>CM052203.1:7821588-8004144 GCA_028455805.1 Lasioglossum figueresi | reverse complement strand
GGACTCTCCTTTGAATTTCATTCTGTCCTTCTCTATGTTCGGACTCTCCTTTGAAGTAACAAAAATACGATCACAAGACAGGATTACTGTCCACCAAAAATACGATCACAACACCAGGATTACTGCCCACCAAAAATACGGCTGTTGTACAGTAATCTCGACTTTACTGTACCCGTACCAGCGAACGCATTAAGTCGGCATAAATCAGTCGTTTGGCGGTCTGTAATCGGTTGGCGGAAACGCGGTCGGAATTGAGGAGCAGCTAGACAGTTGATCGTGCCAAGGAGTCGAGGAGCGAAGTGGTCGGGCGGTTCTTTGCGGGTTCGGTTGTAGAGTAACTGCGTGGCTCGATAAATCTGCCGGCGGGCACAGAACAATTCGAGTGCGGGGCTCATCCGGCGTTTACCGCACGATAGAAAGTATCCGGCCGCGATGCGGCGCCGAAGAAGAAGAGTCCCCCTTCTTCTCGTCCTGTCTTGGTCCTGTGTGTTCGCCCTTGCTCGCTGAAATAACGAGGAGGAGGCCGCAGGGAGCTCTGCCAAACACCGCGATGCATCCTCGAAAATTGAATGCAGGAACGGCGGGGACAGAGAGCGCGCGCGTAGGAAAGAGTCAGGGGATGAAAGGGGATGAAAGGGAGAGAAACGGAGGGGGTGGACGCAATCTGTTCCGTGGACTCGAAGGAATCGCGAAATCCGTGGAACGCGACGTTTCCTGGCGGAGACACCCGCCTGCCCCCTCGGGCTCTCTCTTCTTCTCTTTTCGACCCCCTCCCCCCTCACTCTCTTTCTCTGCGTATCGTCGAGAGACATTTAGTGGCACCGCGGAAACCAATATCGGCCCCGGAGAAATTTCCCTCGGCCATGCTCGGATAGAACCGGCTACAGCATCAGGAACAGGAAGACGTCGACAGACGGGGACGAGGGGACACGCATACTTGGAATAACATCTCCGCACACCCGCGACTCGTTACGTCCCGGCGCCTAGCGTCGTCTAAACTCCGCGACAATACTACGCTAAAAAAATGAGTACATGTAATTTTTTAAATTAAGACCGACACCGATACTCACTCATCAGGAAGATATTTAATTTTTGGATTTCTCCTCGAAAGTGTTTCGTCAAAATACGGTACATTATTTGCATCAAAGCGATGAAGAAAAGAAATCAATTTTGATGTAACTCTAGTCTTTTGTAATTGATACAGACAATTTTTATTTTGCGTACAAATCTGCAGTCTGATTAATTAGATTTTAAGGACAGAATGTTTTGGAATAAGAAACCGACTGGATGGAAGCGTTCAATTATGTGCGATCGAGCGTCCCCTCTCTGAAAAATATTCCACCCTCTTGAGACATCCACGGGGAGATAAGAATTTTTCTGATTTCCGAACGCCTTTCGCAACACCCTTGTCACAGTGAAGGGACAAGGGGAGTCAGTGAAAGAAACGCGGACAATAGAGGAGACGTATGAATACGGAGAACTTGTAACTTTCGAGGCCCCCCTGTCCTGACACGTCTAACGCCGATGTGCTATTGTTCTGCCCGAAGGGGAAGCAAGGCTCGAACTATATCGAATAAGATCAAACATCCTGAGACAGTCGATAAATGTATCACGAGTCGTTCAAATATGTAATCGACGGCTGTCCTAGAAAAATCGAGAGGTAGACCGTTGCACATGAATATTCTTCCATTCTTATTACAAACTGTCGTACGTTCAAGAATAAATCTGTTACTACACTAATTTGTCTACAAATCCTCCAATAAAAGCACCAACAGCAATAGGACGATTAACTCTTTGCACTCGGAGCTATTTTAACTTGAAAATCAAACGTTTCTTCTGACCTACAATATTTCCATTCTGTATGATTACACGATTTGTCTGTTTGATAGACACGAAATTGATGCGATACCTCATACAATACTGAACTGTTTAGTAATTGGTTAGATGCCGTCACATCTAATAATGTAAACAATATTTGAAATAATAGTACAGCAATTTTTAGTGACGCCTCAGAAGCGCCACTCGAGTGCTAAGGGTTAGAATCGACAGACACGAAACAAATTCGAAACTCGGGCAACCAGCCGAAGTAGAACAATCCATAAATCGTTCACAGCGTTCCTTCAGCTTCTTGCCCGACCTCGATGCCGTGTCTATCCGCTTCTCCACTTAACCCCTGGCTCTGGTGCGCCTCCAATCAGTTCCCGAGATCCTGTTTCCAGGACTAAAAGAATCTCAGACCAGAAGCCGAACTCCTCGCCGCTCCGCTACGCTCGGCGCCGAGTCGCGAGATCGGAGAGGTCCCTCTCGAGTTCTTGCCTGCGTAATTGGCACTTTGGAGCGGCGCGAGACCGACAGTGGGTGTAATAAAACGCGGAGGATCGAATAAGGGTGGGGAAGGGGTACACCGTTGAAAGATTCATTGCTCGCCGCCAGGCCGTGCGGTCTTTGAACCGAATTTTCTCGGCAGCTCGCCTCTAAATGAGGCACCGAATTAAACGGCTGCTCCGCCGTTCCGCGTTGATCAAATCTCGGAAATCGGTTCGATCCCCGCCCCTCTAACGGGGACAATAGCCTCCGCTACCCCGTGATTCGATCCCTTTCTTTCGACGTTCGCAGAAAATATGAAAATAACGGGGACGCCGCACGGTGGGCCGGATCGATGAATTTAGGGACATTCGAGCAGAAAGTCGACTTTTCGAAATTGAAAACTAATCTGTGTGTATTGCTTTGTAAGTGTCTACAGACCTCGAAAATGAAGAAATTTATGAAATTGAATAAATATTATAGGGGGGAGGGGGGCGAGGGCACCTTTATAATTTTAAATGGAACCCCCTATAAAACGTTACATATTTAGATTCTACAGGAAAAAACAAGTAAATTTTGTCCGAAACATTGTCTTGTCAGATATTTCCATGATATGTTAATTTCCATGAGCTGTTCAGAGTTATGTGGGCCACCCTGTATATAAGAATCTATAAAATTTGAATTTCCAATTACTATACAATGGTTTTAATCAGGAAAGCAACTGATTCGACAACTACATAAAAATTTATAAAATAATTAACTTACAAATTAAACGAAAAATGTATTCTAACATGTATTCTTCGAAAGAGATTATGTTATAATATTTTTTAGTTTAAACCTCATTTCAAAATCTCAAACGGTTCAAAAGTTATGCACAAATGTCCCTAAGTTCTTCGATCCGGCCCACTGTGCGCCGCTTGCCACTTCTCGTCTACCTGCATTGGTATGGCGGATGTAGGGTAAACTTTACTTTACCTGATTCAAAATTTTCCCCTTCCCCTATCAATGTATTCGGTATGTAATCCAGTATATTTGTACCCGGAGAACCTGCAGATCGAAGTTTTGATCTTATAGGATCAATGGTTCAGGAGTTATGGTTGCTTAAAGTTGAGTAATTTGCAGTGTTTTTGACCGGTATGGGGCGCCGCCATATTGTTTTGTAATCGAGCAGAACCGCTAGATGGCTGCACAGGCACGCAGTAACATCGCTAACATAGAGAAAATATCTCAGAAAATGTTTGAGAAGAAATATCGTAGGAAATATTTACAAAACTCTAACCCAGACTAGTTAACCTCTTAACTGCGGAATTTAGTTTTAAAAAATCCCCCACAGAGTGCGGAATTAAAATCAAACAATGACGAGTATACAATACGATACAAATGGTCCTTACATTTCTATTTGATAAAAAATTAACAATTCATTCTTGAAAAGATTATTGTTATTACACCGTAATAAATTTTTGGATTTATACACGTCGAACGCAGTTAACTGGTTAAACCGCAACATCGTAGCCATGTCTTCCAAAATTCAAACAACAATCGCAATACCCGTTCTATATTATCAGCATTAACGCGTGCCCGTGCTGCCATCTAGCGGTTCTGCTCGGAAAGCGGAGCACGATCGTCACTACAAAACACTGCAGATTGCCCAACTTTAAGCAACCATAACTCCTGAACCATAGATCCTACAGGATCGAAACTTCGATCTGCAGGATCCCCGGGTACAAATCTGCTGGATTACATACCAAATACATAATAATTTCTAGAAGAAAGGCAACAATTTCGAGTCCGGTGAAGTAAAAAGCAGCCTTCTCAACATTTGTAGAAGCCGTAAAAGTGTACAGAGATCCGCAGTCGAGTCATCAGCGAGGAGCACCCGCGCTATCTGGAATTGCGTTTGTCTCAAGAACGAGGGTACCGACGAGATTTCGTTATTCTCGATTTTCGTTTCACTTCGCGCTATCTCGGTGACCCCGTTCGGTACCACGAGTTTCGAAGCTGCGGAGAAAAGGGGGAAAAAGTTAGATTTTCCGAAGCGGTCAAAGTAGAAAGTTCGGGTCCACGAATGAGGAGATTGTGCACAATTTTTCGGGAAAACGCGCGCGCGGTTCGGCCCGTCCCGGGGTCAACAGGAAACCAAACAACAAAAGCGTGCTCTGGAAACTATTCCCGGTTATGGTGTACACTAGCTTGGTCGGGCTCTATGGTTATGACGGATAGGTGGTTGCCGCGGTAAAAACCGGCGTGCGTTTAATCAGCTTACGCGGCCATGTTCCCGCGAGTCGCCCCGCTGGCAAAGAGGAGGAACGAGCGGGTAAAAATACGGCGGTTACGATCGAGCGGACACACGGGTGACGTTTGCCGAATAATCGTGACTCTCTACGCTCATGGAGGCCACGCCACGGGTCTGGTCAGTCGCCGTTTTTATACCCGGGGCCGGGGCCGGGGCTCGTGAAAAAAAGGAAGAAAATATACAGGAAGGGAAAAAAGGTGGTGAGTTACGGGAAGCACCGGCGAAGAGTACCTTGGATGATATTTGTTCGCGTTCGGTCCGGTCTTCCAATGTTGATTTTCATCGTAAAACGAGCAATTGAACCGTCCGCGTGCTGCGCTCGGACTTCATAAAACTGCGCGCGCGCGGGCTCGCGTCCGCCAGAAGGAACGAACACGGCCCCGAGAAAATGAATTAACGGTCTACCTCAATGAAATAGACCGGCGAAAAAGTTTCACGGTTATTTAACGCGAGCGCTCGAGCCGTGTACCTTTGCCGTACAGTTCAACCAATTGTCGTTCTACAAAAAATCCTGTATACGAATCGATATGTCTGCCGCTGTTGCGTCTTCCGAGGTGTGTGCCGAGGCTATCGAGTCGGCCCAAGTTGACTTTGTCAACAGTTCAACTTAGAAGTCAGTGCGTCGGGACTTTTTTCCGTACCGAGTCGATTGTTTACGGTTATTTGTTGTTTAGTCTTTAATTTAGGATTTTATGCATTCATGGTGAAAATCAGTGGATGTAATTTCAAGCGATAGAACTTTGGGCTGTACTTCGCCCGAGGAAGCCAGAAATTTTTACCGTTTATTTATGTAATCTTATAGATTTTTGTGGGAACATGTTGAAAATCGAAGTTCTAATGTAAGGAATCCACTGGTTCAAAAGTTATGTATGTTTAAAGTTGAGCGATTTTGACCAAGAACGCTTGAAATCGCTCAACTTTAAACGCGCACAACTTTTGAACCGTTATAATTTAAAAAATCGTATTTGTACACCTATTAGTTCTAATACATTTTCGCGTGGACCGTTTCACAGAATCCACTGATTCAAATGGGAATTCATGCAACTGATGCATTTATGAAAAATTCGTGTTTGAAATTCAGGGATTTTGACCGGTAAGAGCGCGCGTCGCATAATGATCGTTGTCGCTGGTTTATTGGTAATAAAAAAACTTCATGTATTAATAGAAGCAAAGAATCACAGGTAATTCTCTTTACAAAAATAAATAGAAAAGAACGAATAACACTTCACGGTTGACGTTACGTTTTCGAGAAAATCGAGTTCGAAAGTTCGGTTGTTACGAGTGCCGTTGAATAGGAATCGTCGGACGCGTCTGAGCATCGCCGACCAATTCTACTTCTCGCGAATGCCGACGAATTTTCAAGCTCGATTTTCTCGAAAACGAAGCGTCGACCAAGAAAATATCATTGGTTCTTGTATACTTATTTTTGAGGATAGAATCACTATAGACACTCTGTATATGTGTGTACAACTTGTCTTTCGTGATATCATATTTATTCTATGAAGTATCACATGGACGCCTTTTTAAAAATTTTTATAAAAATTCACTGAGATTGTTTCGAGTGTATCGTTTAGAACTAAATAACCCAAATGTTCCGAAATCGTTAGAAAAACTTATTATTTGAAGTGGTTTGCAAGGTAGCGACGAAAGTTACTGTAAAAAAATTTGATTGGTGTCATAACCTCACGGTTAAATATAGTTTATACATAAATGTATAAAGTATCTTGTCACTTTATCCATCGCTGTATATCGGAAACTAAGTAGCATGTACAAGAAAAAATTATTTGCAAAGTTCGACCTTAACAACATATTCCAAGGTCATTGAAATTAATGCGAAGGGTAAACTTCTACATAATTAATTCTAAATAATTGCTTCAACGAAGCGATGATTAACACGTTGAGCGCCACGCAAATTCTTAAAGAAATCCCCGTCAGGCTACGCGCCGTGTTTCAATAAAATCCATTAAAATGCCTTAATGATATAATCCTGTAATAAATAAACAATTAAGTAAATTTTCAGTGATTACTTGAAACAATGTAAATTTTTTAGTTTTATATCATATTTTACATTGCCAGTCACCGATGGTTGACGCGGCCTAAACGAAAAGTTCAGTGTCAGTCACCGGTGACTGACGTGGCACTCAACGTGTTAATAATAACAAACCTAAAATGACGAACATAAGTAAATTAGCATCAAAAACAAGTAGCACGATCGGACCTCCGAAGTAAGGTGTCCATCGAACGTTCCGAAGTTGAAAAGAAGAAAACCAGTTAGGAAGTCAGACGAGTGAAAATTTCTTGATTTCTCGGCGGTGGAAACTCCATCTTGTCCAAATATTTAAAATGGTGAGTGTAGGGGACGAGGGTTGGAAAACGGCGCGGACGGGGATGGTACGCTGCCAGCCGGAATTCATTTATCGCGAGACGGCAGCAGGGCACTTAATCACGCGACCCTTTCGTTGCTTTCATTATCCCCCGCGCCTTATCGTTTCATAAAGATATTAACTCGGCCAAGTTGGCTGGGCGCGAGTCAGGCTTTACGAGGATCCCCGAGGCGTCTTATTGAAATCACCGGGGCCAGAAAATTTCACGGAACGGTATGCAGGATCAACAGCTGCGAATTAAACGACGACGACGACGGGACCCCGTTATATTCCTCGGCTGGGACAGACAGCCGAACGGTTACGCTCCAGTGGCTACGCGCTCTGAGCCACGGGATTCGCGGTTCCCTTCTCCATATATATGTATATATCCGGACGAAACTTTGTTGCCGATTCAGTCGAACTGCCGAGACCCGCGATGCGATTAGAAAATCACCCGGAGCCAGAGTCTGTTCCAGGATGCGTGCTTAAGGAACGGGAATCTGTTGACAACGGAAAGTCAATCGAGAATTATTTGCAGTAGCGTGTGATCAAAAAGTAAGGTGACTTTTTGAATTTCCCGGGATACCTACAGTCGATTTTCGTTGTCTTATTTTTCTTATGCTGGTACACTCGTCACGAACATGTGTTCACAGTTTCAGCTATATAGCATTTTTTGTTTGTTTGTGAGAAGCATAAATCAACCTGGAGCCAGAGCCTGTTCCAGGATGCGTGCTTAAGGAACGGGAATCTGTTGGCAAGTCAATCGAGAATTATTTGTAATATACACCGCCGCTCAAAATTATGTGGACGACACGTTTAATTTTTTATGCGATCTACACTCGTCAAAAGAATGAAGGGATCGCCTCTGCGATAAGTCCGGCCAAAATTGCTGTATCGATATCGTTAAACAATGGCTTGAAAGCGTGAAACGTCTAGTTTTAGATGCTCTGTTTCAAATTTATGCTTTGTTGTTTTTTTATTTATTAAAATAAATCATGCTTGCGACAAAGTGTTCGCATATTTTTGAGTGTACGTTCACTGGCTGACATTTTGTTGCAATATTGATTGGGAAAATTGTTAGAAATGTCGCCTGTTTTATTATACTTCGAATTATTTTTCGATTTTCTTGCCAACCTACTATTTGAAGTGTTTTATTTGAAATTTACTTCAAAGGACAGTTCCTCGACTGCTACTTATTTTAAGCAATTTTGATTACTCATTATATTATTATTATTATTATTATTATGTACGGACCGTAACATAATAGATTATATTAATATAATATTTTAACTATATACTATTTTTATCTCGAACTTTGTTGTAATTTATATTTGTTTTAACTAAAAAATAAGACTGAGATATGCAGAGCATTCTAAGCAACGATCCATTGTAACGTTTTTTTAGGTCGACGTTCGAATAGTCGCATAGAAATATCAGGATTCATAATGCCGTTCGACAATAATGAAACGCGAATGCCATGGGAGGATCGTTAGCTATCAAACACCAGAATTCAATATATTGTTGCGGCCGACGTTCAATTAATTATCGACGAGCATACGTGGACGCGGTGAATGATCATGGAGTGAATGGCTGACCCATATTGTTTGATCATTAGCGTCGTTAATTATTGGCTCCGTTATATTCCTCGGTATTGTGTCGTAACGTACCAGAAACTCCAGCGAAAGGTGCAACCAACATTGTCGCTAACACGACGAGTTACGAGGTACCCGGAAGTACGTCATCACCGTCTCGGAAATGAACATATTTTTCCGACGGGGAAACTGTAATTAACGATGATGCTGACAAATTATAATATACTCGGTGATGTTCGTGTCTGTATAAATTGTACATACAGAACGGGAGGAAAGTAAAAATTTCATTCTTTTTTTTTTAATAATTTTAACCATCTCAAATTGACACACATATTTTCAATTTTTTTTTAGAATTCTTTATGAAAATTCTTTATGAAAATATGCATGAATTCTACATTATGGAAGTCAAACTATTAACAAATAATTCTACAGACAAATTGTAATGCATTTATGATTCTAATGGCTAGACTGTATATCCTTATGTGAAAGAAAAATTGTCTGCATCAATTACGAGGTACTGTAATTAAATAAAAAGTTGTTTCTCCTTCCAATATCACAGTCAACAGATAAAGGGAGGGAGCACGAATCAAGGGGGAAAGTTACCCTCTCTATCTCTTTCTCTGCCAATACAAACGTGTCACGTGACCGGACCGCAGCGGAAGCGTGGGGGAATAGCGTCGTGGAAGGGGAAGGTAGAGTGGGGACACAAACAAGTCTTCATCTGGCCACACTGGTCCTATCCACACTAATTTAAAACAGTAATTTAACACTAAACCTACCACCAGAGGACAAATGACCCATTTTAGATTTTTTATTTAACACTTACTGAGATTGTAAAGGTGTTTTCATGGGAATTGAAATCTGACGACACTGTAATTTTTCTACCAAGTTTGATCATTTTGATTACAATCTATGAAGCCACAAAATGGTGGGTATAAATTCAAGAATAATTTTCTTTCTGCTTACAATTAACACTTTACCTACCGAAAGCCTATTAATAGGATTTTCAATAATTGTGCTGTACCAAAAGGAAAACATAGAAATTTTCATTTACATTGCAATCTTAAATGAAACTATTAGATGACGTTAGTGAGTGTGATTTCTTAGTTCACAATGAAAATTTCTGTTGCTATTGAAGGTTCCATTAAAAAGTGTTTAGCCGTTTACCATAGATTTTTCAAAATTATGCAATAATCACCGGTCGGTAATGTGTTAAGGGTACCCTCTACTAAATCCCACAAATAAATGTTGGATCAAATATTTTTTACCGTAGACTCGCGCATGTTCGAAAGTTGAGCGAGTGCGTCGGTAAACGTTTCTGTTAATAAATTGCACCGCACATGCTACGGTAAATCTGAATGGGTTAGGCGCTATTTACTGGACTACCAATGGTGTTTGAACATCGCGTTCGATCACCAAGGACCATCTATCGCCGCAGCCAATGACATCGTAGCTGCAAAAGAGATTAGGTGAGGGAGCAGCTAGCAAGAATAACGAGAAACGTGTCCGCTTAGCAGAGCTACTTGAGCTCGAAAGTACTTTAACTTGGTTCCGCAGTAACTGCTACGATTCGGGCCGGCTCGTGCAATCGCGTGCTGCAACCTGCAGCTGCAGCCAGCTGCAACCAGCTCTACGTGCGCGCACCTGATCGCAAAGGCTCGCGGGTAAAAATACGGTCCTATCGAGATGCGAAGAGGTTTTCCGCGGGCAGAGGGTACGTGTGGGAGCCCGATTCAGGGACGTGCAGGCTAACATACCGTCGCATTGGGAGACGTAAACTTTTAACGAGTCGCTACGCATTGCCCCGACGGTCGTATCGGTTGTCGATTGAAAATTACTGCCGCGAACTACCCGTCACGTGACGTACTCTCGTGCCTTTCTTTCTCTCTCTGTATGCGGTCGTGAGACGAAAAGCTGGATGCATCATTCTCTCCGTAACTGTCGCATCCTTCGAGAAGAGATACTACAGTAAAGTCGCGTTTACTGTCCAGAGTCAACACCGGGTTCTAAGTCCAGTGCTTACTCATTCCACTGACGGCGATGATTGATCTCGGCTCGGGTATATCGGTGTAAACACCACGCATTGACTCGAATGAATCGAAATGTTCAATTTTCTTCATTTTCATTATTTTTTTAATGAAATTTCACTATCGTATTTCTGGCATTTTTCTGATTAAAATAAGACCAAACACGATATAATTCCAATTGTATTTAGTGGTTAAATCGACGATTCGAGTTTCGGTCGCAAGGAAGGACAGCGTATGGGAAAGAAAGAGACACTCATTCTGTCCTTCTCTATGTTCGGCTTCTCCTTTGAATTTCATTCTGTCCTTCTCTATGTTCGGACTCTCCGTTGAAGTAACAAACATACGATCGCAACACCAGGATTACTGTCCACCAAAAATACGGCTCTTGGACAGTAAACCCAACTTTACTGTACAATGTTTGTAGTACGCTGAACGTAGAGAAGGATAACGATTGAAACAGAGAGAGAGGTTGGACAAACATCAAAGGATTTGTTTTTCTGGATTTTAAATTCAAAATTCAAAATTTCTTGTTTCTGGGTTCCCGTCAATGAAACTTTTATCATCGCATGCGGCACTTTTCTCTCGCCTAATTAAACGTGATTAAAGTTTCGGATGTTACAGTTACGGTAGAGGTACACGAATTCTTAACTTCGCTGATTACACAAGTAATTATGATCGTAACTGTATCGTGTTTGGTGTCATTTTAATTAGAAAATCGGGACGGATACGATGGTAAAAGTTTCCTTTAGAAAATCGAAAATTACAATTTTTCTTTCGAGCGGATAAATTGAAATAAATTAGTCACGAGCCCGGTCGCGGCGACTCGAGAACGTTGTAAATTATTCGCCGTTGCGACGGTTGGCGACATCATAACCAGAATGCAGATCGTTTTCGACGGGTGACCGACAAAAATAGAACGGTTACGAATTGATCGGAACATCGCGCTCAGCTTCATAACGCGCATCGATTTTTACGAGACCCCATCCTCGTTTCGCGACAGTTTAATTTCTCCCGGTCCAGTCTGCGCGCCGGCCACCGGCATAAACATTATGTCCCGTTAATATTCCACCGGGTTCCACCATTAACGTGACGAACTCGACCGCGATTGTTGGCCCGTCGCGCCGTTCCCGTTTAATATTTCACTGGCAGCCTTAGACCACGAGCCACGTGAGCAAACACGATCGCTGACTTTCGCGGACTTTCTATAATGAATGTTACTCGGGACTGGTTCGACGGATGACGGCCGACGCCATTGCGAAGAGTTGCCTCGGCAATTTTGCGGATCCATTCAGCCCGGCTTCCGGCTCGGCTCGCTCTAATTCGATTGAATTCTCGGTTGTGATTTTATTCAAAAGCCCGAACTTGCCGCGCCGACATTTTCCAAGCGTTTGTTTCGCTACACGCTGAAATCGGCCTTGTTGCGATCGTAACTTCCCAAACTAGTCGCACGGTTCGTTTATTCAGAACTTGGGGGTCGTGTGACATTTTTCCATTGTTAGCTTCTATGGTGCATCACGCTTATTTCAAACAGTTAATCAAATTCGGCTGTTACAATTACTTATCCTATTATTATGCACAAACCTTACCGCTATTCTTTTTTATTGCGATTCATTATCGTATAATTACAGGGCAATTTTCGTTCGAAAAATTTGTTTATCAGGTTCTCGGAAATGATAATGGAATAATATCAATTCCTATTTAAAGTTGAATGTATCCAGCAGAGCATGAGAAGCGCTTCGTGGTACATTTTTTATATTGATAAACAAATACGAAAAATTCGAAAAATGTGTAGCCACCTAGCGGTTTTGCTCGGAAACACTGCAAATTGCTCAACTTTAAGCAACCACAACTCCTGAACCATTGATCCTACATGATCGAAACTTCGATCTGCAGGTTCTGCGGGTACAAATCTAGTGGAATGCGTACCAAATAAATAATAATTTATTACACCAAAATTTTGAGTCCGGTAAAGTAAAGTTTACCCCCTCTGGCGTCTCTGGACAGGCCTGCAGTGAGTGAACGATAACGAAAGCCCGTTTCGGTTTGCTAGTCATGTCGCAGTATCGTCGTCCACCGATCCCCAGAGAAGAACCGATTGTCCTAGCATAATTAATATGCGGGTCTGGTCGAAGACGATTAGCGAATTTTCGGTCTAACTTTCATGCTCGTTGGGGCCGGTCGTACGCGATGGAACTGGTCGGCTCGGCAGAGTGCCGTGCGGAAATGCTAATCGTAATCTGTTTACAAGATATTCAAAGTTTCACTACGAAATAACAGCTTCGACGCGATTATAAACTGCCAGAGGACACTAACGTTCTCTCTCGCTCTCTGTCTCTCTCTCTCTTTGTTACTCTCACCGCGTCCCTGTGTTCCGGTTTCGTTGCACGCCGTTAATGTTTTCGTCGAACATTGAAAACGAGGTTAACGAAATGTTATCTTTGGACCACGACGGGATTGCGTTCGCGGAGGACGTCGCTGCAGGATAACGCTTTAACAAATATTAAACTTCGCCGGGCGAATCACTGCCGGAAGAAAATTAATTTGGCGCAGCGCAAAAGACGAGACGAAACGATCGCGCGAGAACCGCTTAAAAGTCGTACTATCCGCTGAACGGACAGCCGAGTTCCGGATCTTTGAACCAAAAGCAATGCGAGGGGGAGTAGCAACTTTCTTCCCGGTTAAAAATAATATTCTCTCGGTGTTGCTGCCCGGTGGCAGCCTCTGTCATTCTTAACGGGCGCATCGCCTCGCGCGGAGAGGCGTCCGCTCTTAATTAAATTTTGATTCGCAACACCCCGTGTACTGTTTCCGCTTTTAATAATCCGCCGGTATACGTGTTCCCCAACCCGATATTTTCCTCCGCGAGCTTCTTTCTCCCGGGCTTGGCGGCCGGTTTAATTAAATTCCCGGCAATTTGCGAACACCTCCGCCGCTATCACGCTCTATTAACCCCAATTTTCTGCCAATAAGTCGGCATCGAGGCCTGCTGCTCCAGCCGCAGCCTCGTGTCGCCTCCACGCTGCTGATTGGCGGGTCATAACCTGACCCACAGTTAAAGCGTTAATTATGTTACCCGGCTCATAAATGCCGTATCTTCGCGATAACTCCACGGCTTCCAATCCCGACTGTGCAGAATCGAACGGGGTGCACCAGTATGTTAATTTCATTCGCCAGATGGAATTGCGTCTGTTACGTCCACGATTTAGGCGAGCACTGTTGAGAATCGCTGATCGGTAGACTGTGGATCCTTATGCAAAATAAAAATATTCAACATTAGTTGTGGGAGAAACGGGACTGCGATGAAAATGAATTTCATCCTTTAATCATTTCAATATTAGTATTGCGAACAACGCAACAATATTTTTTTTAATTCTTTACCATTTTATACTTTACCCAGCCAATGTCTCCATAAATGCATAAAAATCCGCATGATCGGTCACAGAAAAGTTCCAAAAGTCCAAGGTGCACCTTCCGCTACACGAGTGCAAAAATAAAAAAAGATAAAACTGGTACGTTGTTGATCATATATTCGAATAGCTCGGACAACGAAAATTCGTCGTCTTACGGAAGCTTTGAAATATCGTATTTTGGCCAACTTTTCGAGGCGAATACTTCGCTACGGCGGCGCTCGAACAACAACGTCGAAAACTTAGCCGTTCACATAAAGAATAAGTAGGAGAGATAGATCAAAGAGACTGATAATCCGATTATTCCCTGTAACTGCCCTGCCGGGGAAGACAAAGAATGGCCCATCGGCGGTTTAATTTGGGTCAGAAGCACTTCGACTCGAACCCTTTGAAAAAGGTTTCGCAGTTACCGAGAAAATACTGCACCGTCATCTGTTCGACGGAAGTTTTTCAATGAATTTTAACATCCGGCTGCGATGATTCTCGGCGAACGCCATTGGCATTCGGCGAGGTGGATCGTTCGCCAATGGCCACTCCCTGTGGAACGCTAATAGCCGTTCGATATTAATATCGGTAAAAAAGAACCGTCTCTCTCTCTCAAATTGCTCTAATTCCATCGGCGTAATGGTTTCTTTGGTCCAGAAAGTACCATTTAGCTCGTTCTGTTCCCTCGATGTCATTCGCACCTGTACATCGATATCTCAGCCGCGAGAGGGCTCTCGGGCTCGGAGCCGATTTTAATTAGATTTTCAAGTAGATTTTAAAATGTGTACCAAGCGTCGCGAACAGCCGGCTTTATCAGCGGCACGCGTGCAAGTAAATTACTTTCAGCGACGATTACCTACAGCGTCGATTAAAGCAACTCCACCGTGCACGTGTGTATGCGCTTGCACGGCTGCGTATGCCAGCAACATGGCTCTGCTCGTTTTGTGAACCGTTCTCTCTGTCTCTCTCTCTCTCTCTCTCGCTCTCTCTCTCTCTCTCTGTCTCTCTGTCTCTCTTCATCTCTATTTCTCTCTCAACCTTTGTAAAATGTTTGGTCCTGACTGCCATATGCGTATTCTATTTACATCTTCGAATCGACAAAGATCTGTAATAAAAAATAGATAAATATTTTTATTGATTGCATTGTATTCTAAACATCATAGCGATGAAAAGTGTCACAGGATCGAAACTCAATAGTTCTCACAAAAAATAATAGCATAGTCTCATTTTTAGAATGACTTATTTTCTGAAAAATTATCTACACGTCTAATAAAGCAACGAGCACTCAGCATTTGATGAAAAATTAAATCTCTTTCGAATGAAAGAGGAAGAATGTTTTTTGCGAGCAATGTAACGGTGTCTGTAATTTTTTTTCAACTGCATTATTCTCTTAGAGATGAAAATTTTCTTAAAAATTGTCTACATTTCTAATAAAGCAGCGAGCACTTAGCATTTAATGAAAAATGAAATCTTTAATTTAATGAAGAATATCGATCAACAGATGTGTGTATGTGTTAACTGTTAAAACAACGCTCACGATCGTCAGAGATGTTCAAAATGGCGTCCTTCTACGTTGATACATTTTCTGAAACGTGCAATGACCGACTGTACACATCTTTCAATTGTTTCGACATTAATATCAGCACAAGCTCTAACTATTCGGTTCTTCGTATCCTCCGGTGTAGTCGGTCTTTCATTATAAACTGTTTGTTCCAATTTTCCCCAGAAAAAGAAGTCCATTGGTGCGAAGTCTGGCGAACGCGCTGGCCATCCTACAACTCCGGTACGATCAATCCATCGATTTGGAAATTTTAAATCCAAAATTTGTTTGACAAGGCGTGTCGAATGAGCCGGACAACCGTCATGCTGACACCACATTCTTAAACATAGTAATGCAAACAATATTTTGAATAATGGCACGGCAATTTTTAGTGGCGCCTCAGAGTCGCCACTCGAGTGCTGAGGGTTAATTGTAAAATAAGTAGGATTTCATAATTCATGAATAAAATATAAAGTTTTTAAAGAAGGAATAGAAATAATGAATGGAATAATGCAAACAATATTTTGAATAATGGCACAGCAATTTTTAGTGGCGCCTCAGAGTAGCCACTCGAGTGCTAAGGGTTAATTGTAGAATAAGTAGGATTTCATAATTCATGAATAAAATATAAAGTTTTTAAAGAAGGAATAGAAATTATTACTGCAATATTTTTCATGGATATTTTTGTAACAACAAAACGGTTACAGCAGATTTTTTTATCTTCTATGTAGCACTCGCTTTCTCTGTCTCTCGATCTCTCTCGATCTCTCTCTTTCGCGCACCCCTTCCACCGTTTCTTTTATTCTCGTTTCTGAACTGTTTCCATCCCACCGCCTCTCCCATCGTCCTCCGCGCCCTGTCTTCCATTCTCCGTCTGGTTCCTGGCGACAAGGGCTCTTCGCGGATGCACACGATTACCGGAAGTTCGTCGGGGATTGCGCGTTTCCTGAGAGAACCCGGGAACAGTCGCGTTCCGGGCGAAACAATGTGACGCGGGATCGACGATCTCGAATCCGGCAAGGTGGTCGATCCGCGTCGAAGATTTTCCGCGAGGGATACCTGCGAGAGAGGCTCCTTGAATCAATTCAGACCGCATCGGCGGAAGATCGTGTTTGAGTTCGATATTCCGGTGGCAAGCACGAAAATTCATTTTGATCGGAGTTTTCGACTGCGGGAAGTTTGCTGTCAAATCGATTGGTTTGTTCTACTCGAGTCTGTTTGACCGACTGGGTTACTAATGGATTTAATCGGACCAGATGGATGATTAATAAACGACGCTCGCTACATACCAATATGGCGGCGCCCTTACCTGTGAAAATCGGTTAACTTTGAACACTCGTAACGTTTGAACCAGTGGATTCCTAAGATTGAAACTTGGATTTTCGGAATTCTCTCGTCGAAATCTACAGGATTATATCGAAACAGTTAAATATTTCTGGTTCTCTCAGGCGAAGTTTAACCGTAGATAGAGTCGAAGCTGATAGACGTAACGTTCAGGTTGGGTGTATGTCCTTCGAACTTTGATCTGTGCTAAGTGCAATAATCGCACTTTCTTCGAAATTTTCATTACACGTCGCCTAGCAAACCAATCCATCTAGCTTGACAGAGAAACTGAGGTAGCGTAGTTCATTTACAAAGAATTTATTCGGATTTGCAAAGTGTGTGCCATCGATCACGAGACTGTACGACAAAAGATAGAACGCGCAGCATCGTGTATTAACAGGAAACAAACGAGATACAACACATCGCTTCAGAAAAATATCGCAGGAAGTTTATACCGATGAAATCCGCGATTCTTTTTTCACCGACCCTATGCTGTGCGCTTACTTAAACGGTCCCAATGCTTCGACTAACAGCGGGATTCCTCGCAGACCAGTTGCGTTATAACAAACCGAAAATATGCAAAGTTTTAACAGGATTGCGGTTTCAGTATCTTCTGCGTGTATATATATAATATACCGAGGGAAACTTCTGAAGCCCGCTTCTGTTTCCTTCGTATTACGCTTGACAGGTTTCAAAGTTAGCGAAGTAATCAGACTAGACAAGTTATTTTTACCTGCGGACCCACAGAAACTGCTTACACGCCTGCAAACGAATAAACCCACCTACGATTATGTTCAAAAGTTTGATCCCTTAGGCAAAGTTCGGTGTGTAGCTTCTCGGGAAAACTTGTGAAAAATACGCGAGACGAGCCGGGGAAGCTCTCTCAGGCTGCCGTGAACAAAAATGCCTCACGACGATGAATCAACCGAACGTACGAGTCGGATCTCAATGCGGTAGACTACCAACGTAATTCCATCGCGGCAAAAGTTTACCCATTACCATCGCACACCGCCGAAGAAAGCTCCAGTCGCTGATGCCCCCGCGCGCCCCGGCAAATAAGCAGCAAATACCTGAAACAAATCATTTTCAATTGACGTCGATTCTGTAGGGCCAGTGGTTCTCAACCTTTCTGTCGTTCTACACAATGCTATTGTGCATCATGGAAACAGAGAACTAATGTTTGCAATATGAAGTCGATGATCGTGACGACTTTTAATGAAATATGCGGTTAAACTTCACCCGCGGGAACCAAAAGTTTTCGACCTTATTTGCGTAAGCTTTTAGATTCTGGTGAAAAATTGTCGAAAATCGAAGTTTTGGTGTTAGGAATCCACTGGTTGAATAGTTACGCGTGTTTAAGGTTCAGTGATTTTCGGCGTAAATCGTTGCATGCATAA
Source organism: Lasioglossum figueresi (assembly GCA_028455805.1). NCBI lineage: Eukaryota > Metazoa > Arthropoda > Insecta > Hymenoptera > Halictidae > Lasioglossum > Lasioglossum figueresi. The sequence continues at coordinate 7,985,913 of CM052203.1, read as the reverse complement.
AATGGCGACATTTCTAACAGTTTGCCAAAGAAAATTACAACCAAGACCCAACAAAATGTTAATCATAAATGCTACTAGGACGGTGTGTGTGATCATGAATTAAAATCATATAAATCTTGATATATGCCATCGTTTCGTCACACGATGAAACGCGTCGAACAATTGACCGAAACTCCAAATCTTTCGGAGGAGGATCAAATATTTCAAATGAGAGTAGCGCAAAAAGAGTACTCGGTCATAGGCGTAAGAGTTAAAACAAAAAGAGATCCGTTGAAAGTAGAGCGCGGTAAGCGAGCGCATTTAGAGGAGAAAGCTTCGAATCGGTGGCGAGGAAAATAATCTAGGTAGAAGCGTTACGTGGACCACTCCTTTCACGACGCATGAATATAGAGACCTTGAAAAGAGAGGGAGAGAGAGTGAGAACGTGAACGAAAACGTTGCTTACATACCTGCAGATTTGCACGGCTGTTCCGCGGGTGCATTGTGAATGGAAGCTTCCATCTCGGCGCGACAATGGAGACAACCGCGCGCGGATAATAACAATTAATCGTCGCGCTCGGAGACTCTGTTCCCGTAACTCGGTGTTGCGTTTTGTCCGGCGACGTATCGACGTTTTTGACGGGAGCGCGCGGACCATTGTCCGCGAGAGATATTTATCATCGCGATTGCGGCGAAAATAAATTATACCTTTTCGGGCACAAAGAGCGTAGCCAGTTTTTTCCATTGTAGCCGACGCTCCTGCACGCGTCCACGCAGAGAGAGCTCGTTGGACATCACCCTTCAGGATTACTCGATCCGCCATTGAGTGCTATGGCCAGTGTCATTAACGCGTTTAGTAAGGGTAATTGGGGATCGTCGAGCCGTCCGTTTATACAGGGTGATCGACTACAGGCGGCAGAAAATTTAAGGGATGGTTCTCCGTGACAATGCCAGACAAAAATGAAGGATAAAACAAATTGCGATTTCGGCTTCTTTTTTTATCATTAGAAATTAACACTCTTTATCTGCCGGAAGCTTATTACAGTAAAGTCCTACTAACTGTCCAACAGCTGTATTTTTGGTGGACAGTAATCCTGGTGTTGCGATCGTATTTTTGTTACTTCAAAGGAGAGTCCGAACATAGAGAAGGTCAGAATGAAATTCAAAGGAGAGTCCGAACATAGAGAAGGACAGAATGAAATTCAAAGGAGAGTCCGAATATAAAGAAGGACAGCATGACAGTGGAGGGGGTAGGCACTGGAGAGTGATCGCGTACACGATCGCGGACAGTAAACGCGACTTTACTGTATATCGTGTTTGGTCCTATATTAATCAGAAGAATGCCAGAAACACGATAGTGAAATTTCATTTAAAAAATAATGAAAATTAAGAAAGTTGAACATCTCGATTAATTCGAGTCAATGCGTGGTGTTTGCACCGATATACCCGAGCCGAGATCAATCCTCGCCGCGAGTGGAATGAGTAGGCACTGGACTTAGAACCTGGTGTTGACTCAGGACAGTAAACCCGACTTTACTCTAGTAGGATTTTCGACAATTGTGATGTACCAAAAGGAAACTTGGAAATCCTATTTTCTATAATAATTGTAAGCAAAACTATTACATTAGGTTATTGAGGGCGAGTTGTAGGTTTACAATTGGAATTGCTATTGCTGTTGAAGGAGCTATTAAAAAATCCTTAGCCATGGACCACAGACTTTCAAAAATTAGGAAGTAATCGCCGGTAGATAATGTTAAAAATCCGCCTGAAATGCGGCAACCCGACCGCCAGGGGTGCACGTTACGTACGTCATACAGGAGCGCCAAGATAAGCACGTCACGTGATGCATTACTGTAACCCAAATGCTGCAGCCCAACCAACAAAGCATCGAGTGACCTCCATGCATTCGTAAACTAAAGCCGACCGACGGAAACGTGAAAGGGAATTGTTGTTCGGAACGGTGACCTTGACAGCATACCTCAAGATCGTTGAAATTTGAACGGAGGACCTTTTTCTACGAGTTCACCGAAAGCTGTATTCACCGGGTTCATAAATGATGAAGGCAATCCCCAGCTGTGCCGGGACTGAAATTCCCGATCAGTCTCGCATTCGCAAGAACTAAGGACTGCGCGGTTTTAAAATGCAAAGCTTCACTGAATATTTGACCGAGCCCCGACGTTATTCCTGCATCAGCTGCGTGAAAAAAAAATCGGCGCGTCCCACAGCGGACAATAATTCGGGCAGCTTTGTTAGGATCGATCAAGCGCGTTTATTATTCGCGGACTCGGCTAGCGCGCGCGTAAAAAATAAAAAAAAAGAGAAGAAAAATTTTGCGAGAGAACCAGTTAATACAGGCCGCGGAAAAATTCCAAGCTCGGAGAGCAGGCATATCCGGAGCCGGGGGCGAAAAAATCGCGGGGCAAAAATTGTTCCGTCGCGGCGTCAGCGCGACGCAGCAACGGCGCGGCCGGATACGCGCTTGTGTATCGCGCGGCTGAATTCTCACGCACGATAACGCGCGCGATCGCTTGTGCACAAGCGCGTTCCAGCCTCCGGCCAGCCATGAGTGTTTCCGAGGCACCGACTAGTAGTTTCAGGTATTTGTCCCGTTGAAAACATCGCGTCGCCCCGGCGACGATAACACGATTACGAAACGTCGCGTCGCGTCGCGCGGAACCGTGAACGGAAAATAACGTTTGCGCCGCTGGAAACAACGTAACGGCCACTCGATTAGACCCGGGATCGATAGGAATGAGCAAGTGGCTGCGATGAATACTTTGATTGATTTTTTTGTTTTTAATAGCCGGACTGTTTCGCAACGCGCGCCACTCGCGCTCGAGCTCCGCAGGATATCTCGCACGCAAATGGGACTGGCTGCGGGTTTAAAGCTGTGAAAAATAGACGAAATTTCCGACAGGGAAAACCAAATGGTTGCGAGATTTAGCGTTTGACGCGGCTACCTGGTTTCGAAGGGTTTCGCTGATTTTTTATCGCGAAATCGTGGAATAAAACTGTAAATTGAATATACAGTTACACCGTTTTGTACGTCGATCGAGGCAGATGTCATGCGGTGCACCAAGTCATTGGGCTAAACTTAACCTTAGGGACCTAGAAATTTTTACTTTTCTTTGTGTGATCCTGTAGATTTCGACGAGGTAATTCCGAAAATCCAATTATTGATCTTAAGAATTGACTGGTTCAAAAGTTATGCGTGTTTATAGTTCAGCCATGTTGGTATAAAACTGAGCGTCGAGCGTCGCTTAACGCATAACACCCACACTTTGTATGTTTCATGCAAGTTTGATCTGTTTCATTGTCATTCGATGGTAATGTTTTCACTTCGTATAATACGTTCACAATAATTTGAGGATGGCAATCATTTTAATGACAACTTTTTTAAGTAATTCAATAGCGCCGATGACCACGTTAAATTGACAAATCATTTAGTTATGTCGTAATATCCTTGTCGGCGTATCCTGCATATTGTAATCACAATGATTATCGTAAAATTTGTATTGTCTCTATTTTATTTGACTTTCGTTACGTCTTCGTATATGTCCATAATTGCAATTATAAGGTTAACAATTGCTTTCTCTAATCGCCTGACGTATCCATCAGTTTTAAAGGCGTTACAAAGCAGTGGTCGGTACTATTATATGATATTACCTTGGAAACGAAAATAAAACCCAACAGCGACGTTTGCAACATTTAAGGTTTCCAGATAATACAGCTCCAGTGAAAAGTGTATTATTCGCTGTTTTGTATCGCGAACAAAAAGTTTCGAATATATGTCCGTACAGGGTGAGTTAAATAAAGAATACAATCTGTTTTCTCCGAAACCGCAGCAGGTATCGACTTCATTTTTATTTAAATTAAACGTGACAAAGGGTTGATCATTTGCTGTGCAACAGGTTTTTCTGGGTCACCTGATAAGTGGACAAAGGTTCGCAGTTGTTTTCGTTCCCTTTTGTTTTTCCGAATGAAATGGTGTATTACATTACATGTTTTTTTTATTTCGAACTCTCGGTCCACCCGCGAACAATACCGAGTTGGTACCCTCATCCGCAATACGTCAAAATTCGTCTCGAGCGATCTCCTTATATCGGAAGAAGGACGTTCTTCCACCTCGATTTCTGTTTTAACCTCTTAAATGCGGAATTAAAATCAACCAATGACGAGAATACACATCGAACGCAGGGCAATGTGTCCTATTATAAATTTTACGAAAAACGAGGAAGGATTGCATTTTCATTCGATAAAAAATTAACAATTAATTCTTCAAAAGATTATTGTCGTTGCACCGCAATAGAGATTTTGATTGACGTGTATACGAGGTGTGATCAAAAAGTAAGGTGACTTTTTGAATTTCGCGGGATACCTATAGCATTTTTTGTTTGTTCGTGAGAAGCGTAAAGGTTAGAAGCGTGTTGCGTGTTCGGCGATTTTCTGCTGTCGAAAAAAATGGATAAAAGAATTTGCATCAAATTTTGTGTAAAAAATGGAATTAAGTGGAATTAAGTGGAATTAAGTGGAATTAACGGTGAGTGTACTTTGAGTAAAAAAAATGTTTATAAGTGGTACAAGCTCTTCCAAGAAGGCCGAGAAGATGTTAATGACGAAGCTCGCAAATGTCAAGGTTTTGCTCACTGTTTTCTTCGATTATCATGGCGTAGCGCATCAGGAGTTCTTACCGCAAGGTCGTACGGTTAATAAGGAGTATTACCTTGAAGTTATGAGCCGTTTGCGCGAAGCAATACGAAAAAAACCCCCGGAATTTTGGAAACACAATTCATGGATTTTGCATCGCGATAATGCACCTGCTCGCGCATCGTTGCTTGCGAGTAATTTTTTGGCCAGAAACAACGCCGCGATCAAGCCTCGGCCACCATATTCACCGGATTTAACCCCCTGCGACATTTTTCTGTTCCCAAAACTGAAAAGACCCATGAAAGGGCAGAGATTTGCAACGATCGAGGAGATAAAGACTATACCAAAAAGTGCTTATCAGAAGTGCTTCGAGGATTGGAAAAAGGGCTGGCAGAAGTGTATTATATCCGAGAGGGATTACTTTGAAGGGGACAACATAAATATCGATAAATAAACAGATATTTTTTGATAAAAATAAAAAGTAACCTTACTTTTTGATCACACCTCGCACACGTCGAACGCAGTTAACTGGTTAAATGCTCGCTGTGTGAGAGAAAAACGCACATTTCACGCGAACGCTCTGTATAATTCGCACAGATAAATTCAGCATCTTCCCCCCGAACGAAATAAGTGACCCCGCGACACTTCCATCCGACTGTGTACACCCCCACGAAATTTTTTTCATTGTTCCCGATGCGCTCCGCGTCGGAAGTGGGTCGCACGTGTTACCGAAACACAGCCTGCATACGGTAGATGCTGCGGGGAATCTGGTTAGATCCCGGGCTAAATTGAAACCCGGTGTCATTACCCTCCGACAGATAACTTCTTTCTCCGACTCGTCGCTCACCCCGTTTCCCTCTCTGTGACCAAATAACCTTAATCCGTCCGATTCCCAGTCATTAATCGACCTCGGTAATCAACGGGCGCCAGACGCGTCAACTCTTCGGCCGAACGTTTCATCGAGAAATCGCGAAGCCGTTCTCTCTGGAATCATCGGGGTGCATCGCGGTCCCCGGCGACCCTCGGGCTGCATTCTTTCCGGTCGCAGGTGTCTCGGTATCTGCTTGGGACTCGTGATTCGAGTCACGGAAATTAAAGCGCGATGGATAGGTCTGGTCGGGGGTGGAGAGAGAGAAGCAGAGAGAGAGAGAAGCAGAAAGAGAGAGAAGCAGAAAGAGAGAGAAGCAGAGAGAGAAAGCCTCGCAGAAACTGTGCTGGCCGTAGAAACGGGGACTCGGGGTGCGCTGTGGGGTGGACGAGGGGGTAGAAACGGAATTAGAGAGAGGGGATGGAAGAGGAACGCGGGCGTTAAATATGCATGCCGGGTAAAGCGGCAACAATAGAGGTCTCCCCGTTCCCTCTTGGTTCGCAACCCTCGACATAGAAAGAGAGGGATCGAGGAAGATCGAGCGAGGTGGACGATGAGGAGAGAGGAAGAGGGGCCTCGCAGTTGATCGCGCAACCCGGGCGCAAAACACACCCCGCTAATGGCACCCCCGGCACTCTCTGCTCGTGATACCCGCACCCTCGCAACCCTCTATATACCACCTACCTATCCAGCAACACTCACCCTCCAGCCCTCTCTCATCCGGTTCGCAGCTACAGCCTTGCTCTTCCTACTCTCGGCTCCCCGATGCTCAGCCTTCCCCTTCGCCTCTGCTTCCGCCCCCGCACCTTCTATGTTTCCACCATCCCCCGTCCCCTCGCTGCTGCACCGCCTTTCCCTTTCCACGATTGTCCGTCTCGTTTTCCACGATTGTGCGTCTCGCTTTCCACGGCAAGCTCGTTGCCCTTTGCCCTGTGCTTGCTCCGCGCTCGCCCTGCGCCCCACGATTCGACCTACTGTCTTTTTAATTCCGTTCACGGCTTTTCGTGTCTTTTATGTCGCGCCGGAGAGCTCGAGGGCTGTCGTATCGAGAGACCGATTCGTTAGAAAGTCGGTCGCGCCGATAAAACGGCCTCGAGTATGTGCCCGCCGGCTGCTCGATAGTGTGAAATTCGGGGGCGGTGGGGGGGTTATTCGTTTGTTTCAGGGGTTCTCGATATCGACAAGCGGACACGCGTTGCTGATGCCGCTGTTTGGACGCGATTGGACACTTCTGGATCTGGTTTCTGCGATGATTGCGGCCAGTGTGTTTTCACCGGATGTTCGGGGGTTTTTTTTTGGTTTGTCGATTGTACGTTGGTGGGATGTACGGGACGCGTGAACGTCCCGAAGGGGAAGTAAATGTTTGGCTGTCGAGCGGAGGATATGGTGATTTAGTTGGCGTTGCTTTAGCTTCATGTAAGGTGGACTTCCCACAGTTGCTACCGATCAGGTACAAATGTTACCTACCGCAGTCTAGTCGCAATTCACGCTGAACCTACCGCGAGGGGTGAAATGAACCATTGTAAATTTTTTCTTTAACAATTCTTAACCCTTCGCACTCGAAGCTGTTTCAACTCGAAAATGAAACATTTCTTTCGATTTAGAATATTTCCATTTCCTATGATTTTTTAAATTTTATATATATATGAATTACTACTAGATGTTTAGTAACCGATTAGATTCCGATATATTTCATAATCTAAACAATATTTTGAATTATGTTACAGCAATTCTTAGTGGCGCCTCGGAGACGCCATTCGAGTGCTAAGGGTTAAAATTGTAAAGGTGTTCTCATGGGAAATTATTGAATATATTTTTTGACTGCAGTATATATTGAAGTAAAAATCGCACCAAATATAAATAAATCTTATCTCAAGACTGTAAACTTGAGTCCGCAATTTTCCGGAATCAATTTAGCGGGGTGCGTCGCGCGGATATAGTAACGAGATCTACAAATTCGTATTCGGCTTGCAAAAATCAATAGGAAGCGCCAGTTCAAAGTTCGAAGTCCCGGGGAAAAGTTAAAATTCGTTCTACAATGTTACCGGAACTTATTCTCGATATGGAGTGCGAATTGAAGGGACTCGATGAGCCGCGTCCTCTCCTATGAGAATCAATCTAACTTGCTCGGACGAGAGCCGGTGGTGGGCCGTGCTCGGCAAATTATTTAACACGGTGTAGCGAATACTTTCCCAAAGTCCATCTCCATTACCCGACTTACCTCGAACTCCACTCACACCGACGTCGCAGCTAACCTCATAAAACTTCGGCCTCGGTGATAGCTTATTCAATAAACCGTGCGTTGACCAGATCACGCCGGTCCCTCGGCGTTCCATCAACTCACCCGGAGAAAGGCGGAAAAGAAGAGGCGAGAAACGGAACCTTGTACGTACCAGGGATAGCCGGAGGAATCGAGCTAACTAGCTGAGATACGCTATAGAGCGACTCGAAGAAGATGAAGAGAAAGAGGAAGAGGAAGAGTCGAGACCGTTAATTTGCCAACAGCCTACTCCTCGGGTACGTGATATTACAGCACGGTGGCCTGCAAAGCGACTTTTCGTCACCAAAACCCGACATTTCATTGACTTACTTGACGATTAATACTCTTTAAGGGAGTAGACTCCTTTTTTCAGGATTGCAAGGGTGCGGGATTCGCTTACTCAATTTACGTTTACAATTACGAGGCGTAATTTGCGTTATTCGGCAGCATGCAGCTGTCGCAGCTTCAGCGAATAACGAAAATTACGCCTCGTAAACGCAAAAATAGAAAATTTGGGGCGATTGCGGCCTAGATTCATCTTTTATCTAGCGGTTTTGACTAATGAAAAACCCCATCTTTGCGTTATCGAGAAGTACTCCCTTAATGCGGTAGACTAATTTCTAGGATTGCAAGGGTACGGTATTCGCATTCCCATTTCTCGGTAATACAAAAATGGGGTTTTTCAGTAATTAAAAACGCTACACAAAAGATCGTTCTGGGGCGCGATCGCCCTTAAAAGTCTTATTTTCTCGTTTACGAGGCGTAATTTGCATTACTCGGAAGCATACAACTGCGCATATAGTTGTTTTCATAGCTATATGCTGCCGAATATTGCGAATTACACCTCGTAAACGAAAAAATGTGTCACGGATTGGATATTTCATATACTAATAGTTCAAGCTAAGCGTTATCGGTAGACTGCGGATCTTCATGCAAAATAAAAATGTTGTGCATCAATTTAAATCTCAGGCATAATGCATCGATGTCATTAAATGCTTTTAACACTTCTACACTGTTCCAAACAGTGCCTACCCATTTGTGCCATAAATACACAAACTCCGCAGTCTAAAGGAAGGAAATTTTACGAATTGGACATTTCATACGCTAATAGTTCAAGCTAATAGTTGTCGGTAGACTGCGGATCTTCGTGAAAATAGAAATGTTGTACATCAATTTAAATCACAGGCATAATGCATCGATGTCATTAAATGCTTTTAACATTTCTACACTGTTCTAAACAGTACCTGCCCATTTGTGTCATAAATACTACACAAACTTCGCAGTCTAGTTATGAGCTCAAAGGAAGGCAATATTGTCACATTCAAGTCGAGAAATTGAATTTTGCTCACAAATTACCACTCTCCAGACCACAGTGCTCGGAGGAGGTCGGGAAAGTCGAAGCGGGAAAGTCGAAGCGGGAAACGTAAAACACTGCTGTACAGTATCCCAAAGAAGAAAGCCAAGAGGCAGAAAAAGAAAAAGAAAAAGAAGAAGAAAAAGAAGAAGAAAAAGAAGAAGAACAAGAACAAGAAGGGAGGGTTAATTCTAGAACAGCCTACTTCCCGGGAACGTGATATCGCCACCGATGGAACCCGGTGACCGTTCCTCGAGCCGTCTAACGAGCCGGCAACTCGTTTTACTCGCGATCTCGAACACTAAACAGGGTTAGCCTGGCTCGACTTTCATTCTCTCGAAGTCGTCCGGCGCGTTTCCACGATCGCGAAGTAGGAGGAGGAGTAGGAGTAGGAGGGTGGGTTGGGCAAGGGCCGTGGGTGTGTAGTCTCGAGGTGGTCTGGCATCCCGAGGAAACCGGCTGAGGAAAGTAAAGAAAAGAACCTGGTAACTACGGACAGCGTCGGAGGGTACCTTGGACGAGAGGAAAGGGGTTGCGGAGGAAAGGAGTCCAGGAAGGAAGGAAAAGAAGGCTGCCAAGGCTCTTTGGTCTCGGCTCTTGGGCGGTAACTCGATTTGTCGCCCGTCTTGAGCCAGATGGATCGGAAGTAGACGCGAACGCCGGCCGCATTTCAAGCAACCCCATATTCCCCCGCCGCGCGCTGTGCCGTTTCCTGTTGGAGCATCGTCCCCCTAGGTTCCCCTAGGTTCTCGTAGGTTCCCGTAGGTTTCCGCGTGTTTTGCCGGCCACTCGCCCCCCGGCCATACGATCCATTCGTGGAGCAACAATCGGTACTTGTTTGGTCCAGCGGAGAGTACTTATTGTTAGAGTCGAGTGGCCTGGCAGGCTATGCGGCCAGACTCGGTGATCCGCACGATCGAAGTTGGAATTAACTTTGGATTAGTTGGACGTCTAAATATTACACGGCTCTTTCAGGAACTCTTGCCTGGCCGCAGGATGAGCGCAACACACATCCAGGCACACATCCAGGCACACATCCAGGTACACATCCAGGTACGCGAACGTCTTGCGATACCTTGAAAGTTAAATTAATACTTCCCCATGGATCTCGGGAACGAGCCGAGCTTCGAGGAAAGAGACAGGAAAAGCAACGAATCGGGGAGGAAAGAGAGAGACTCGATCGAACGGTGCGAAATGAGACGTGTTCCTGTTCAGTTTCAAAGCCGCGCGAGGGAGAGAGACCATATAAGATAAGTTGAACTTCTGTAGACTCGGAGAGTCTCGGGCCGATTTCGCGAAAAGACTCCGGCTAAACACCGGAAGCTACGGAAACTTCGAAAGGGGAACACGTCGAGATTCGAGCCCCGACGAGGGGCACGGTGTGTCTGGTCTGGTCTGGTCTGGTTTGGTCTGGTCTCGTTCACGAATAAGCATCTGTCCGAGAACAACATTGAAACTTTGTAACAAGTATCCCTCGTAACGACGGGACCAGTATTACCCTCGGATTTTCCTCGAATCCGGCAGGCATCCTCGCTCGATATTAAGTTCCACCCCTCGGCTCAGCTGCCTCGACGCGACGGAACGCTCGCAGATTTCCCGCGTTCCGCAATATGCCGCGAAACACGTGGAAACTATCGGTGCGGATCGTCACGATCGCGAGACGATCTAATGGCGCGGCACGACGATGGTGAACGCCGTGAAATCTGCGCTGCGTACATGCAATATCCGGCGACCCTCGCTGTTTATTCTTTCGCGGCACGGGGGATGAGAGCGAGGTGGCGGCGATTAAAAATGATTGCGCGAGAACGGTGCACGGTTTGTCACGAACATCTACGGCGACTGTAAAGTCGCAGACAAAAGTCAACATTTTTTTAGGAATTTTCACGGAATTCAGCTGTTTCCAAGGGAGTTTTACAAGTGGTAATTTTTGCTTGGTAATTGGTGTAGTTGCAAGGTTTTGGCTCTTCGCTCAATAACGACTTAGTGGAGTGTTCCAAAAATGTTGTACCTCCTTCAAAGAGGTGATTCCTGAAATCGTTGATTGATTGGACCGTGTTTTCCTTAATTCTTTAGGGTTAGGTGGGTTTTAAACTGTCCTCGCCTCGAAAAGTTGAAGTTATATCGATAATAAAAAAGAATTCTCTACAAGTTGGGTTTTTATTTTCTTTAAAATCGCGTGGCTCAAAGAGTTAACAGAAAAAGTTCCGTCGAATGATTATTCCGACATTGAAGGGGACAACATAAATATCGACGAATAAATAAATATTTTTTTATAAAAATAAAAAGTCACCTTACTTTTTGATCACACCTCGTTTTAAAGTCGATGGTTTATGCAGGAATATTAGTTGGGAGGAGTGTTGGGATTAGAATCTGAAGAGGTTAATTATTACCGCGATTCGAATCGAACGCGGTACGTCGCGGCAGAGTTTTCTCCCGGGCACTGAAGATTTTCTTATCCGATGGGAAAAGAAGGTCGACGACGTGGATCGGCGCTCCTCCGGCGTTTCTCGGTCTGTTGTTCTCTTCGCGCCTCGAGAGCTCGCTATTTCACCCTCGAGATGCGCGCACACCGCGCGAGAAGCGAAGGAACTCTCCCAGCTCTAAGAACCCTACAGACCCCTGACCTCGTTTACCAGAGTCGTTTAGTAATTACTAATCCCCGCCGCGATCCTTTCGGCAACTGCCGCCCTTTAATCACCCTCCCGCGAATTTATCTAATCTCCGCCCCGCCGAGGGCTTTATCTCGCGAAATGTTTCACGAAACCCGTCGACTACCTCGCTTACAGAGCCATGTTGCGTCGATTCGCGAGAGCGAAACTTCCGAACTTTCGAAAGCACGCTTATTAATGTCGACGGTTGTTGACGTGCTACCCATTTATTTATAGTTTCTTCGCGGTGAATGGTAATTCGGTTACAGCCCGCTTACACGAAGTGGAAAAGACTTCTCGCGTGATTTGCATGAGTTCTAGTCGCAACGTGCTATTTTCCGTAATAAAGAGGAAACGGTCTGTTTTAAATCGTTCCTACAACTTTCGAACAGTGTCCGGTAATTCGAATTACGAAAATAATGAATAAATTCAATCCGGTCCGTGAATAATGTTTATTCATCATCGAGTAACGAATTAAATCAAGTAGAGGGCAGGTCGGTCGCACCAAGAGAACCTGATCTCGCTTCGAGAGTAAATATCGGGCAAAAATATTAAAATTTCTAAATTATATCATTTTAAGTTTTAATATTTACAAAACTTAAAATAATGACAATTTTGCCCGATATTTATTCATAAATATTAGGTCCGCTGTTTCCGCAAATCGATCTGTCCTCTACACGAGAGACCAATTAACTTCTAGATAATTGTCTGGAAACTATACAAAAATTAATTAACCAATCGGATATAATAATGCTCTCGAATATTGGTATCGAATTGCAAATACACCGGCGGCACTTTTCCATTTGCCACCGGTTAAAACTCGATATTTCCCATAGTTTTAAACCCATTCCATCGGTAATTAATCTAGCTTCCAATCACTGTAAACGTGTCACGTTACGCCCGTATGCACTATTCCGCTTTCATGCGTTTTTTTCCTGTAACATTCGAAGCTGCGTGGCCATTCGCAGTTTACGTAGCTCGTGTTACCATATAGTGTGTATCGAATTTCGCGATCCATTATTTCGAAACGGAACGTCATAACGTTATGGGGGCCAAACAATTCCACGGGAACAGAAGGCTCTGATCCAGGTTCTATGCTCTATGTGTCTCTGGGTACCGCTCTAAAGAGATGTCGGATTTTAACGATCGTGGCCCCTCGCATCGTTACAAATTCCAATGGGTGCACCGTGGCAGATGAAACGAACCGGATTCACGATTGGCACGATGTCGGGATCATTCGAATTTTATCGCTCGTTTCACAGCGAACGATTCCTATCGCTGCTTCGCTAATATGGCAACAGTATTGAAAATAACCGTTGGCACCTGCTCTGCTCTGCAACGCCGCTGTTGTGTTTCAATCTGTTGTTATTCTTTGAGAAGCCTGAAGCCACGTCGAGCTGGATCAAATACTAATTGTTAACCCTCGCACTGTAAATGGAGAACATAAAAATAGAAATATGTGAGCTATACAATGCATGCAGGTAGATTTACTTTTTATCCTAGGAAATTGTGAACGACGAAGAACATGGAGCTTGGAGTTAACGTAGCAATGAATTTTTTGATAAATATCTGCATCTTATAGAATAATGAAAAGTGAGTGTAAGATGGACGAAAAGGCCTAAGCGTCGAACGTGTCGATGTTATCAGAATGCAAAATATTTGTGCAGATTATTGAAACATCCAAAATAAATCTCCTAATCTGCTGTATTAGCCAGACTGGTTGAAATGGGCACAGTTACGCGACAACTCGGCCTTCCTTGGAGATGCCTATGCGAACCCCGTTCATAGCGAGTTCGTTCTGGGTAATTCCCATGCGTCTTATCGCTAGACTGCGAATTTTATGCATTTATAATAAAAATGGGCACGTGCAATTTAAAGCAGTGGACGAATTGCGAAGATTTGAGGACATCGATGTATTAATTTCAGCTTAATACGACAATTAAAAGAAGAAAGAAATTTCTATTTGGCTCTTGCTGTTTCTTGCAATCGATGCAAATATTTTTTATTTTGCATAAGGATCCGCAGTCTAATTATCACTCTATTACAAATGGCCCATTTTTAATTTAGTTTATCATATAATCAACAAAATAGTCTACGTATACAGCGTTTCTTGTTTCGGTTGTGGCGGCACTTAACTTCCGACGCTTGCCACGAGATGGACAGATAGTAAATCTTTTTTCGCTAGTACCTGATTCGCCACCGATTCGTATACGGTGCCGGACAAAATGATAGGAGATTTGATGTATTTGTGTATTTCATACAACACAATAGGATATATGTACATATTACACACCCTGTATATTAGATATGTCCTTCAAATTATCCATATAGAATCGCAAGTTCGTATCTTGTACACAAAAGAAATTAGAGGAGGAAGCGTAAACATGGGCTGACTTTGCTCGGTAAAATTGACAGGACGCATGTTATATTTTCTGTTATTATGTACTCTGGCAGTAATCTGTCAGCAGTGACTAGAAGCAGACGTGCAAATTTTTCAGTTATCTACAACGTTTGTAACATTAAAGTTAAAATGGGTCGAGGAAAACAATTAGACAAAAGTGAAACCGACCGAATTTTGTTATTGCGGTCACAAATGCCGTCCTCGACCGCCTGCAATATCCCATCGTTTAAAGCAGGGCACGCTGGATAGCCTTGCTGATGTCTTCCAGCAGGTCTGGAACGAAACGTTCCTTTTCTTATCCTCCTCTCTTTCATATTTATTTAGAGCTCCCACACTGTCTTATTTTGTCCGCCGCTGTAGGTAGCCGATGATGAGTGATCGGGGAAGGTGCCCGGTATTAATTTCGAAACAACGAAGCTCGGTGGTGCGCGATTAATTATCCATAAAACTAAAAACACGGGGTCTCTTCCGGTCGACACGGCCGGTGACGCGATGTTAAATGCGTTAGCGGAGCAGCGTTAGCGGAGCAGCGTTGGCTGGGCCGCTCGTCGCGTCGGTTCCGTCGAGCGAAATTGTTTGGCGTAGCCTTGGTCAAAAGAAAAGTTTCATTAGCCTAATGAAACGAGTGACTCGGGTAAAAAGCTAGGCCGCATCCGGGACAGGCCGGAGGGGGCTGGTGTGGCGTGGCGAGCGGCGCGGCGCAGCGAAAACGAGATGTACCGGCCATGCCAGCACTTTAATTAGAGAAATTAAATTTTCAAACGAAACACGCGGCCGCGACCTGGCCCGGCCTTCTCCTTCCCGTACACAAGCATTACCCTTTTCCTGGGTCGTTGTCGTAAACAGAGGGTGGGTCCGGGTTAAATGGGCAGCGTCGAACGGTGACACGCGTTTTTCCCTGTCCGCCTGGCTCGCCTTGTTCTCCGCGGATCATAAAGTTGAAATTAAAAAGTCGCACGGCCCCTCTGCCTTGCTATTTTACCCCAACCAGTGAAGAATCCCGCCTAAATGTCAGCTTCCTGATGGAAGAGAATAAGAATTTGCTTTGCAAATATTATTCCTCCGTGGTCTACTGCGGACCCGGCCACTTCTCAAGTAACATTATTTCAAATATTATTTCCAGCATCGTGTTATTTTATTTAGAAATATGTAGCATTATTTGAAATATCATTTCCAGCATCGTGTTATTTTATTTAGAAACATGTAGCATTATTTGAAATATTATTTTCAGCATCGTGTTGTTTTATTTAGAAATGTGTAGCATTATTTGAAATATTATTTCCAGTATCGTGTTATTTTATTTATAAATAGCATTATTTGAAATATTATTAAATATCAGATTCGAGGAAGAAGATACTCTTCTAATTCTTCCAAATAATTTGAGGATTCATCAAAATTTTTGGGACACCTTGTATACAGTGATTCACAGATCTATTCCCAAAAGGCTCTTACATTTGTTTGTTCAAATTGTCCGTGAAATATCAAACTTTGTGTTAGAATTGTTTAACGAGAGAATCTTAAAACAAAGGGCAACAGAAATAAACGTGGAGGTGTATTACAGCAAAATAGATGCAATCTTATTAGAAGGTGCTTTCAAAAATATATTTGCCAGTGTGCATTCGTGATGTTCTAACAATTTTTATAGAATTTAAGAAATATTGTTTCTGACTTTAATTGCTATATTTTTCTATCTAGAGCTTTGATTGCAAGACTTTAAAAATTCCAACAGCTTGAACAATTCTTCCTTCACATTTCCCATTCGCTGCAATCTCCATTTACGTTCGTTTTGTGCTTCCTTATTTATACGTTATTTGAGTTTAAACTTTAATGGAATTTAGTTGTACGGAAGCCCAACATTTGTTTTAGTTTCTGGGTTAGATTTTCAAACAGCCCCTGGCTACACCTCGTCGTTGCACAAAATTGTACGTTCTGTTAAAATTGGACGTTCTGTTAAAATTGTAAAACTTCTGTACACACGTATCACAATAAAACCGACTCAATAATGTTAATAATTAGCCGTTGAATTTGATGAATTTTTCAAATATTCGGTATCGTTAAATATTTACGAAATTTAGGACGATTAACAGAATCTCTTACGAAGGGAACAAATTTTTTTCAATTACAGATTTTACTAATTTACAAGAAAAAACATTTGCACAAAGATTCATTTAAGAGTTTAGTACACTTTAAAAAATATTTCTGGCCAAGTTAGGGCAGTGGGAATTACGTTCGAAGTTACGCCAACGTATAGACACCATATTTAATAATTCAACCAGCGTACCGAGACACCGACCGGCAAAGAGGGCGCGACCGATCGAGCCACGAAGAAACTCGATTCGATGCTACTTTTCTCCGCGCGACTCTAAACTAAATTATGCTCTGGCGACGAGTGCGACTGGATTGCGAGCGAAAACAACGCTAATTGAAATCCCTCTCTCGTATCTCTTTGCTTAAGTTTTCGCGACGCCTTTCAAACAGCCGACCGATATTTCCTCGGAGCGACGCTTTTTCTATTCGCCCTTCCTAATTTGCGTAACTACGCTTCAGCGATAATAAATCGATTAAAATTATCGCTTCTCGCGAAGTTGCACACCGCGACGATGCATTTATGGAAGACGGACATTTTCTATGATCCATTAAAATATTTGCTTGTCAGAGAAGCTTTTAAATATTAAAGGACAGAAGGCCAATTCATGTAAGAGAACGGAAACTGTAGGATCTAAGAAAATTACCTACCCCCTCCACTGTGAGGCAAAAACAAACAACATTGGTGGGGGAAGCAAGCGTTTGAGAGGCCCCAATAATCCAACTGCAAAACTTCCTTATTTATTATTTTTTTGTGGGACTTTCACCAACTTATTTGTGACGTTAATAATCCTAAATAAAATTGTTAGATTACTTTACTGCGAAACTTCTATTATAAATCTCTCGGTCATGGATCATTTTTTAAAATTCCGAAATAGTAATAATTAGACTGCGGATCTTTATGCAAAATAAAAGATGTCTACATCAATTGCAAAACAAAGGGCCACCTTCAAAATTTGTTCTTCTTCTAATTATCTTATAAAGTTGAAACTAACACGCTGATGTTCTTAAATCTTTTTCATATGTTCGCTGCTTTAAATTGTACAGGGTGTAACAAAATTTAGTGTCATGGTTTTGGCAGATGGTTGTGCATCTTCCGATCGGTGCAGATTTGTTAAAAGAAATTGCCGCAAAATTGACTTTGATCTTGAATTTCAAGGTCAAATTCTTTTATACTGTATCGCATTTTACTCACCAAAAAAGTATGTAAAAATTTGATCTTGAATTTCAAGGTCAAGATCAATTTTGCGGAAATTTCTTTTAACAAATTTCCACCGATCGGAAGGTGTACAACCATCTGCGAAAACCATGACACTAAATTTTGTTACTCCCTGTACGTACTTATTTTTGTCACAAAAGCATAAAATCCGCAGTCTGGCAATGACAAATAAATAAAAATAAATAAAGTGAGAAAGATTTCAAAAGATTTATCTACCAGTAACACTCGAGGAAATAGGAATATCTAGTCGTACGCACTTATTTTTATCATAAATGCATAAAATCCGCAGTCTGGCAATGACAAATAAATAAAATTAAATAAAGTGAGAAACATTTCAAAAGAATTATCTACCAGTAACACTCGAGGAAATAGGAATATCTATTTCTATTCACCTAGGTATCTAAAAGATGTATTTTTCCTTGGTCTAAACGTATCGTTCCTCGACGTTTCCGTTCGTGCGGTTCAAAAAGGAACTCGCATGGGTGATTTTTATGTTACCACCGCGGGAAACCATGAACCCAGGCAACCCCGAACCACACGGGTCTCGAAGAACACCGCGTGTTAACGTTGAACGCGATATCGCGGCCCGTGGGAATTCCGGCCGCGCCTCCGGTAATTCATTTTGCCCGCGATCTGGGACGCTAAATAAGGTTATCATCGCCTTCGCATCTAGCCTTTCTTCTTTCCACCGTATTCGCCTTCCCCTTAGGCAAGGAACTCGACTGCCGGGCGTAAATTCTGTCTCCCATTTTTGTCGGACCACCGCACCGTGCTCCTATCTTGATCAGAGCTGTAAACAAGCGCGGCGAGAGGAACGCGATTCAATTCTGCTACCACGCCACGTCGCCCGAAAATTCGTCTGAAATACGGCCGAACCCGTTCACAATGGACCATGATGACGATCTCAAACGTAATTGTTGTTATTTAGCGAAACATTGTACAAACCCTAACTCTGTCGGCCTTGGAATATAGAGCTACAGTTGGAAATTAGACTATTTTTACATGCATCATTTTTTCATCGAGTGCAGATGAAAAAACTTCCGAAAAATTCTTTAGACCCATTTTTGTGGAACAAAGTGAATGAACGGAAATCAAATAACTTATAATAGCAATATAAAAGACATAGATATTGTTATTTACAGAGTAGAGTAAAGCCTTGATCTGAGAAAACGGAAATCGTAGAATATACGAAAAACGGAGAACTCCTCCATTTTCTAGTGCAGTTGTCCTTGAGTGACGTTCATTATAACGTTCATTCTCATCTATTTTCAAAAACAAGCCAGTTATTCAAGTGACCTGTATTAAATGCCTCACCCTGTATATTAATATAATATATAAAAGAATTCTTTAACCAATTTTACACCAGCTCTTTTAAATAAATGCGAAAAGGAGGGGTGAGAGAGTGTTTCACAATTTCCTGAATAATTAAGGACGTCCACCAATTCTACACGGATAGAGGCAGATTATCATAATATTCGTGAATCCCCAAATGCATCGCGCGCCTAGAACTTTATTATATTAGGTTGATGCATACGAAATTGCCGTTTCACGTCGGGACGGTATCTAATTATTTTTTACTTTCTAACACCCGTTTCCGGCATGATAGTTTCCATTACGTTTCGGTGCCCGAATTATGTACTCTTATTACAAGTGTGAATATTCCTTAAGTGAAACAACACATTTTTGACAATGCGCTTTTCAAGCTTTTCATGCATTTGCAAAAACATCCGCTGTCTAGATATGAATTATCAAGTTAAATGAAACTTGATGTTTTATTTAGATAAATCTATCATGTTGGTCATATTCAAGAAAACAAGACACGTTTTCGATTCCCAGCATTTATAAGAAATCAAGGCATTTTAAGAAATCCCGAACATTTTCAGGAATACCCGAAAGAGAAATACCTTTTACTAAATACAGTTGAAATAATATCGTGTTTGGTGACATTTTAATCAGAAAAATGCCAGAAATAAGTTGCTGAAAGTCCCATAAAAAAATAATGAAAAATGAAGAAGTTTCATAATTGTTTTAGTAGTGTTTCACACCGATATACCCGAGCGGAGATCGATCGTCGCCGCCCTGCGGCGTTGGCCGGTAGTAGAGTGGTTAGAAACTAGACCAATTCTGGTGTAGAAGGTCGCGGAGAAATATCGCGACTTTACTCTAGTTAACCTCTTAACTGCGGAATTTACTTTTAAAAATGCCCACAGAGTGCGAAATTAAAATAAAAACAACGACGAGTATACACGTCGAACGCAGGACAAATAATCCTATTATAAATTTTACGAAAAACGAAGAAGGATTACATTTTCATTTGATAAAAAATTAACGATTCATTCTTGAGAACGTTATTCTTATTGCACCGCAATAGATAATTAGATTGACGTGGGTACACGTCGAACGCAGTTAACTGGTTAAAAGTGTCCGGGTTTCAGACGGAAAAGTCCAGTGTTTGTATACCGTTCGTGCTGGTTTCGTGAGTTTACAGATGGCAGCCGTGGTCAATGACTCCAGAGGCTTAAACGTTCGCCAGGATGAACGAAGATCTGTACACATAGTTCGTACCGTGCTGAAAACAGTTCATTATCCAGTAAGGACCGTTGATTCCGGGCAGGTGCAAAGTGGTGCATCAAAGGGGGATGCGTTTCATTCAGCTCGACGGGCTAAAACGGGGAAATTCATTTCCATTCGATATCCGGATGACGGGAACAGTAGAAGCGGGCGATCGACCGTGCGCCTTGGGAACGAGAGATGTTCCCGCGCGTCGTTCCACTGGTTATCATGATACTCGGCGATCCAGGAAATTATGCTTCTTCGACAGAGAGCGAGAGAGAGAGACTGGTAGGATTTCGCTGGGATTCCATTCCGGGATAGCTGTCGCGTTGTTTTGCGTCTCGGCGGACCGTTGTCACCCTTCAACGGTATTTTCCTTCAAAATGCTAGCTGGCTCTCTGCGCCTGTTCGACCCGGCGACGTTGATCCAGGCTTCCTGTTTCTCGCGTCGCGAATGAATGAATGAATGGTGATTCGCGACGCCTCGGCCCAGTTTAATTAAAGGATGCTAGGGAGACGTCTTGCCGAGTTCCTCTATCTCTCTCTCTCTCTCTCTCTTTCTCTTTCTCCGGAAGATGCGCGATGACAGCCGGCGAAGAGCCGCTAAATTAATTACTCGTCGCATTAATATCTCCAATTGCAAGTAGTCGGAATAAGTGGAAAATATTCTACCAAAGTGGTTTCAAGTCCCCGGACACTTATACCGTCGTATCTTCATTACGAATCGGTGTGAATCATTTTTTTTTTTTTATGTATTTAAAGTCATGTCGCCTTCGACGCTGTCAGCGACCATTGCGCGCTGTTACTACGTATTACGTTATACGCAGGATGATTCAATTTTTGCAACTTGAATGATACAAACTTCATTTTCACCCGAAAAATGCTTATATTTTCTTATTCAGAGTTTAATTCTTTCTTCGACCACAAGATTAACCCTTTGCACTCGGTTGTCCCCTCTGAGGCAACACTAAAAATTGCTGTAACATTATTCAAAGTATTGTTTACATTATTTGATATATCGGTATCTAATCAATTACTAAACATTTAGGTATTGTATAGGGTATTATACCAATTTCATATACATAAAATTACAAAAACCATAGGCAATAAAAATATTCTAGATCGGAAGAAATGTTTAATTCTCGAATTAAAATAGCTCCGAATGCAAAGGGTTAAAATGTATTACGATGAAAGAGCTCAACGTGACTTTTATATATTGATAAAAAAGCAATATAACAAAATTGAATGCTCGAACCACCTTTTTCTAAACATCTACAACAATAGTCCCTTTCATTACGAATTCAGTGACTATAATTATTCAAGATCGCAGACGGAGAAAACGTATAAGATTTAAAATATGAATATCTACATACTCGCCTACTCTACATGCTCTTCGCGCATCGTACTGTGGCTCTAATCATTTAATCGTCCACTGTAGCGTTACGGGAATTTCTGAAACAAAAGTGGAAGAACAGTTTGCGCCGCGTTTAAAAAGAAGAGCCAAATTCGTCGAATAAACGTCGAAAAAAATGACAGTGAACAGTTCAGGCTTACCCAAAACGCGGACAGAACGGCCGACAATTCAAGACACACAGCAAGAGAGAGAGACGGGTACGGTTGCGTGTCGCGCGGGAACTCGAAATTAATTAAAACGCGTCGTGTCGCCGCACCGGCACTGCTCGACTCCGCTCCGCTCCGCGCGGAAGAAAAGAGCGAAAGACGCGCGCGAGATGTCGCGAATGAAACGAAGCCGAGCGACGCTGTCGAAAAGTAGACCGGCGAGCGGAATTCCGCGGCTCCGGTCCCGGCTTATAATTAAACGGGGCTCGCTAATGAAAACGGCCGCGCCGCTATTCTTTTCATAAATCATGCCGCCGGAAGTCGGAAGTCGGAAGTCGGAGAGGCCGGGTTCGCCGCGAAGACGCCATGCTGCGCCCGAAAGCTGTCGGCGAAATTTCGAACATTCTTTCGCATTTGTCGCTCGGCTGTGCCGACGTAGTACATTAAGTCGCACACGCCCTACCCTCCTCCTCCTCCTCCCACGGGTTTCAAAACCATTTGTGAGAGGCTTGAAAGAAACGAGGATATGACTCCTTCGACTAAGACGCGGAGCCTTGATTAAATGCAACAGGATTGTAATTTACTTGCTTTTCAACGGAGATATCTCCTTCTATTTGATTACGGGACGTCGCTGTATCTTATTAATTAATTTATTAACTCGACTTCTCTGTGCTACACAGTCTTGCTGTGATCCAACTCGATCGTACAGAACAGGCCAGGCACCGGTTTCCGCACTACCACTGTATCGTTCCCCCCACTATCAACTACTTCAAATGACGGCTAACGCAAGTTTTCCAGGCCTGATGTAGACTAACAGAAGTAGGGGAGTATGTAGACTAGCAGAAGTAGGGGAGGATGTAGAGTAGCAGAAGTAGGGGAGTATGTAGAGTAGCAGAAGTAGGGGAGTATGTAGAGTAGCAGAAGTAGGGGAGTATATAGAGTAGCAGAAGTAGGGAAGTATGTAGAAGTAGGGAAGTATGTAGAAGTAGGGATGTATGTAGAGTAGCAGAAGTAGGGATGTATGTAGAGTAGCAGAAGTAGGGATGTATGTAGAGTAGCAGAAGTAGGGAAGTATGTAGAGTAGCAGCAGTAGGGAAGTATGTAGAGTAGCAGAAGTAGTAGAGTAGCAGAAGTAGTAGAGTAGCAGAAGTAGTATAGTAGCAGAAGTAGTAGAGTAGCACAGTGTGTAAAGTAGTAGAGAAGTAGAATAGTACAGCAGGAGAATAGTAGTAGATAAGTAGAATAGTACAGCAGGAGAATAGTAGAGAAGTAGAAGTAGAATAGTAGAGCAGGAGAATAGTAGAATAATACAGTAATAGAGTAATAGAGTAGTAGAATAGTAAAGTATGTAGAATAGTAAAGTATGTATACTAGTAGAATAGTAGAATAAGAGTAGAATAAGAGTAGAATAATAGTAGAATAATAGAGTACTAGAATCGCTAGAATAGTAGAATAATAGAATGGTAGAATATTAGAATAATAGAATAATAGAGTCGTAGAATAGTAGAATAGTAGACTAGTAGAATACGTGTATAGTAGTTTAGTAGAAGTAGATAATCTTAAAAAGTACCATAACTATGTTATTTAAAAAAATTTATCAATATCAAGATTATAACTTTTTTTAAGACCAACAATAATCAATCTTCTGCTAAGTAGACTCCACAGTGTAACGGAAAGTTCTCTGACTGACGCGAAGGAAAATCAAGACGGACAGTATACCACGCAACAGCGTAGCACCGATCGATTAAATATCGCGCGATACATTTTCCATCTAAAGTTCCAAAACTGGATTAATATTGCACAGAATGTTTACCGATTATCATCCTCAAACCTGGTCAATCAGCAGGTGACTAATTAACCCAGGTTACCACAATGTAAAGTCGTGTTTACGTTACCGTTGAATGGTGCATTGACTGGAACAGCGGTACTAACCTGTGTAACCTATGTTTACGTAATAACGCTTGTCGACACAGTTATTATTAGAGAATTATTGTTGGAGAATTAGCTGAATGCACATATGCACTGCAAATATGCAGTTCAGGTTCAGACTATAATGAGAGCATAGTAGCTGGACGAAGATGCATGATGGAAGACGACCACTCGCTATAAGTAAGATTAGATTGCGTGCTTGATGGAACGATGGCGGATTAATTCACTTTACTAATTCACTGAGGACGACTCTATTCACTATGTATTATACGGGGATTATAATGCGATTTTAATAAATCTCTCGGCCGTTTAAACTCTTTGCGCTGGCATAATGTAGCAGGTACTTGTCATATATTATCTAGAGCAAAACCTCGATAATGGATCACGATCCTGAGTAGCAGAGCTGCATTGTAAAATAGGTAGGCTAGACAGAGTCTAAGTTATACGATAGACGTGCGAAGGGCTTGACAAAAGCGTGTGTAAAAATTGCTAAAATACAAAAACGCTGTACTTGTCACAGAATGAATGAATTCGTTTTGGCCACACGATTCCATATGGTATAAAAAAATCAGGAAGAATTTATGCCACACCCACAAAGCTGATAACAAACAAGTATTCATAATAGTGAATTTCCTTCGTAAATATTCTCTCCTAACATTTCACCCAGAAATAAGAACGAATTTATGCAACACCCACGAAGTTGATAATAAACAATTATTAAAATAACAGTGAATTTCTTTCGTACATATTCTCTCCTAACATTTCACCCAGAATTAAGAACGAATTTATACTACACCCATAAATTTGATAACAAACAATTATTAAATTAACAGTAAATTTCTCTCGAGAAAAACTTTCCCATGAGTTAACACCTCGTCTTATGGATCCCTCCCCACACAGCATACCCCGATACGCAGATTCCATTCGCGTAACAGCGTGAACCGCTCGCGGCTTGTCGTTCCACGATCCAATCCCCCGAAGCGTTTCGCTGCATCAACAAGCCCGAAATAAAATTAATTTCAGCAACGAGAGCAAGGCTTAAAGTCGTCCGCTCGAGATGCGCGGCGAGGGACCGACCGCTCCAACATTCATACATTCTCTATTTTTCGTTTAACGTTACATATTTTCCAATAAAATTGTTTCTTCTCTTAATGAATGCATAGAAACATATTGAAATCATTTTTTATTCTTGTTACCCAGTGTTCAGGTCACAAACAATGTAATATACTACTTGAAAAGCTAAAAAGCCATTTATCTGTATAATGTGCTAGCTTTTTGTCGCGGAGTGTACACCCCTGCTGAGAATTATGTGAACAACACGTTAAATTTTGTATGCGATCTAGTTTACACAGTACTAGAGAATATATATTTTAATAATAATGATGTCAGTTTCGTATTTCGAAATTTTCTTTTTTCAATCCTTATGTCGTTAACCGAGTCCCCACCTTAACTATCTGTTTAAAACTTCTCTAATGCTTTTGTCGATAAATAAAAAAATTATTTTTGTCTATGATATACACACTCCTGCTCAAAACTATGTGAACGACACGTGTAATTTTTTATGCGGTCTAGTTTATAAAATTAATAATAAATTCGTTAAATATCTCACCAATAATTATCATTATTGTCTTGAGAAGACAGCAAACCACGCTAATGGATCATCGTAGATTGAAACAGTATTCGCCCTGACGAAGACACATTTATTTATTCAAGAGACTGTAATAATAAAATTGTACAATTTGGCATTATTAACACACTACCGACCGGTGATTATTGCATAATTTTGAAAAATCTATGGTACATGGCTCAACACTTTTTAATGGAGCCTTCAATACCAACAGCAATTTTCATTGTGATCTAACAAGTCACTCTCAGTAACATGATGTAATAGTTTCACTTAACATTGCAATGTAAAAGAAACTTTCTATGCTTTCTTTTGGTCAACACGTCAATCCACAACTCTATTGCGGTGCAATAACAAAAACCTTTTCAAGAATGAATTGCTAACCTTTTATCAAATAAAAATGTAATCCTCCCTCGTTTTCCGTAAAATTTATAATAGGACCATTTGCTCTGCGTTCGACGTGTATACACGTCATAGCTTGATTTTAATTCCGCACTCAGTCGAGAATTTTTAAACCTAAATTCCTCAGTTAAGAGGTTGATAGGCTTCCGGTAGGTAAAGTGTTAAAATAAATTATACTTTCAACAAAGTGTTCACATATTTTTGTGCGGGAGTGTACATCCACGTGGCGATGGCCGCGGTGCCGAAATTTCGCCTCGGTTTCTGAACGGTGGCGAAACCGGGTGCATTTCCGCAATTCAATCCGCTGTCAATCCTTTAAACCCTTAGCGTAGGAAAAACACGCGCGGCTTCACGAGGGCGCGGCTGAGCCTAATACATAAATCCAAAGAGAGAGAGTGGTCGGGAGAACCCGCGGCGCGGTGCATCTTCCTCTCGGTATTAATTTTCAGGCGGGTGCACGCGGTGTCGGCGGTCGAGCCGGGCTTCGAGGCTGGCTGGCACTGCGAAGGCTCTGAAGGCGCTTCAGCGGCGCGGATGTTAGTTTAGCCGAAATATTTCAGCCGGACGTGCACCGTACCAAGCCACTTCCGGCGCGAGCCTGCACCGACCGTCCGAGCGGAATACACCGTATTTTCGTCTGGCCCGTGACCGCCGCGAGCCCGCCGTCCCCCATATACTCGATTAACGTTGCAACGGACAAAGCTCCGAACGATGCGCCCGCGCCAGTTGGTAACAGCGTCCAACAGCGTCCAACAGCGTCCAACAGCGCTGCGTGGCGCCGCGCCGCCTCACGCGTCTCGTTAATCGTCCACGTTAATAATTCGTCTGCACGCCACGCTCCGCCGAGCTTTGAATGCGCCAACAACAACGCTTAACGCGCGCACAGAAACGGCCGATACTACTGTTACCCAGACCAACTGGCTCCACGCGCGGCTACAGACTTGACGATAATCGCGTGGGACGTCGGACACAACGCTGATGCACCGCTGACAGAGTCGTCTGATGAGGGGAGGATGCACGAATTGAGAGGAAAAGTTACCCTCTCGATGCCAGTACAGTAAAGTCGGGTTTACTGTCCAGAGTCAACACCGCGTTCTGAGTCCACTGCCTACTCATTCCAATGGCGGCCGACGGTGCTGCATCCGCCGATCCCGTGTCCAGGTGGAAGCTGCCAAGCGACTATCACGCTATTGTTCTCGGCGCTGCATTCGTCGGGTATCAGCAGAGACGCTCCCGGTGCTAAAACCATTCGATATTAGACAATTTTCCAATGGCGAATTCACCGCGTTCCTAGCTAAACTACGACTACGGTAAAGTCGGATTTACTGTTCATAGTCAACACCGGTTTCTAAGTCCACTGCGTACTCGTTCCACTGGCAGCCGACGGTGCTGCATCCGCCGATCCCGTGTCCAGGTGGAAGCTGCCAAGCGACTGTCACGCTATTGTTCTCGGCGCTGCATTCCTCGGGTATCAGCAGAGACGCTCCCGGTGCTAAAACCATTCGATATTAGACAATTTTCCAATGGCGAATTCACCGCGTTCCTAGCTAAACTACGACTACAGTAAAGTCGGATTTACTGTTCAGAGTCAACACCGGTTAATCTAAATCCAGTGCCTACTCGTTCCACTGGTGACGATGATTGATCTCGGCTCGGGTATATCGGTGTAAACACCACGCATTGACTCGAATGAATCGAAATATTCAACTTTCTTAATTTTCATTATTTTTTTTATGAAACTTCACTATCGTATGCCTGGCATTTTTCTGATTAATATAGAACCAAACACGATATAATTCCAATTGTATTTAGTGGTTAAATCGACGATTCAAATTTCGGTCGCAAGGAAGGACAGCGTAAGGGAAAGAAAGAGACACTCATTCTGTCCTTCTGTATGTTAGGCTTCTCCTTTGAATTTCATTCTGTCCTTTTCTATGTTCGGAATCTCCTTTGAAGTAACAAAAATACGATCGCAACACCAGGATTACTGTCCACCAAAAGTACGGCTGTTGGACAATAAACCCGACTTTACTGTACCGAGTTAGTCACGTGTCGTTAATTGTTTCGTTCAAAATTTTATGAAAAACAGAAAACATTCGTCGACGATCCCTTTGGTTACTATCTCTTCGCGAAGTATTGGCAACACTGGAAAGATGATTTTGTCAACGGGGGAAAAGGTATATTTGTCGTAATGTGGCTGTAATAATTTGATTGCCCACTGTATAGCTTTAATCAGTGAAATTATCGTCCACGTATTTCTGTAGAAAAATGCTTGCGATCTTTAGAATCCTTGATTGGTACAATCGGTTGGACGATCAATGTGGTCTAACGAGTTCGTGCGATTTCACGAGAAAACATACGGTGTAACCATTCGCATAGGAAAAAATTTACTGGTTGTTCTGACGTGTCCGCGTACCGCAGCCTAATGCTGCATGCAACGGAGGATACGAATCTTTATGTTCCCCGTTTTAAAGCCAACTAAAACTAGTGCGAAATCAATAGCAGCTTGTTATTATACGGCTAATTGCGAGGTTTATTTTTTTTCTCTTAATAATCTTAATAACGACTCGTTGAAATAATGTAATAGTTTAAATCCTTTTATATCAATTGCTACAAATGAAGACTGAATAGAGATTTACTTTATTCTCCTAGTAATTTTAATAATCATACAAAGAAAATAATGTAATAATTCTCTTAAATCCTTGTATATCAATTGCTACAAATAGGAACTAAATAGAGATTTATTTTATTCTCCTAGTAATTTGAATAACAATACAAAGAAAATAATATAATAGTACTCTTAAATCCTTTTAGGATTTTCACTGCACTAAATTTCACCCACTCATAATATTTACGATCTACTTATTATTAATGACTGATCTTTCGATATCACTCTAATTATAGGAGATAAAGCACGGTAGGGGTAATATGCGATAATTGGTAGTGGGGGAACCGGTAAACTGGTAGTGGGAGTCGTGAAGCGACAGCGGGGAAAAAGCGGCCTTGCTTTACGTGATTACAGTTGCATACGTATAGAGATCTATGTATAATCCCCTCAAACAGAACAAGCTTCAAAATGATCCGATCATAGGATCCACCTACTTGATGGAAAGTGAGCTGGAATCTGAATGCTGTAATTTCGAAAATCAACGATTGGCTAGCCAGCTTCTAATCACCATGGTTACAGTATTCGATTAACTATTCCAACTTCCTGACGCGTGACGAGGATACCGAAGTTTGTAAACCCGCAAATCTTAATTGAATAACTAACGTTAAATCTAATAATGATTCGAAACTTGTAATAAATTAGTATTAACCACTTCCGTTCGAAATTTATTGACGAGTGGTACGGTCGATAAGCCCTCCGAGGTAATCACTTTCGTAAAATGTTTATTATAATAAATAAAATTATGTGGCACTATAAATGATTTTCTTGTACAGTCTTCAAACCCAGCTTAAATTATTCATTAAAAATTTAATTGAAAACAGAAAATATTAAAAGACATCGCCTGAAGCGTTTCATAAAAAATTGTTAAATGTTCTGGCCAACATTTCGATAACATAGAAATTGATAATTTTGTTCTAAATAAATGATAATTCTATCTGTTTTCTATCTTCCATTCGTTATAGCCTCGTGGGATTATATTATCTACGAAGCAGTGATTATTGTTTCACGTTTTGGAATGTAACTCTCTTGGGTCGTTCGATATACAGACTGCGGTAAATAAATCTCCCGGATTTGGATCTGGCATTGTTAGTACACTGGTAAACTGAGGGAGGCTGCGGTTTTTCAGTAGCAAAATCCTTCTGAATAGCCATTCTGGTTCGCACAGTTTACTGCAGGCTCATTATTGAAACATGCATCAAACCAATAATTCAGAAATTCAAAGTTGCTGTGATACCAAAAAATCTCTTTACTTTCACTGCGAATAAAATTTGTATTAGAATATTGAAGGTGACCTTGAATTTTCATTGAAATGCAACTGCAATTTGTAGAACGTTCTTTCTGTCAGACTATCAGAAATGTCTAAAAAAACATCACGAGCATAAATTTTGAAGCAGCCAGAATAAGGATATTGGCTATGAGGCAAGAATTGGTGTTGGCGGGTGTCATTTCGCGCGACATAGTGAACTGTGCTACATTTCAGTAATTCGCGAAACCTTCGAATCCGCCCCGTTCCACGGTCGGTCTGTACATGTTTAATACCGGATGACATCGTGTGAGAACGAAGCCGAATGATCTATTATCATCTGGCCTTGTTGCTGGAGCCCGGATCGTCGGGTTTACCGTATCAATTATGCCGGCACTTTGCCGTGTAAATTATGAACGGCCGGCTTGCGTTGCGCGCGAACCCGGTTGGCTCGTGAATTTTCCAACGGCCGTTTTTCAGCGTCGGCCCGAGACACGGCGAATAAATCAGGAAGGCCAGGGGTTGGGGAACGTCGCGTCGGGGACAGGCGACGGAAACCGTCGCTTGACCTTCCGTCGCTTGGCCGCGACGCGACCTTGCCGGCTAGAATGACGCGACCCTACGGAATATTTCATCGCGGCTTGCACCTGATACCCTTCCCCTAGATCCCTCTGACCTTTGCCACGCGAGCCGAATGAAATCTTTACCTGTCCGGGAACCTGTTCCAGAACTTGTCCCACTGACGGGGATGCTGCTTCACTTGAACTACTTGATCGATGGCGCACCTACTTTCGATCTTCCTGCCATTTTACATTTTATTTCCTCGTCTTTCTAGCCTTCAAAGATTCGTACCCTTTGCTACTAGCTTTCGGGTGATGTTGTCTTCTAACAACTGATGCTGCTAGAAGGCTGATAAGTTCCGATACCTAATGCAGCTATCTACGTTTTCATATTGTCTTCTGATACCTAATGAAGCTACCTCCATTTTCATATTGTCTTCTGATACCTAATGAAGCTACCTACATTTTGATATTGTCGTTTCACCCCTGATGAAGCTAACTACAGAACGGTACTGTCTTCTGGTACCTGATGAAGCGAGGTACTAATATTATCTTCTGATTTCTGATGAAGCTACCGAGACACTGATACTGTCTTCCATTCGCTGGTTAAGTTAAATTTTGTTTTTAAAAATGACGCGTTTTACAATGGATTTTACAATTATCTGCAGAGTTTCCTTATTGAAATCCAGGCAATCCTATCCATATTGTAATACAATATTTAAAGGGGTTCTTGTAGGAAGAGTAGAGAAAGTCATCGACGGAAAACTGATAAGCTATGAAATATTATGTTTGCGATGAGGGAACGTATATCCCAAAATGCATATAAACCTTTCAACTTTCAAATATCTTTAACGAAGAGGCTGAAAACATTTTGTGAATATAAATTTAATTAATAAAGTTTGACGTTTCCAAATTTGTTGAAAATAAGAGGATGAAAATTCAAAATCAATATCAGTTGATGAAAATTGATTCTGCTGAACAGCCACAGTTAAATAATTAATATAATTACGGCAAGAAGGAAATAACAAAATCTTTACATGCTTGGAACATTATATCTTTAAACATGATATACACATATTTGATCGATCCGTTCTCGCGATAACTGCACCAATTTAATAATAATTTCACTCGCATATCGTTACAATTTCTCCACTCAAATTAACCCGCTGATTACGTCGAGCCCTCCCCATCATCCCGCCATTCATCGACAACACCCCCGGCCCCGTGCATCTTTCGCCGTAGTCCCTCTATTTCATTAAGCTTTAAATGACCTCTCTTAATTACTTATCGATCGCGCAATAGGATCAGTCACGACGATTACGTTTTAGCCAGCCCCGTTCTTCAGGATCAACCGGACTGCGACTTTCTTATTTGTGTTGCGCTTTATCGAGCCGCTTGCCCGCCCGCGCTTTAATCCCGAACGGCTCTGGATAATTAAAGAAGATTTTTCAGTGGGTAAAAGCCCGGGGTCCTGTGTCGCTTCAAGAAACGCAAAACCCTGAGTTCCGTCTGAACCGTTTACCCTGCGTCGACTTCGTTCGCGCAATTTAGCCCTCGCCAGAAATTTTCTCTCCGGGTTTTCCTTCTCCCTCCCTCTCCTCACCCCTCTCTATATCAGTCTCTATTCTACACGGAGAGAAACTCGGGTAGCGAATCGTCGATTTGCTGGATACGCGGTGATTTGAATTCCCGCGGGATGGCCGAGCATGGCGGAGCAGAATTGTCTCTTCTCCTGTAACTTCAGCTAGAACTCAATTTTGTGGTTTCGAGAATTTTCAAGGGAGCGCCGCGGAATATTCCTTATCGGTATAAAAGGGCCCCAGCCCTGACCGAAGTCTGCGCGATGCTTCTCGCACCCGCAGAATTCGAGAAAACTGTATAACTAGGGAAGGGCTCCGCGAAAATGGGGAATGTCCCCCGTTCCTGAAACTAATCTCCGTTTTAGGGGGTCTAAGCGACGGCCCTCAGAGTTCACCGCGTCACGCAGGATACCGTGTCATCCCGACGCGTACAAGATCGAACCCAATTCTACTTTCATTACTCCATTTACATTCTCGGACTATCGGCTGCTGAACACCGTATTCGAATAATCCCGTAGATACCAAGACGCGACCTAGGAGAAGACGTATTCTTACATTTTGAACCATCAGATCGTTGTACAGGTGTGTTATAATATAATATAATATGGAAAATTTAATCAATTTGTGTAAGCTATACAATTTTGTATTATTACTTTGAAAAGAAAATGTTCAATAGAATGAAGTTTATTGTGAAGATATCTTGGTACTCACATTCTCTTCCCCTTCAAGAGTATTCTAACACTTAGAGGGCTCTGTAACAGACAGAACAAATTCATTTAATTTAAATCGACCGAAAGTGAATTAATAACTCATGATTATTAATTTTTTATTATTAATTTGAGAAGATAATGTTGTATGTATGACTCGTTGCGTCTCGATCTCGAATATGAATCGATATCGTCAAAGATCGATGGATTCTTTTCCCTCACTCTCTGTAACAGGAATAAATTAGGAAATAATATTCGGAATTATTAGAAAAGAATATTACGAAATAAATGATTCAAGTTGAACGTAAAAGCAAAATTAATATGAACGAAAATAAAATTAATTCGATTTTTATCGCACGACGCGAATTTAAATACAATTAATCGTCACAACACAAAAGTAAATCAACGCGAAAAGGCAGCACGATTCCAGAATAAATTTAAATCGATGAAAAATAAATAACTCGCTTGATCACAGAATTAATTTGAATAACAATTAAGGTAAATAATCTTGATTTCTATGGAATGATGCAACACGGAAACGGTGCTCGCAATCTAACGGACCCTGCTTTGCGTCGTATACTTTGTGCTTCTCGATAACAAACGACGCGGTGGACAAGGTCGGAGAAAAGCTCTGAGATAACAGAACGTATGTACTTACGTCCGTTCACTTTCACTTTCACGTACATTATGGGTTCGCGGTTGGACCCCTGCGACCGATTGTCACCGAAGATTGACGATTGCCTCCGTACCGTCAATTGAACCATGAAATATAAACTCTGTACCTATGTGCAATAAAAAAAAAGGTTCAGGTACCTAAATGCTATTGAGTTTAATGAGGGGTATCATAATAACAACTGATCAATGGACTGCAGATGTTTATGCATCCTCCAATTTTTTGTCGACGAATTTTAAGAAACTGGGAATTCTTATTTATTTATTTTATAGTAATTTTTATCTATTTTTTTAAAATCTCATTTATATAACTTTAAATAGAACAGCCTTTGTAGATACGAAACAAATGAAAATTGTACAAAATTCTTACTAATTTTATATTCTAGACTTTTCTGAACATTTTCTATGGTGAGATATATATCGATCAACCGTCAAACGGTAAATCAGAATGAATAGAAAATAAGGTTATTGTATACCTCCGAAAACCAGAAATTGTTACCTCTTTCTAATGTAATCCTATAGATCTTGGCGAGAAAATGTCAGGTTTCCAAGTTTCAATCCAAGGAGATCAGTGGTGCATAAATTTATGCGTGTTTACTCTTAAACGATTCTAACCGTCGTTGACAGATGAATGCACCGCCATGTTGATTTGTACTCAGTTTCGCGCGTCGTCTAACGAGTCAAGCCGCTCGATTGCAGCACGAGCAAACTTCGACACTTGAATTTTTAGCATTTTCCCGCCAAAATTTACAGAATCAAATAACAGAAATTCTTCCATTTCTCGTTACCGAACGTACAGTGCAGCCGATAAATCATTCAGGTTGAATGTAAAATCAAAATATAATAAACTAGATCTCTATTGCACGATAAAACACAAACAACAAATTCGTTTAAATTGAACCGATCGTCGTGACGCAAGAGGAAAGTATCGCGAGAAGGCAACGACACGATTCACTTGATCCACTTAAACACAGAATTAATTGTAAAAACAAATAATCACACACACACGGAGGAAATTATCTCGAGATGGCAACGACACGATTCACTTGATCCACTTAAACACAGAATTAATTACAAAAATAAATAATCACACACACACAGAGGAAATTACCGCGAGAAGGCAACGACACGATTCACTTGATCCACTTAATCACAGAAATAATAATAAGAATAAATAATCACACACACACGCACATGATTTCTATCGAGAAACAAAAACAACAAAATGGTACGCACCACGTAATGTGCAGATTATTGCATCGAACCCTTTTACACCTTCAGTGGTAATGGTGGGGATCTACCGTCACGAATTTTTCATTGGTGGTGATCGAGAGACTCGATCAGTCCGCGACGATCGGCCATTATCGCCGAACTCTCCACCAATGAAAAATTCGCGACGATAGCCCCCCACCACCACGCTGGCGGACCCAAGGATTCATTATTATATTAGTATATATATTGAGAGTGAAAGACGTACACGCGAATTTCGTTATTTCCGTGTGTGACTCTGAGACTCTGTGACTCTGTGACCGTGTGACCTTGCGATTGCGTGTTCCTGTCTATCGTATCATTTGTTATCAAGACGCAGGGTAGTAGGTGTACAAGGATACGACGCAATAAGATGACAGTGAAGTGTGAATACCTTTTTCTTGTTTCATCCTCTCGATACAAGTCATGATTATTTATATTAATAATTAATTCTGCGTTTAAGTGGATCAATTCTTTTTAACCGATTTAAATTTTTTCTCGAATCGTGTCGTTGCTTTCTCGTGATACTTTCCTCTTGCGACACGACGATCGGTTCAATTTCAATAATCAGTTAACTGCGTTCAACGTGTATACACGTCAATCCAAATCTCTATTGCGGTACAATATCAATAACCTTTTCAAGAATGAATTGTTAATTTTTTATCAAATAAACAGGTATTCCCCTTCCTCGTTTTTCGTAAAATTTATAATCGAACCATTTGCCTTGCGTTCGACGCGTAGACACGCCATTGTTTGATTTTAATTCCGCACTCTGCGAGGGATTTTTAAAACTAAATTGCCCAGTTAAGAGGTTAAACGAATTTGTTATTTATGTTTTATTCAATTTTGATTATACGTACATTCAACTTGAATGATTTATCGGCTGCACTTTACGTTCGGTAACGAGAAATGGAGGAATTTATCGTATATGGTTCTGTACATTCTGGCGGGAAAATGCTAAAAATTTAAGATCGAAGTTTGCTCGTGCGGCCATCTAGCGGCTTCACTCGTTAGACGACGCGCGAAACTGAGTACAAATCAACATGGCGGTGCATTCACCTGTCAACGACGGTTAGAATCGTTCAAATAAACACGCATAAATTTTTGCACCACTGATCTCCTCGGATTGAAACCTGGAAAACTGACATTTTCTCGAGAAGATCTATAGGATTACATAAGAAAGAGATAACAGTTTCTTGTTTTCGGAGGTATACAATAACCTTATTTTCTATTAATTCGGATTTACCGTTTGACGGTTGATCGATTGAATTTAGTCGAATTTGTCACTTGTGTCTCATCCTCAAATAGAAATCAAGTTTATTTAATTTTGATTTTACATTCAACTTGAACGATTTATTTTATATTTTATATTGACTATTATTTATTGTTTGACGGTTGATCAACAGAAATCAACTGAATTTTTTCTTTCCGTTACAAAGCCTAAGGGAAAAACATCCATCCAGCCACAGATAATATCGATAGCCTAGATCGAGAGACAACGTATAGTGCTTCGCGGTGGAAAGGATGTAAGTACCGACTTATCTTTCCATAAACATTTTTTTATAAATTTAGCTATACTAATATAAGATTGGTTGTTAATATGCACACGTATATACACACATACACCATTTGTACTTAAACTGTATAATATTGTCTTTTCGAGCGCAAAGGACTAGGTGATATTGAAACACGAAAATACAGTAAGAAAAACGGATTTCGCGGGGAAAAAACTGGATTTCGTGAAAAAAAAATGGATTGCGTTTCCCTTGGGCGATCGGATCCGCAGTGAGCATAGGGAGAGCGGTTCGGTTAGAAAATTCGGGAGGGCATTCCGAGCACGGATACAGGCGTGTCCGTACACATATCGGGAACCGAAAACCAGGACTGCTTGCGCCGAGTTAATATTTAACAAGATTCGGCAGGCCGCGAAACAATCCTCGTGAAACGGATACAAACCGAAAGGACCGCAAAACAATATTTCGATGCGTTAGCAGCTCCCGCAGCGAGCCGGTTTAATATTTCACCGCGCTCTGCAACGGTAACGAAGAAAACTTTCAAAAGATTTATCTATATACATACACACCGCCGACCCCGGGAAAACGTAATTGAAAATCTCCCGAGCGCCGTGATAACGTGGCCACGTACCTCGCGAACTCCCGCGAAAACTTACCAGTTTCGCGTCGATAAATTATTTTATTCCACGATTATAGAGTGAATCGCGCGAACGATCTTTGAAACGTGTCGGCTTCGGAGCTCTCGTCGCGCGGAAACGAGGGGAAAAAACGAGAGGACGGTAAGGGATTGTCGTAAAGGTTGGGACACGTTTTGTATTTTAGCTATAAAATTTTATAGGATGAGAATTACTGAAAAAAATTTATACCGTTGGAAAGGTATAGTTGCCAGGTACGCTTTCCCTGCAGAAACCATTATGATACCGTTAACGGATAAAAGTTATAGCCAATATTCTGGATTTTGATGAAATTTTCAGCATGCGTATAACCGACATAATCTACAAACATATATTTTAAATCTTCATTAAAAAATGCTTTTTTTATTTTTGCATGCAACCTTGTAAATTGTAATTTCTGGAAATTCTTTTTTGCAGATCACTTAGCAAGCCGATGCTTTCAGTTGCTTACAAAACATGAGGTCGTTTGGTATAATTATAAAAAAATGATACCGTTGTAAAGGGCGTTCAAACAGTTTCGTGGCTCGCTGTGCTACTGTATTCCAATACAAAAGGTTAGCTATCAAGCTTTTCTGCCTGCGCCTGCTCGATGATAGAGCTCGATAACGTTGGGTGGCCGATCATCTCGATCGTTAAAGACAGCTCTCAACCGTCGATCGTTGGATAGCGATGCTCTGAGACGACAATGACGTCTGACGCTTATCTCGCGCGGGGATTTCCCTGCGTCTTTAATAGATGGTCCCGGGTTCTCGCGCTGCTTGGGCACGGATGTGAAAATTTGCGTCGTTGAAAGAGGCCGACACAGGGAGGTGGAGCTGACGGTACCGTTCCCCCCGCGTTTAATCTGCCGACAGTAGACGCGATCCGTCTTTGTTGTCGCCGTTGACGGTAGCATCGTCGTCGTCGTCGTCTTTGCAGACGTCTGGCATGTCCTTCTTCTTCTTTAAGAGTCCCTTGCTTGTCTTCGAGTGCATTCGAGTACACCGTCGGCTCCTCGGAACCGTTACCTCCATCCGCGACGCCAGCTACAACCGACGCGACGCAACCACCTCGTCGCACCCGAAGCCCGTCCTCGACGTTCCCGTTGTTCTCTTCGCCGTTGTTACGAGCAGAAGCCAGTTGACACAGTCGGTGACTCGGCCACCTGGGAAATACCGGGTAATGCCCGCAAAGCTGGTTTCCCCTCCCTCCAACCCCCTCCGTTTCCTTACTCAGTCCTCTTTACCTCCAACTCGCAACCCCCCGCAACTCCACCCTGGAAGTCTTCTTTTTTCCGTTGTCTGTCTTTCGTCGGTCTCGTCTCGCCAACTCGCGATCTTCGAAGAGCAAGAAAGATAGTCTCTTCTTTCCACGAGCAGCCGACAGGCAAACGCGAACGAGCATCCGCGAAAATTGCCCCGACTTCCGTCTCGAGTTCTGTAATCAGGATTAGGACCTCGCCGCACGATCCGGACGCTGATGATTTAATTTATCGAGCACCGAGTCTCTCTATCCGAAGTCGAGTCTATCTATATGTCTCCTCGCTACGAATAAAAACTACTCTGGATTGGCCATTGTAGGAAGTTCTTCGAAATCCAGTCGGTGGAAACATCGATTGCCTGGCCCCCGGGAAGGTTGCAGGCGAAACTTTTTGAACTGTATCCTTAACCTCTTAAGTGGCTACGACGGATGTGATCGTCATCAGGGTGTGTATTACAAAATGCCCGTGGCGTATATGTTCGCATAAAATGGAATAATGTAGCACAGTATGTCCTATTCCAATATATTTGCTTGCGTGTAATAATAATAACAATAACTGTAATAGCTCGCATTTTATTTTATTTTTATTTATTTGATCTTAAAAATTCGGCATCCATCAGGAACTATTTATTTCACTTTTACTTTACAAATTATTCTACGTAGGCGTGGCTTTCCTGCTCTTAATAGAACAAGGTTTCACAATTACCTCTTTTATTACCCCAAGAACTAAACTTAGCCGGCATCATGCTTGTTAATAAAGGAAATTTAATATTAAAGGATCGGTATCAATAGAAAACTATTTATTTTGCTCTTTACAAATTATTCTAAGTAGGCATGGCTTTGCTGCTCTTAATGGAACAAGGTTTCACAATTACCTCTTTTATTACTCCAAAGACTAGACTTAGCAGACATTATGCTTGTTAATAAAGGAAATTAATATTAAAGGATCGGTGTCAATAGAAAACTATTTATTTTTCTCTTTCGTTACAAATTATTCTAAGTAGGCGTGGCTTTGCTGCTCTTAATGGAGCAAGGTTTCACAATTGCCTTTTTTATTACCACACGGACCAGACTCAACTGATATCGTACTCGTTAATAAAGGAGATTTGATATTAAAGATTCGGTATCAATAGAAAACTATTTATTTTGCACTTTCTTCATAAATTATTTATACATAGTAGGCGTGCCTTTGCAGAACAAGGAGCACTGTCCCCATAACTGGCTCTTTGATTAGCCCGAGGCCTGTGCTCAACAGAGATCACACTCATTAGCATAATAGGAAGTTTGATCTTCAAATTCAGTGTCAATAGACAATGATGTATCTCGCCTTGCCTTCACAAACTTAGTCTGAGTAGGCGTGGCTTCGTCGCTCCGAATGAGCCAAGATCAGTACACTTCGGAGCAACCTATACGAGAGTAATATAATATCCACAAAAAACAAACAATTTCATTCCAGATCAGACTGCACAAAACACCTACACCGTACGTTCTCGTTGCTTAAATGTCTATTTATTTGAATTTCGTAACTATAATTTAATGAATATGTTAATTTCGTTTAAACAGCATTTCAATTTCTCTTTTTCGAGTTTGCATCGTGATTCGCATGCTTCTTCGTCTTCTTGCCGCCGCACAGGAGACATTTGGCTGCTCGGTAGATGACGTAGAGGGTTACCAACCCTATAACTGCGAATGCAGCCATGACGTCGACGAGATTTCGAACGTACCAGGGCATGGTCGAAGCTTCGCTCTTCACGTAAGGTAAGCCATTCCCTCGACCAATGTACTCTGTCCACCAAACTGCCGTTTCCAATGGCGTCGCTGGTCGATCTCTGAACGCTTTCGATAGTCTTCGTGCATTCTCCCTGTATCTGTAACAGAAGGCCATTTCAAAGTTAGAATATTTTTTTTTAGATCAACAGATTCATTTTTTTATTCTAAGTTAATACATTGATCGTCAAATTACAGTCTCCAGAAAATTCAGCAGAATTTAAATTATTTAGAGTAATTATTTTTACAAAAGTTACCCCCTCTCTGCCAGTACCGGATTAGTAATGGATGCCTGGGGGGGGGGGGGGGATAGCATCGTAGAAGGGAAAGGTAGAGTGGGAAAACTCTGTATAGGGTTGACAATGTTTCTACCAAATTTAATCATTTTTAGTGCAGTCTATGAAGTCACAAAATAGTGGGCTTATTCAAAATTTTCGTTTCCCTTACAATTAAGGGTAATTTATTCTACAGAATTCATTGGATTAAACTAAAAATGGTATCCGTTTTCTTTGTAGAAATTTATGCCAATGCAACTGTTATTAGACTTAGCCCTTTAGCTACGACGCGGTCGGCCAAGAAGCTGTAAGCTCCAGTAGAACTTCTGGCAGAACTTCGGAGTGGAACTTCTCCAACACGAAGTGCATGTAAACTAAATAAGTAATGCCATGCATGTTTCCACGACTTAAACACTGTACATTTTGTCGTATTTCCGTTTATATTGAGTTGCGACGTAATTTCAATCGGTTGGAAATATAAAGATGTTCTAATTTCAACAATTTAGTTGGGACTCGTTGCAAATGCAGATTACTGCGATTAAATACAGCTACTTGCAGTCGACGATTTCATAATTTATTAATTCTCTACTTTATTAATAAACGGAAAGAAGATAATGAAGATAACTAAATTATCTTATACGCTGTCTAATTATAAGACATAGGGACCAAACAGGAATTTATTTGTCTGTTAAATTCTCGGCAAAAATTTTATTTTTGGAAATTACAACAAATCCGCAGGTTATTCGTAACATTCATAACATACATAACATTCATAACATTCATAACATAGATAAAATACATAACATTGTGCATAACGGCACAGTAATTTTTTCAGTTTTCGAAAATTCAGGCTTGTCGTGGCCCTTAAAAAATTTGGGTTCCGTCCAGCCAGCTCGAAACGCAGTGCATCTGTGGCAGAGAAGCAACAGAGAGCATGGGGGCGCAGGAAAACACGAAGAGCTTTGGCGAAAGGGGTGGGAGGCGGGGCGGGGGCGAGGGGTTGCTCCTGGCCGCGCTCGCGCTCGCAACCAGCCCCGACGACCCGGAACACACAATTTACCAATCGGTATTCTCCATTATTCGTGTTTACAGCTGCAGGCCGCGAATCAACCTGGTCCCCCTGTTATTTGCCTCGGTCAAATTCAGTCGCAGCCCTGCGGTGGTTTTGAATTAACCATCAATTTTAAGCGCGTTCGTCGTCCCTTCCGTCGACGTCGACGTCGCGCGCTCGACTCCGCTCGCGAACCAACGATGCGATGGCTCGCAGGGTGTCGGATGGACACCGGTGTCCAGGAAATTAATTTATTGTTCCATGCACAGCAACCGGCAGGACAATGGAACACGGAGAAAGATGAGGAAGCTTCAAGTAATACCCGAGTATTGGTGCAGTAGGAAATAAAGTTCCATGATGCTCGATTTCACGGGGATAGATTGTCCATCAGAATTTCGCCCAAGCACTAAAATGGGGCTTTAGTTAGTTTAACCCTTTGCACTCGGAGCTATTTTAACTTGAAAATCAAACGTTTCTTCTGACCCACATTATTTCCATTCTGTATGATTTTTTGAATTTGATAGACATGAAATTGATGCGATACCTCATACAATACTTAACTGTTTAGTAATTGGTTAGATGCCGTCGTATCTAGTAATGTAAACAATATTTTAAATTATAGTACAGCAATTTTTAAAAGGGTTAATTTCGCTGTAGTCTTCAGTTAACACATTTTTCTTCTTTTTTTATTAAGTAATTTAACACTAGGTTTACGGGACCCGTCAAAATGACGGGTTCTAATATTCTTAATTTGCGATTATTTAGATTGTAAACGTGCTTCCCTGAGAAATTATTTACCAAATTTAATTCTTGCGGTATATACTATCGGAAAAATGGCCAAAAATTTGACACATTCTTGTTATGTTTATAAATTAATGTAAAATAGTTATATTTAGACCTCCGTAAACTTAGTGTTAACCTTTCATAGGGCAATCGTTTGCAATATTCTTTAGGTGATGTATATGAAACAGAACTATATGTTTTATAATACCAGTAAATTTGAAATAAGGGGTTTCTTTGCAATAAATTGATTCACAAAAGGTTAATTACATGAAGAGAATACTTTGTAGGAGCGAGGGCGTAATATATTTTAATGTTAATCGTCAAGGGACAAGGGATGAAACTTTTCTAAGGCCAGCCTGTTCAGGATACGACGAGAGGGTGGAAGTTACGGCTCTGTAACGAGTAGCGAATAATACATTTAGATCCTTAAGGGTATCACCTTCGAAGCCACTCGAGCATGTTTCAAATAACTCGGTATATCTACCACGAATGCTCTCGAGAGGATCCATAAGGATGAATAGGATCTATATAATAGAATACGTTCTTTAAAAGCTAGAAGATTTAATAGGTAAAATGAACGAAGGTACGGCAATAGTGATCATCCGCTTTAAAAATCTAGTGTTTAAGCGTGCTGCAAACTACCGGTAGATGAAATTTTAATTACGCTGTTAACACTTAATATTAATAGCTACTTGACACAATGCTTACAGGTTTCTGTAAATATTAGAAAATGTCAGCTACAATTGTTAAAGCACTTTCGTTTGGATTCTATGTTATTTTTTGAATTTCTTTGCATTCATTTTTGCTTTGTTATTTAAGCAGTTGTATTCTTGATAACGTTTTATAACTAACATATAATTATCTCAAATCACTGAAATTCTGAAAGGACATTATTTCAACCATTATTTCAAACACTATATTATATTACTTTATAATTAGTTTCAGATTATTGATCATTTTTTAAATGACATTTTTTGAAATATTATCGGAAATAACATGTCACTTTATTTAATTAATTATTTGAGATATTTCTTAAAATATTCTTCAAAATTATGTCTGGTGGGCTAATCGTCAGGTTCGAGTCTGATGTATACAATAGACATAATTTCTTGTATATTATTTCGAGGATTATTTCTTTTATAAAATTTGAAATAAAAAGGACGAAGAATTAATACATTAATTGAAATTGGTTCGATTCGAATGGTTATTTCTTATTTCAAAATAAGTCAAATTCATAAATGATATATAGACTGAGGATCTTAATGCAAAGTAAAAAATGTTTGCATAGCTTGCAGATCACAGGATCCAAACAAAAATTGTACTCTTCTCTTGATTATACTATTAAGTTGAAACTAATACGTTGATGTCCTTAAATATTTTTAACATGTCCACTGCTTTAAATTACACGCCCCCAATTTCGTCATAAATGCATAAAAAATCCGTAGTCTAATAATATATTATCTGAACGATTACTTTTCAAATAATTTATTTCGATAATATCAAAGCTCGGTTCCAACCAATTCAGGCATTAGAGCCGCGCATAAACCACCCCCCTGGATGCTACTTGGTCGGCCACAGGGGTGCGATAGCATTCCACGGATCACGGGGCCATCATTCTTTCGGCGACCGCAATTAGAATCCCCTAACCGAATAATTCCTGCGCGTAGGGTGCCGCAGATGAGTTGTGCGTGCACGGTCTCTGTCCCGGAAGTCACATCGTGGAAAACGAAGAGGCCTCCCCGAGTCCCTACGATAACGTTTCAAGTACTCGGGAAGTAAGTTCGTAACGTGCCTGTGTATACGGTGCGCGTGGGTGTACGTGTGTGCCCAGGCCGAGCGACAACGATCCCAGATATCGTGGGAATTATGATCCCCCGGAGATACGAGTCGTCCTCAGAAATGGGGATAGAAACGGTTCCTCGCCTAACTTTCGCTACATCTGCCTGCAGACTTTCCTGGCAAATAATTTCGCACGGTTTCCGATAACGCTACCGCCACCCAACATCCCAACCCTTTCCCCGCCCATCTGCCTCAAACTATTCCCTAACCCTGACCGAAAGAA
Source organism: Lasioglossum figueresi (assembly GCA_028455805.1). Lineage (NCBI taxonomy): Eukaryota > Metazoa > Arthropoda > Insecta > Hymenoptera > Halictidae > Lasioglossum > Lasioglossum figueresi. The sequence goes on along the minus strand of CM052203.1, from coordinate 7,942,341 downwards.
TCGCAGGAATTCACGAGCTCCGTGGAAGATACGATCCTCGTCGTTTTCCACTTCATTTGCGAAATCTGTGCATCGGTATGCCCTCATTACTATTGCAATATTATCTTCCTAACTGTCGAAATTCTAACCTATACGCGCCCCCAAAATTCTATCCCCTATAGAATACGAGGTGTGATCAAAAAGTAAGGTGGCTTTTCATTTTTATCAAAAAATATTGATTTATTCATCAATATTTATGTTGTCACCTTCAAAGCAATCCCCCTCAGATGTAATACACTTGTGCCGTTTCAGACATATTTTGTTTTATTATTATTAAAAAGTTATGTGCCGTATATGGGAATGAAGCCTTGAAAGAAAGGCAGTTTCAAAATTGATTTGCCAAATAAAAAAGAAACGAAACGATTAGTTAAAACGTGTGCAACAACAATATCACAATATGGCCCCGTCTATACCGTGTAAGTTTTGTATACAACATTTTTTCATATTATTACGAATAACAGCAATATTCGAAGTGGACATAGTTATTGCCCCACCCTGTATACGCAAAGAACTAAATTTGGTAAATAATTCCACAGGAAAGCAGTTTCACAATCTTAATAATCGCAAATTAAGAATATTAGAGCCCGTCATTTTGACGGCTCTCGTAAATCTAGTGTTAAAATACGCAATCGCTTAGTTGCCAACCCAATATTTCACCCAGCCAATTTCTACATAAATGCATGAAAATCCGCAGTGCAATGATAACGTACGAAGCCAAACATAATCGATCAGAATCCAATCGGTGGGAAACACTCCGCGAACACAGTCGCGAAAGAAATTCCGCGTGCGACGGTAGATAATGTTCCGGGGTGGTGAGTGCGAAGGGTGCGGGCACATAACGAATGAAACTTCCGGTTATCGGGATCTCGCCACGGTCCTTTGCCGCTTGCAAATTTTCTGGAAACGAGTCACGAATATTCCCGGCCACGGAGCTCACGAACACGACGTCGCTGAATATGCAGGTACACGCAATTAAAATATTCGCGAACGCGGTCTCGCGCTCGCGCCGTTGCTCGCTCGCGCGTCACCCCGCGTGGAAAGTAATTTCCCGAGGAAAAAGAATTTTTCAAAGTTAGTTTGCCAGTCTCGTCATGCGTTATATTGGCCGGCGAAGTTGGCGAAATTCGAGGCGGACCCGGGCGCAAAGTAATCTTCGTCCCCTCGTAATTCCTTCGAAGTTACTTTACGATTTGCTCGGAACCGGCTGGCTAGCCTGCTGCAGCTCTGCTGCAGCTCTGCTTCTGCCCCGATCTGCTCGGCTCCGCTCTGTTCCGCTCCGATCTGCTCTCGGCTCTGCTCTGGTTGTCGCTCGCCGGCCAACTCAGACACGTTACCAACTTACTTTCCGGCTTGTAACGTTATCGCGGCGAACCGAGAGGCCTCCTCTTCTCTCCCAATTAACCGTGGTAACCGAACTCGCACCCACCCACCATCGCCCGCAACTCCCCAATCTTCCGGCGCATTATTCAGGATTCTCCCGCCCGCCGTCTTCTAAATTATAAACCATAAATTTCGGATCGCATTACAAATCGCGTCGCAATTACGCCGCGCCCCGCTCGCGCCGAAGTTCAGCTGGAAAATGAAGCCATCTCCGCCCTGGAAACTCTTCTTGTCGAGCGCTCTCTTCGAATTAACACGTTTAACACCTGGCTTTGGCGGTTCTTCAGAAACGTTTCGTCTCGATTAACCCCTTGCTCTACGATTCGTTTCATGGTTTCAGCGATTAGAACTTTTTGCGTAGCTCGTAAGTTCCAGTAGACTTCGATTTCGCTGGGTACACCCCCTCACCTCTAGTAAAAATACGTCGTAAAAAAAGGAATAACATTTGTTCGTTTGACGCCTCGTTTTCGAGAAAATGAAGATTAATGACATTTATGTATTTAAATTCTAGGTCGAGACCGTGGTATGACGCATAGATAATTAAGTCGTTCCTGTTTCAAAGTCATGGTCAACGTGTTCATTTGAATAGTTCGTATAGCATACTGAATCTTGTTCATTTAATGAAACCTTCATGCCAGTAAGCGTTATTAGTCGTTAGTTATTATGTAATTCAAGAAAAAATACAACATGAGCTGAAAATGGGCATTCCAATCAACGTTTCAGCTACAGATAACAGTTTGTCATTATATTTTATAATTATAATGGATGCTTCTTTCTTCTGCACAGTAGTGTATATACTTGAGTGTAACTATGTAGCACAATTAACCAGTTAAATTAATTAGCCAGTTAAAATCTCTATTGCGGTGCAACAACAATAACCTTTTGAAGAATGAATTGTTAATTTTTTATCAAATAAAAATATAATTCTTCCTCGTTTTTCGTAAAATTTATAATAGGACACACTGCCCTGGGTTCGACGTGTATACTCGTCATTGGCTGCTTTAATTCCGCACTATGTGGGGGATTTTTAAAATTAAATTCCGCAGTTAAGAGATTGAAAGAGAGTAGAATCGCATAGCACTTCGTCTTCAGCGTGTGAAGAATGGAAGGGCAGGTTAAACATTTGAAACTTGTGAACCGAGTCGATTCCTCGGCCTTCACGATGAAATTGAGAATAAAATTGCGAATAAAATTGAGAATAAAATTGCGAATAAAATTGCGAATAAAATTGCGAATAAAATAGCGAATAAAATAGAGAATAAATAATAATAAAAAATGAAGCCGGAGAATGTACAGGGTGTCCTGAAAATATTGTCGGATATCTCGGTTAATTCGGTTCTGTCGATGAACAGTCAAAAGGGGCGTCGTATCCAGTGAAAAACACGACGTTAATGGTTGTAATTAGCTGGTGCCCCCCTCGCCGCAAATTCATTAACGTTGGCAGGATATTATCGACGCGTTATTCCGCGTCGGAAACGAGATACAGCTGTAACGCGACCGCGAAACGCTTAACAAACAGCCGGCGAAACGACCGGCGCGGTCCGCGACCCCAAGCTAATTGGGCTAGAAGCAGAAAAGTCCGACACCGGGTATGTTTCATTTGCACCTGACACAAACAACGTTTAAATCCTCAATTACAGTCGCTCGGCCGTTACGCGGACAGGATATCCGTTTGACGTACGTGCCCGTTAATTTTCGAACGCGGTTCCTGCGCCCCCGTCGGCGGGGCGGGGGAGATACACCAGCGACACGAGCTACACTCGATCCGAAACGTTTCCGTGGAAATGCCGGGGCCCTTAAATTGTTTTGGTTAAGGGCTTTCTCCTGTTTCGGCCGCGTCGAATGTCCGTCATTCGGATGTCATCCAGTTCGGCGGCGAACGTAAGTATTTTCGCGTGATTTGCAGAGCCCCGTTCGAGTTACGCCGTCGACGAACACCCGAGTATATTATTGGGTTGGCAACTAAGTCGTTGCGTATTTTGTCAATGGTCTTTGCACATTCTTTCGTTTTGTCAACGTGTTCAAAGCATCCAACCTATATTGTTTTCTTGTTGTTTGGACTTGTGGACTTCTGTTCTGTCCTCTCGTGTTTTATTTATTATTTTTAGGGAACACCTAACCCTGTTAGGGATTCTAACATTTTGTTCCGCGTATAAATATACTGTAAAAGAAAGATTTTTCGTTACAGAATGTTACGAAATAGCGGAGTTGTGTGACATTAACTCCATGTCCAGGAAAACCTTGGTAGCTTGCGCCCTTGTAAAAGTGACGGGAATATAAAAAATAAAAAAGTTCTAGCACAACTGTTAGCATGAGATTATAGACCACCCTTGACATCATAAGTTTCAAATGCAGCACCCTGTACATACGTACAGGAATTGTCATTATGCAATAAAATGAATGCTGCTTCAATTGGCACCATTGCATTGATTTCAAGAAGTTTTGGGGTTAGCGACGATGCGACACTGGTTCGGATAATCGAGATTCAGATAATTCACGCTCTGCTGATCATTTTAAACTGGATACTAGGAAATTAGAATTTAGATGGAACATTAATCCTCTTATTAGACGTAGTAGAAATAGCTCGTAATTTAAACTGGATGCTGGAAAATTAGAATTTAGGTGGAGCATTAATCCTCTTTTTAGACTCAACATAAATAGTTGATTATTCAAACTGGCTATTTATAAATGTCCCATACAAAATGTCTTGTACTAGCAATTCTTATGGGTAATCGTTATAAAGCAGATTATCCCATGATTATCTCAATAATTAGTATTCTGCTGTAGAGTGACATTTTTTTACCTTCTTGAGATTTTTTGAACATTCTTTTTTTTAAGCTTCTGATTGTTTAATACAACTTTATCAAATATTTTGATAATTATGTTCATAATGAGAGATAGCGAAACGTTTGAAATATTCCGAACGAGCTGCCACTCATTTTCGATTAGTTAAGAAAAAGCTACGCAATTAAAAAGATACACGGCTGAATACGATTCGCTTGAAATTGCATAACGAAATCGTTTAACGCGTATCAATTTTAACAGCTGCCTCTGATGGATGGATAATTAAAATATATTGATGCAGAATATAAAAACAGGTGTATTACTGTTTGAATTAACTGGTATACGTGTATACATATTTAAATACGATCAAAAGCATAGAGAACACTGATTTATTTCATTTTCTCATTTCCACTTTACCATTACTCTCGTTTCTAATTATAAACACTCGTAATCGATACATCAATATATTGTTATTAACTCCTAAATGACCGCGAAATGAATTCATGCTATTAAACAAGAAAACAATTTGTACACGATTTTGTCGGAATGAGAACTTGTTCAACCAACTATTAGTAAAAAAAAAGACTTAACATTCCGTATTCCGGAAGATTTCGGATAAATACATTCTAAATGTATTTACAGTAAAGTCGGGTTTACTGTCCTGAGTCAACACCGGGTTCTAAGTCCAGTGCCTATTCATTTCACTGGCGGCCGACAAACACCTCTTAATTTTCATTATTTTTTTTTGTGAAATTTCACTATCGTATTACTGGCATTTTTCTGATTAAAATAAGACCAAACACAATATAATTCCAATTGTATTTAGTGGTTAAATCGACGATTCATGTTTCGGTCGCAAGGAAGGACAGCGTATGGGAAAGAAAGAGACACTCATTCTGTCCTTCTCTATGTTCGAACTCTCCTTTGAATTTCATTCTGTCCTTCTCTATGTTCGGACTCTCCTTCGAAGTAACAAAAATACGATCGCAACACCAGGATTACCGTCCACCAAAAATACGGCTGTTGGACAGTAAACCCGACTTTACTGTATTACTAAAATTCATGTTATTTTTATACAGTAATTTTTATGAAGTAATCCATTCTTAGTGGTCTGTGAACCTGGCGTTAAATCGAAAGTTACAAAAAACTACCTCAGCGAATCGTTATCAGTTGCCGGTAGGTTCAATGGGTTCGGTCATCGTCAACCGTGACCGACTACTTCGAATTAATGAAATGCACCACCCAGAAGATCCGAGGCGGAGTGAAAAAGGGGAGCAGTTGGTTTAAGGTACTGTGACGAATTTACAGTGACTACGTTCTTTTCAGCTCTTTCGCGCTCCAGTTCGACAAATTTTCAGCTAACGAGTGACACCGAGAACACTACGAAGAATGTTCTTTTTCCACCGACTGTACCGTGAATCTTTTCGTTTTAATTAATCCTTTCGATTCCCCGCTTGGCTATTAGACGCATGCTATCTCATCAACACACTATTGTTACTAGAGTAATTGTACCGATTATTGCGGCATCATGCTTAGATCGTACTTTGTTTTAACAATATTCCTAATTTATCATGAAATAATGTTCTGAATACAAAAAAAAATTGGTGACCCTCAAAATAAGATTTTGTACGTATTACTGCGGACGAAAGAGAGCCATGTACTAATTACTGCGTAGATCTTTCCGTGCACTTCACTTTACTTTGTTTCTTTAATTTTTGTTAATGTTTCTTTCATTACTTTTCGATTTAATTCTTGTCAGATCATCTTATTTTATCTATAATTTTTACCTTTTAACGATTGACAATTTTGTTTGACTCGCCAACGAGAATACTATTTATTCTTACGTATTTTAATCTCATTGGGAAAAAATGTCGCAGTGAAACGCACATCCAGAGTAATCGGTACATTTACCCTAGAATATGATTAGGAACAATCGTGGTCGCGATAATGTACTGTGAGAGCGCATTGTTGCCAACGCTTTAGTGATGTGTAACATATTTTTTGCAATTCGAGTAGCTGATAAAAACGATTAAATTGTTGCATCGGCGTCGGCGACGGTGGCTGCGTAATAATTCGATGGCAAATCGATAAAGCAACATTAGGCCGGTGTGCGGCCGAATAAAGGCGAGACGATCACATCCTCGCTTAGTCGCGGCGAGCTTATCGAAGCTCCGGTGGAACGGTGAAAAAGGAAAGAACGAAGGTGAAATAGCCCTCGGGCCCCGAGCTCAGATCCAATTAGATTTTTAATAAAAGTTTACCCATCCCGCCGCTCTGTCCCGCGAGTCACGTACCGGTTTGCGTCCCTACAGGCTGAGAAAAAGATTAACTGGTTCCCAGGGTAACCAGTCTTTTGACACCGGACTACCGGATGACCTACTGCCACTAGCGGATTAACGAGTTAGCAAACCGCCGTCGATACTTGAAAATCCCATGGAACTTTCACACTTCCATACTTGCCTCGTCTTGCGGTAAGCGCAGGGATCGTCCGCAACAACAACTTCTATTATGTAGAACCACGGACAATTTATTTTTCAAATTTTCGAAGTATTTCATATTAAACCTATGCTGTTATTATATACAATTATCTCTGTGGGCGTGGCTTCATTGCTCTTGACTTCGTCGGAGCCAGATCTATGTGCCCCAATAGTTCTGAGGCTACTCTGCAGCTCTTTCAAATCTAAATTCTAAAGACCCCACGAAAAATGTCTGATTCTACAGTTCCTCTTTGTAGAGTGCCCCGAGTGGGCGTGGTTTGGGCATGGCTTTTCCATGTCAATCCTAAACTCTATACATCCCATCACTTTAATTTTGGGAACCCCATGAAGACATTCTAGTGTTGAAATTCCTCTGAATAAAATGCTCTGAGTGGGCGTGGTTTAGTCACTCCCCACTCCTACAAAACTAAGAGTAACTCATAAGGCAATCTATGTCCATGTTATGCCTAAACTTTACAACTCATAAGCATCTGAAGTACGAAGCCTTTCTAGTTTTACAGTTTTTTTCCGTATAAATTGCTCTGAGTGGGCGTGGTTCAGTCACTCCCCACGCCTACAGAGCTAACAGTACCTCATAAAGCAATCTATGTCCATGTTAAGCCTGAACTGTACAATTCATAACCATTCAGATGCTTCAGAGTACGAAGACCCTTCAGCTTTTTGAAGTTTCTCAGTGCAGAACACCTCGAGTGGGCGTGGTTTCGTTACCCTCGACTTCTACATAGCTATGTGCAATGCCACACCGGGAAATCTCTGCTCGTATCAAGCCTGAATTCGTAAATCAAGCATCTCCTAAAAATGTAGTTCTGAAAACACTTGTTCTGTACGCAGTATCCCACGTAGGCGTGGTCTCATAGCCCTGATTTCGACAAGTAAATGCCCCACGGGTCAGTTTATGCCCACAATTGTTACACAAACAAATTTTCCCGCAAAAACCTCCACGCAGATTCCGAAGCTCTTGCGTTGTCTCTAGTGATTTCTGCAGTGGGAGGAGTTTTGATTTCAAGAGGAAATGAGGTCGCCCTTTAAATGGTCGGAACCACATAGACTGTGGCCAAAGGCGGTCTTTAACATAGAACACATTTCCCTCGAAGACATTCGGCGTGGCTGCTCCTACGAAATAAGTATTTCGAGTTCGAAGGGTGGGCGGGAACCTTGGCAGCCAGCGCGAATGCATAAAGTTCAGGCTGTCCGAGGCACCGATTCTAAATTATCGCGGGCCGGGACGGCGCGGCGGACACGTGACATCTACGTATTCGTAATCCCTTCGCCTTAGTGTTCGCCAACCACTTGACAGATTCTGGGCAATGAGACAGGGACACTAGTCATCATGGATCGGCCACGTGGTGGGAAGCGTAAATCGTTTGCTGTCGATGACGATACGTCTTTATTCCACACGGTAATACAGGGTGTCCCGGAAAGAATGCAAGAAAAAGAAAGGGTTGATCACTGAGGTGAGTCAAGAAGTGCCATTAAAAGTATGTTTTGATAAACTAAGCTGCGAATGGTCCTAAACATCCTCAAAAATCATCGCTTGTACAGGTGTCCCAAAAATCATCATTTATACAGGATGTTCCAAAAATCATAATTTATACAGGATGTCCCAGAAATCATCCAAAAATCATCATTTATACAGAATGTCCCAAAAATCATCATTTATACAGGATGTCCCAAAAATTATCGCTTATACAGGATGTCCCAAAAATCATCATTTATACAGGAGGTCCAGAAATCATCGCTTATACAGGATGTCCTAAAATCATCGCTTATACAGGATGTCCAAAAATCATCGCTTATACAGGATGTCCCAAAAATCATTGCTTATAATTGTGATGTCCCTAAAATGTTGTACTTCCTCAGAAGAGGACACCCTCCTGTAAATGATCAATAATCGATATACTTCATTGAACCAAAATTGTGTTAGAAGAGTTAGGATATTTAGCGAAGTAAAAAGAAATAATAATTAGTGAAGGATTACAGTATCATTCTGCGAGAAATTACATGAAATGGTAGCGCCAATAAATAACACCGATGCCGCAAGAATTGGTGTCCGGCGAGTCCAATTTTATCATTTTGTCAATATACACGATCCCGCGGGACGTATATGATATTAATTCCGATCGGGTCGAGATTGTCCAATTTTTCGCGGTGAGAATTTACTGTGAACGGAAATTGCGCACTTCCTAGTAGTATCTCCATTTCCAATAATATTTATGCTTCCGACTTGTCTAGAGCAATTGCGTTGCTCCGTTTGAAATATCGCGCTGACACGTGTTAATCAACCGTCAAATCAATGGTGCTATAGCATTATGCTCGCAGCAGGAAGGGAAATCATCGAAGACGATGACTGACGGTAATTGACGTCTCAATTACTCGAGAAAATAACAGTCTCTTGATTAAGGGGTGTTTGTTACCGAATTAGTGAACATACAAAATTATATTTTCTTATAATTAATATATTAAACTGAGTCTCAGGTCTGTGTTAAAAAATTTTTACATTTCTTCCATGTTGTGACATTACATGATCTTGAGGGTGATTATGTCGTGTACCATTGAATCCGTATCGGCACACGCTTTCACATGATATAAAAAAAATACATAGAATTCCATTTAAAAAATTGAAGATCGCCTTCACATCTAAAAAAATACACAGCTCTAAAAAAAATTACAGACGCCAATGCATTGCTTGCAAAAAGAACAGTGTAACTTTTTCATTTTTTTCGAATCACAATAGTTTTCGACAAAACAGTGGTACTGTTCTATCTTTTCTTTCCGAGTCCTTTCGAATACTTTGCGGGGACTACTGTAAATAAAAATTGTGTGAGAAGTGTAGTCGCCATTTTACCACGGCAGTCCGTCCACGTGAGAATTCCGATAACACAGAAATGGTTTGTACGAAGGGAGTGCGCGGAAGGGAAGAAGGCTTTGAAAAGATGGTTGCGAGTCAAGAAAAGCGCCCTTTAACCTCCATCATTTCGAAATTTGCACGGCGAGCGGAACGGCGCGAGTGAATCACGGCGAATCGTAGTAAATCTCTCGCTAAGGAGGGGTTTTTCTCGTGACGGGAGCTCTCGCAGAGCCAGCGTCGAACGCGTCGTCTGCGGAGCCTGTCTCAAGAGATAAGATTTTGATCTCGTTATGCAGCGAGAGAGTCTCGTTCGACTCGCGCGGGGATTGAACGAACGCGGCGTGCGCCGTTTTATTTGCCGCGTTCTCGCATTCGCCGGACTTATTAAGCCTCGGTGTCCCGGATAATCCCGTCAGACGCCTTTGATCTTATAATAATCGAAACTTCTCGGCCGAATTTAATTCTCCGGGCTAGCTTCGTGCTGCCGCCTCGTTCCATCCGGGGTGGAGATATGCTTCGCGCTGAATGGAGTTCGCGGTTCGCTGGAAATTTTCGATCCCGCGGGAAACGCCGGAAAGACGTGGCTTTGGAACCGGGTGGAATTAAACGACAAGCCACCAACGCGATCTCCCGAAAATGACGCGATCCCGAGTCCCACTTTTCTTTCGTTTTCCATCGATCATCCCGCAATTCTGCTCCGAAACAGCAGCGACGCTACTCCACGAAGTTAGAACCGTGTCGCTGGATGAGGCGAAGGAGCACGAATTGAAGGTGGAAAGTTTTACCCTTCCTTTGCTGTGCGGAGCACGAAAGAATTGTAGCGGGAAGGGAACGGAGCAAGGAGTCTGACCACTCTGATGTCCGTTCCGTTCCTCTTGCCCCGTTCGTACTGCAATTATTAAAGAGAGAACCTTCTGCTTGGCTCTTACAATTAATGTACATTTTTATTTTGTGTAAAGATACCTTCCATCTAATCGATTTCGATGTTTTCAGAGATTTCGACGATATCGAACCGGTACACAACGTCGCAGTTTGTGTACGTAATTTGGAAGCAAGCGGAGAACCCGTGCAGCATTTGCGTAAGTTCTAAATTTTAATTCAATCCTCTGTTTAATCAAATTTATGTGAGAAGTGGGGAAAATATTTAACATTTTTTTTATCGGACAGCATCCACGGTGAAAGAAATTTTACTTCAAACGTATTATTATTGTTGAGACAAACGCATCATTTCCAACGTACTGAAATTATTAAAGAGTGACAACTCTTACAATTGATGCACATTTTTATTTTGTATAAAGATACCTTCGATATAATCGGTTTAGATTTTTAGCGGTTTCGACGATGTCGGACCAGTACGCAACGTCGCAGTTTGTGTGCCTAATTTGGAAGCAATCGAACAACCCGTGCCTCATTTGCGTATGTTTCAAATTTTAATTCAAACCTCTGTTTAATCAAATTTATGTGAGAAATGGGGAAAATATTTAACATTTTTTTATCGGACAGCATCCACGGTGAAAGAAATTTTACTTCAAACGTATTATTATTGTTGAGACAAACGCATCATTTCCAACGTACTGAAATTATTAAAGAGAGACAACTCTTACAATTGATGCACATTTTTATTTTGTGTAAAGATACCTTCCATCTAATCGATTTCGATGTTTTCAGAGATGTCGACGATGTCGGACCAGTACGCGACGTCGCAGTTTGTGTACCTAATTTGGAAGTAATCGGACAAACCCGTGCCGCATTTGCGTAAGTTTTAAATTTTAATTCAAACCTCTGTTTAATCAAATTTATGTGAGAAATGGGAAAAATATTTAACATTTTTTTATCGGACAGCATCCACGGTGAAAGAAATTTTACTTCAAACGTATTATTATTGTTGAGGCAAACGCATGATTTCCAACGTACTGAAATTATTAAAGAGAGAACCTTCTGCTTGGCTCTTACAATTGATGCACATTTTTATTTTGTGTAAAGATACCTTCAATCTAATCGATTTCGATTTTTAGCGGTTTCGACGCAACGTCGCAGTTTCGTTTGAATCGTCGCGTCACGTGTTCTCCAGCAGCACGTGATCAACCGCATCCGAATATCCGAGGCAAGGATAAGATTTCCGGATTTTGATCTCGTTCTATCGCCCCATCCCCCCCTCCCTCTCCGAACTTCGTTCTCCGTTCCCCTACTCTTTCTGGCTCCATCCTAGTCGCCGGACGTCGAAATTTTCTTCCTAAGGCCCTCCGCCGTATTACCCGGGCGACTTATCGAGTTACAAAGACGTATATCGTCGGGAAGCGATTGGATTTTCCCGACCACCGTCTAGCACCCGACGAAGGAGAAGCCTCTGGGGAACGAGATCGCTTTTACACACAGGGTGCTCCGAAATACGCGTCCATCGAACGCCAAATTCCGCGATTTTTAATTGCAAACTTAGAAAAAGTCGTAGAGAGTCATCCATATACTGCGAATCTCTTTATGCTAAATGAAAATTGTCTGCATCAATTATAAAAAAAACATAAGCCAAATAGACACTTCATTCTCTGTTTAATAATTTCAGTAATCTACAATTTCTTCAAATTGTTTACTATTTTAAATTTTACCACTCATTTTTGTCACAAATGCATACAATCCATAGTCATCGAACAAGGGCTATACATGTTAAAATTTATATAAAAACATAAGAGTGAAAGATATCAATCTAACTTTCTCGCAACATAAAATCGACGTTCGTTTCCCTTTTTAATCATTTAATGTGTTCAAGCAAACAAACCAGTATTTTCTGATTCCCCAAATGTTTTTACTGTTTCGCATTTGATCCAGTCATTTCTCCCACAAATGCATAAAAATCGCAATCCAATAAAATAAACACTATTTGATAGCATAAAATCTTTTTCTGTCTCGTTATTTCAAAATTTTCTTTACACCCAGAAGATACAAAACAAGATAGATATAGTGAAACACTTGCTTCAATCTTTTCAGATCCCCATCGGATATAAAAATATACAGATATACAAATATTATTTCTAAATAATTCTTAAAAACAATTTCGTGTTAATTACAACAGGTCTGGGCAACTAGCCTTGACTCGACTACGAATGCTACGCACATTTATGGCAAAAATGGGTACGCACAATTTAAAGCAGTAAAAAATTTGAGGATTTAATTTAACAAAAATAGTATACCATTTCTGAAGCGTATTTGTACGTTCGATATACCGACGATATATCGAATGTAACCGTCGTACACAAGGAATAAAATATCAGGCAGCATCGTATTACAGCGTTGTCGAAACAGTTTCATTTTTTTCTGTGAAAACTCTGCCTCTAAATATAATAATGATCTCCCTCTTTTCCAGCTGGTTTAACGTATTCATTAAAATCCGAGGATAAAGTATATTTCCATAGCATTCGCGTGACGGTTTACTGTTACGCGCACGGTTTCCGGTTTCCCAGATCAATTACCGCGAAAAATTCCGGGTAGGGTGGGGTGGTACGGTGTCTCGGAAAAAGACGGATATACAAAAGCCGACGTCCATCAACGTTGCGGAACACATTCGATCGTTTCGAAGGCGTCGAAATTATGAAGTCGTCGGATGGACGGACGCGAACGTCTGTATTAAAGCGTTTTCTAAATGCGGCTTTCGTGTACATCGCGCTGAATGCATTATTCAAACACTTGTACTCGGTACACGTACCCGCGCCCGGTGCCCGTACACGTAACTTAAATAATGAAATTCAGCAGATCCGCGGAAGCCGGCTTTTTGCTCCTCCGCAGACTCGCTTTAACTCCGGAACGGAATATATTCCCGGTAAACACAATACCCGAAGACGCGAAAGTTCCATTTGCAAATAAGCAACTTTTTAATCTGTCGCGAGACCGGCCGGCGCTGCACAGCGATACCTGCGAGTCAGCAAACTTTCGGATTCGCGGGTCCAGAGCTATCCTCCAGAAACGAGACACTATCCGAACCGAACATTCTTCCCTCGAGGGCAACATCCGCGAGAACGAAGGTCGTTCGAATTATAGCGCACTGACATGCTGCCGAACCGATTCCCTCCTCGTTCTACACGCGGAATATTCGAGGCTTCGTTCGATGGGATTAATCCTAGAATGCTCCAGGCCTCTGGAGATCTGACGAGACCGCTCGAGTCCTTCGAGGGCTCTTCTTGAATATGTAAAGGACCGTCGTAAAGGTTCGGACACGTTTTGCTTTTTAGCTATAAAATTTCGTAGAATGAGAATTACGCCAAAATTTTATACGTTGCAAGGGTGTAGTTGTCGGATACATTTCCGCTGCAGAAAAGTTGTAGCCAATTTATGTGTAGTGGGATATATTTCAACCCACCTCGAAAAGTTGAAGTTGCATTGATATTAAGAACAATTATGTGCAACTTGGATTTTTATTCAGTCATAGCTTTATTTTAGTCATAGCTAGACAGCGGATTTTATGCAATTTATGACAAAAATGAGGTGTAATTTAGAAAAGTAAAACCATTAGCAAAATCTAAAAATACTGTTACATTATTATCAATCTATTATACATATTAAGAAAGAAAATAAACTTCCACTTCCCTCCAGTTTGTTGCAATTCAGGTACAAAATTGTTATTTTGTATAAAGATCCGCTGTCTAGTCATATCCTCGGTGACAACATTTCTAATTGTCAGTATTCAGTTTCTACTTTTTGACAAAGTTTGATTGTTAAAACCTGGGACACCGTTATATTACATTATTTACAAAATTGTTGCAAGTAAAAGGCATTTCATTTCAAGATCTGCAGGGATCTAGGAGCACGAACCAACTGTGAATTAAGTAACAAAAAATGGTCAAAAATTGAATTTTTTTTCAAGGTAGAACCGCGTTGGCTTACTTTATATGTATATCACGTTATTTAAAAAATTGTTGCAAGTAAAAGGTATTTCTTTTCAAGATCTGTAGGTATCTAGCAGCACGAACCAACTGTGAATTAACATTTTTCCTACCGAAAGCCTATTAATAGGATTTTCAACAATTGTGCTGTACCAAAATAAAGCATGGAAATTTTCTTTTACTTTGCAATCTTAAATGAAACTATTAGATGAGGTTATTGAGGGTGACTTGTTAATTCATAATGGAAATTGCTGTTGCTATTGGTGGTTCCATTAAAAAGTGTTTAGCCATGTACCATAGATTTTTCAAAATTGTGGAATAATCACCGGTCGGTAATGTGTTAAGTAACAAAAAATGGTAAAAAATTGAATTTTTTTCAAGGTGGAACCGCGTTGGCCTACTGTAGCTGTTCAAAATAGACGTTCACGGTGCGGGTACTCGCCGGTGAAAGGAAAGGGCGTGTGTGGTGCGGCGAGGCGTGCAAGCTGCCACGTAAAGCCAGCAGCTAGCAGCCAGTAGTCGGAAGGTTGGAAGGGTGGTGGTAGTCAAAGTTTCGGCAGTTTGTAAGGAGGTACGAGGCACGAGGCACGCCTCTGCTCCTCCGCTTCTTCTTCGGTTACGGCTGAGGGATAACATAGTGCAGCTCCGTCGTCAAGTTAGCCCGACACCCGACTCACCCTTCGTACCCCGTTCATCCCCCCCCCCCCCGGTCGTTTCCAACCCCCTCGATCCCACCCACTCCCGCTTTGTCCTCGGGTTTTTCGCTCGGTTCGCTCCCTTCATCTATCTTTCTCCGTTTACTCTGCCCTCTCGTGCTTCACCCTCGCCTCCGTCCGCTTTATTGCCCTGTTGTTCCCGTCCTTATTCTCCTCGGAGCGTAACCCTTTTCGCCCGACGAGCTCCAGCTTGCGGAACCGACCACCATCGCTATCCGTCCCGGTGGCTCGTTCGCCGGAGCTGGTCCTTTCCACCAGCGGATTTATTCGAGAGAGGCGAAACGGTCCTCCGGATTCTTATCCGGCGAGCGCGCGCGCCACGGAATCCTCGGTTTTGTTGCCGAGCTGCGGTTTCGAACGCATCGCACGTCAAACGGAACGCCTACTGTCCTGCACGATATAATAAGATGGCCGTAGGACGGCTTGGGAGGATTCATATTTAATCTCAATTGCAATATACTGCATAAGCATTTATTCATGTTCTAAATCATTATTAACACTAGGTTTACGGTGCTGTAGAAATAACTATTTCACATTACTTTATAAACATAACAAGGATGTGTCTATCCAAATTTTTGGGTATTTTTCTAATAATATATACCCAAAGAAATAAATTTGGTAAATAATTCCTCAGGATAGCACTTTTACAAGCTTAATCGCAAATTAAGAATATTAGAACCCGTCATTTTGACGGGTCGCGTAGATCTAGTGTTAATGAACTGTACATAAACATTATCATCATGGTTTTAACAACAATTCATTGCAACTACAAGATTTTAAACATAGACATTTATAAAGTGTTAGAGATTCCGCAAAGAAATCGATCTCTCTTTTCCACCGAAAAGAGAAAAAGAATAAATTACTCTCTTGCGCATGAACGTGCTCGGAACTTGGTCGAATTTTATTGTTATTCCGCGACTCCACTCTTCTCTTGTAATCGTAATGCACTTTACGGTCGTGTTGTGGCTCACGCAAAAAGTCTACCGCAACGTCGAGGCAACAATTTCCTCTGCAATTAGCGTAGTAGCTGAAGAACTAGTGGGAGATCAACGAGCCTTCTTATTTGCGACTTGATGCCCTAACGACGCAGTTGTTAAGTCGTCGTTAAATCGATGTATTATTAGTAGACTGTGAATCTTAGTATGCTTCGTATCCAAATTGAAAGTTCGCTATCTTAATTTCAACGAACTGGAGTGAAACAGAAATGTATTTCCTTTCTTAATCTTTTCAATATCATGTGTACAAAATATTGTATCGATGTACAATATCAATGTACAATATCAATGTACAATATCAATATACAATATCAATGTACAATATCAATGAACAATGCTGATGTACAATATTAATATAGCAATATGAACATTGCAATACCAGTTGCTATAATTAATTACTGTATATCTACGCGAATGCATAAAAATCGTCAGCTTAATCACAAAAACGTTATCATACACAGACGGCCAGACCTGTCAAAGAATAATAAGTTCCCAATGTTGTCCCCGACTGGCTGAATGGTGAATCACGAACTATTTAAACTGTCCAATAATCAATGAGAGCCCGAAGTTCTTTGCGATCCCCGGCTCAAGAAACATCAATCAGAGACGAAGTTTCAGTGCTGGGCTCGCTCACTCAATCGAACGTTCTCCCATTCATCAAAGCGGGACCGGGAACTCGGTAGTCTGGGCCGAGAGTTAGGCGATCCGGGCGTCCAATTACTTTCTCGTACGGAGACGTTCCACGCGTCATTACGCAGCGTCTCCGGTCTTGTTCATTTCCAGCCGTCCCGGAACCTTGGTTCCCCTTCTTGTCCACCCTATTCAGGGTCCACCCTCGCCATTACGCACCCCTTACGAGCGAGCAGGTGCTGCGAAGCGCACTCTAGCCCCAAATCAGGATTCAGCATTCGCTCTTTTATTGTTTTGTCACTTGAGGTCAACCTCGGCGGAGCTAGCTCTACTAGATCAGCACTTCAATCTTGCAAACTTCCAGTTTGATATCTCCGATATTTTTCGAATTACTGGAACTACAGTCGGGGGAAAAGTTAAGTGGACTCTCTAGAAAAACTCTTTTCACATTAGACCAAACGAATTGAGTTTCTTTGAGACGTTAGAAAAATTAGTTTACTAGGTGATCGGGACGTGGCAGAAACTTGGGTGAATGTAGCCGTAGAAGGGGAAGGTAGAGTGAGGACACAAGTCTTGATCTGGCAACTCTGGCTCTGTTATATGTCGTTTAATCGCGGCTCGAATGGCTGTAAGTCGAAGTTGGCGTACAAGCGCAATCGTGCGCAGAGATCTTGGTGGATTGAATGACCAATTCGCGTCGCCTCGCGGGACCCTGGATCAGATCCAGAGAATCGAACAGAATGTAGGGATACTATATCAGCGTCACGGCCTGCGATTCTCTCCATCCCCTAATTCGAGGAGTCGTGAACCACAGGCAATAATATAACTTCGGTTATGGCGATTTTAAGATCGCGCCGATCAGCCAACTACCAGAGGTGAAGCTTCATGGCCGGGACGACGGGATAGACGATCGACACTTTGACTCTGCCGACCCGGGAACTCGTGATCGCGACCAGTTTATTGCCTCGATGTGTCTTTCAGCGGATAAGTGCTATCGAGTTACGACACGCAATGACAATATTATACCTTATCAGGGGTTTTAGACACTTTCCAGTTGGCTTCTGTCAAGTGTGTCCAGTGAATGAATACCTCCCAATGAACATAATTCGTATTTAACACGTTCCGTGTCATGTGTATCATAAATGGTACTTAACCCAGACCATAAATGGTACACGTTAAACTTTTCATTCGGATCACATTAAACTTTCCATTCGGATCACGTTAATATATATTATCACTGATAATATATCAATATTTAGTTAAAACATCGAATGGCCTGAATGGAAAGTCGAGCAAAAACGGCTTGCCACGGAACGTGTTAATTAAAAACGAAAAAATAACATTTATGATGAAATGTTGGTTCTTCGTGTTGAAATGTACGTAATAATTGTATTGTTAATTCGCAGATGTCTCTCTAAAGAGATCTATTTTTTAATAACCTACATTAATTTATTCAGCGGTTGTTCAAGTGACAATCCATATATTCAAACCTAAGTATTGTTATTGTGAGCTCAGCAACGTGTCGTATGTCTACAATAGAATTAATATTCTATTTTCATTCCAGAAGAATATTTTTAAGGCTTCTTCATCAATCACAAGGCTTTTTCATTTTTCAGTGCTGCGTTTAAGGGATGCTCAATAAATTGTTTAGATAATTATTTTAGAAGAAGTTGTTAAATTATATTATTCGGTATAAATAACTGCCGGAGAAGAAAGTATAAAGTTGAATAATAAATGAGCAGCTTGTGTATAGATAATATAAGCGTGTATATGTATAACGCATCGCCGTTTCAGTTTCAAATGCAGAAGGAAAAATTGTGATGATTAGATAAAGTATATTTATACAATTTTTATACATATAAAGATATGTTTTATCTTCAGTTATGGGTTATGTTTAATCTTGACCTGAGTAATAGTTGATAACAGGATGTAGTTGTATTCAGCGCCATGGCCTACCTAATCCCAATTAAAGTTAACACGTATACATTTAAATAGATAACATACGTTATTCTTTCTGACGTAGTGATGAACACAATAAGGAAAACTGACTGAAAGCGAGATATACTATTTCGAAACAAGTGTTTCGGTATCGAAAATTACTAAAATTTATTATTCATCTTCATCGCACAAATGTTTCTGTTATTTTTCTAAAAAAAATTTAAGTAAAATCTATTCGATAGAGAAATTGTACAGTTACTCAAAATTTTGGAAAGCGTTATATTATCTGGAAGGAAGAGTATCAACCACATACTATGATGAAATGTTGGTTCTTCGTGTTGAAATGTATGCAATAATTGTATTGTTAATTCGCAGATGTCTCTCTGAAGAGATTTATTTTTTAATAACCTAGTCGCCACTACATTAATTTATTCAGCAGTTGTTCAAATGACAATCGATATATTCAAACCTAAGTATTGTTATCGTGAGATCAGCAACGTGTCGCGTGTCTACAATACAATTTATATTCTACTTTCATTCCAGAAGAATATTTTTAACAATTAATATTCAACAATTTATCAAAAGGCTTTTTATTATTATTACAAATAAAGAGGGGGTAGCCAGTGGACAGTGATCGCGTACACGATCGCGGACGATAAACGCGACTTTACTGTACATAGCTAAACACTTTTAAATGGAACCTTCAATATCAACAACAATTTTCATTGTGAACTAAGACATTACCCCCAATTACATCATTTAATAGTTTCATTTAAGATTGCAATGTAAAAGAAAGTTTCTATGCTTTCAATTGGTACAGCAGAATTATTGAAAATCCTATTAATAGGCTTCCGGTAGGTAAAGTGTTTAGAGCAATTAGATACTACTGTACGTTCAGCATCTCTAATAAAATGTGATAATCTACTGGAAAGATAGTCGTCTTAAACTTTTGCACGACATCGATTCACACAGAAATAAATAAATAAATAAATGAATAAATAAATAAATAAACCCAGTCGTTCGAAGACGTATCCCTGAACAAAACAGGAGTGCCCCGCCCCTCGTTACTTTCAGCTTATGATTTAAGGCCGATTTAATTACGAGCCACGCGAGTCACTGCTCGGAGCGATGAAAGCTGCTTAATAAATCAAAACGACGCGAAAGCGTTGGCAAGTTCGCGTTCGACGTGGCTCGGTTCCGGGTAATTACGACAGGCCAGGATTTACGAGTACGCCTTGGATCTTCGACAGTGTGGGGGCGTAGAGAGCAACAGAGA
The DNA here is from genome assembly GCA_028455805.1 of Lasioglossum figueresi. Classification (NCBI taxonomy): domain Eukaryota; kingdom Metazoa; phylum Arthropoda; class Insecta; order Hymenoptera; family Halictidae; genus Lasioglossum; species Lasioglossum figueresi. Next base: position 7,922,366 of record CM052203.1, on the reverse strand, counting down.
GAGAGAGAGAAACGTTTCGCGAGAGAGAAACGCTCCGCGATCCTCGCTGCGTGGCAGGTGTGATTGTATCCCCGTTACGTAACGCCTTGAATATTAATTAATAAATAGATTCGTGCCCGCGTAATTGGACGATCGCGATTTGCATCCCGTGGTTACGTGATCGAAATATAGGGCCGCGTAATCGGGCTCGAACCATCCTCTGCGACGAGTGTCCGCTCCTCACCCACACATAACACCTCCGAAGGGTCACGCACACACACACACACACGCGCGCGATTTGTATTCGTAGCCGCGCGAACTCTGCGAGTCGTTAGAGATTCGCGAACGTACGATGTCTGACGGCTCATTCCCCATCAAATCGATCACCTTCCGCTGTCCTCCGTGTCCGGGTTTTCGCGCGGAATGAAGTATCATGCGCCGCATGCGGAATTAGGGGTTGTTTAAGTCGTCGTTTTGCTGGTGTCCAATTTGTTTATAAATTATTCGTCTTCGAAGTTCGCGGGCTTTTGACCCTCTTTCAGGGAAACCGGTTGCGCTCGTGAATTTTTTATTTCGAAAACCGTTCCGGAAAAGTTGATTCATGCTTTTTTCGCTTTTATCGAAATGCTTTGGTCCACTGTGAGCATATCTTTTTTAATCCAGGATTGATTTATTATATATATATATATATATATATGTATATTTTATTATTGTACCGGGTGTACATGAATTATATTCCACATCCTCTATTTGGCGGAGGTTGGTGTAAAAAAAGTGCTAGAATATAAATACAGTACATTGTTCTGTAGACGTCGCTGAACGATTAACCCCTGCGAAACTCGGGTCTATATTTAGCCAGAGTATTATTTGTTCAAACACTTGATTTTTGACGAGTAAATTAAACGAATAGCTGTTGCATTCGACCCAACAGAATGTCTAATAATTCTACGAAATGTGCCGTCGACGATGCGTTCGAAAGAATTAATGAACGAAGTTGTGGTCAACAATTCTTTCGACAGTGACATTCGCGATATCGATCGAACATTCTCTGCAATATTTCCGGACATCCGGTCATAAACAAAGTACATAAAAGTTCAATTTAATGTTTTCCATTTAATAGTTAATGCCCGTTGTCTACAATTCTTTTAGACGTTCGCGATATCGATCGGATATATTCTGTCGGGCGTTTCGCGCAGCGATTTAAATAAAGAGAAACTTTAGAACGCACTTTATTATCAGACGGGAGATTTATTTGGCGATCAGACGGCGGTTTCGAGTCGCGGCCGATCGAACATGGTCCGCGTGTGGAACGAATAGCTCGGCTAACGACACGATGAAATGCGAGACGGGGATCGGCGTAAAACCGTGCCGCGTCGGGTCGCGTGAGCCGTTGCAATTGTTAAACGCGGCGTCTCATGCACGGCTAATATAAAATTAACGAACGATTTGGGAACAGCGTCCACGGGGCCCGACACCGGTTGTGTCGTGACGCGCTCTACAAGCCGCCCTGCACCTCGTAATCACCACTTCCCGTTGATTTATGGTTGCGAGTTCTTGCCTCACGGCCCGGCCCGGCCCGTAGTAAGAAAGTCGTCGCGGATAAGCGCAATCAGGCGGTTGTTGGACGATGGTCACGATACCGAGACCAGGACACTGGATACCCTGCGGACTCGCATTCATATTTCAACACCATTTAACCCTTGCTCGACCATTGTGGGATTATTTTGACCCGACGCTCTTGCAATAACCTGCGGACTCGGCTTCTATTTTTATCGTTTAAACAGTTAACTGCGTTCGGCGCGTATACACGTCAATCCAGAACTCTATCGCGGTGCAATAACAATAACCTTTTCAAGAAAGGTTAAAAATCATAAAAATGTAATCCTTCCTAGTTTTACGTAAAATTTATAATAGGACCATTTGCTCTGCGTTCGACGTGTATACTTGACATTGCTTGATTTTAATTCCCCACTCGGTCAGGGATTTTTACGGTTTACGGAACCCGTCAAAATGACGGACTCTAATATTCTTAATTTGCTATTACTAAGATTGTAAAGATGTTTCCCTGATGAATTATTTACCAAATTTGTGTCTTTGTGTATATATTACTGGAAAAATGGCCAAAAATTTAGATACACACATTCTTGTTACGTTTATAAAATAATGTGAAATAGTTATTTCTAGCCTTATTTGTCCTACTTCTTAGTGCATCCGGGGATATTATCTTTAAGGGCCCGGATTTGTCCTACTTTTTAGTGCGTCCGGAGAGATTTTCTTTAAGGGCCCGGATTTGTCCTACTTTTTAGTGCATTCGGGGAGATTTTCTTCAAGGACCGGATTTGTCCTACTTTTTAGTGCGTCCGGGGAGATTTTCTTTAACCCTAGGTTTACGGAACCCGTAAAAATGACGGATTCTAATATTCTTAATTTGCGATTACTAAGATTGTAAAGATGTTTCCCTGATGAATTATTTACCAAATTTATTTCTTTGTGTATATATTACTGGAAAATGGCCAAAAATTTAGATAGACAGATTCTTGTTATGTTTATAGAATAATGTGAAATAGTTATTTCTAGAGCTCCGTAAACCTAGTGTTAAGGGCCCCGATTTGTTCTACTTTCTAGTGCATCCGGGGAGATTTTCCGGGATCAGGGAGATAGGCTTCCGGTAGGTAAAGTGTTAATAAAACCATTAAAGAGCTTGCAGTCAAGATGCAAGCTAAGGTATCCACGGCGCAGTCTAAGACCGCGCTCACAGTGGCTCCGATATTGGCCGATTTGGCCGTCGTTCTACGGATTTGTCTCTTTTTTCGAGCGTGCGAAAAAGAGACGCAACATCGGGCGTCGGCCGAATCGGCCAATATCGGAGCCACTGTGAGCACTGCCTAACTACCATTCTTTTCTACAATTAGAAAATCTATTTTCACAGCTCCATGCTGCCGAATAATGCAAATTACGCTTCGCAAACGAAAAAAAATAGTACTTTTCTAGCGTTTTTGACTACTGAGAAACCCCGATTTTTGTATTATTGTGAAATGAGAACGCGAATCCCGCACCCTTTCAATCCTGGAAAAACGAGTCTACTCCCTTAACCCCGTAAATAACGTTAAAATAGTTATTTCCGACTTTTCGTGCCAAATACCCCACTGTGCGACGGGTCCGGAGCGGGTGCTCTGAAAGGGTCGAAACTCGTTTGAAAAAAGGGTAGTCGTCATAGAATATCGTCTGGCGGGGACGTCTGCAATATTCATGGTCGCGTCGAGCAATTATCGCGGCTCGCGAGAGAGCGGATCCGCTCGGGCGTTGCGTAAACAGAAAGTTGGCGTGGGCGGCTGGCTCGTGGGTGGATATCGTCGTGTCGTGGTTCCGTTGAGCGGCCGCCGTGCGGTTAACAAGTTATCCGAGGGTCGCATTGAATAATGTAGAATTTAATTTCGGCTGTGCCGTGCTCGACGGTCGTCATCGGTCCGCGGCGTTGATTCGTACCGTGAAACATTTAGCGGCCGTGAAATTTCCCATGCGACCAGAGAGCCAGGCTACGACCGGGACACGGGGCTCGTGCAGGACGTCGTTGCATCCCCCGTTGCATCCCCCGTTGCATCCCCCGTTGCATCCCCCGTTGCATCCCCCGTCCCCGTTTCCAACGCGTTGCATCGGGTCGCGACGTTGCACCGCCGCTGCATCGTCGCTGCACCTCGTATTTGTCGATGGACGAGGACCATCCGGAGAACACGTCCGCTCTTTCCGCGATTCGTGCCTTGAATTTAGGACCGGCCGCCTCTCTGCCCCCCCCCCCCAAACGACCTGGCGAAAAGGCTCAGGGAAAAAATGGGGACGTCCGGGACGCGGAGAAAGGAGAACGCATAAAGTGTCACAGCGGCGAGAAGGGTGAACGGGGGTGTACGAGAGGGAAAGAGGACTCTGGAAAAACACCAGTGAGCTGCGTTACGGATTAACGGGCCCCCCCCTCGCCCCTCTCCCGCGCTTGTGCATCCAACGACGATGCACTTCCCGGGTATCCGAGCGTCCGGACAGCTCGTGAGATATTCAACGGACCGAATATCCGGCCAGATTATACGATTTTACTTTTTTGCCGCGGTTCACCCCTGCCCCATCCGTTTTCCCCTTTCTGGTCTTTTTTCGCTTTTTCCCCCCTACCCCAGCTCTCATTTTCTTTTCCCGACGCGATCTATACCAACCTGCCACGATGGTTGCGAGTTTTAGGGGATCGCCGATACGTTCTCGACCATGGTTTGCCGTTGTATCGCCGCTAACCGGCGGCTATGAATCATTTAGCCGAGTACGAAAAGTGAGCGACTTCCGGTTTCCGTGACGAGCCAACGGTGTCGCACCTCTCGGAGTCTCTATCGGTTCACGGTAGGTTTGACACGTGGCCGGTTTGGGGAGTGATGCATCTCGTTGCGAAAACGGCTTTGATACTGTTTGGATTGTCGACTGAATCGCTGTGGACAAGCTATGGTCTTTTCTGGTGAAATTGTATTAAATCTTTTTCGCTGCTGTAGTGGGCCATTTTTGGCTATGACAACGGCTTTCTAAAAGCGATCCAATTACTCGTCCAGTGAATCTATATTTAATCTTCTTCGACACTAGCATTAACCCTCCGTATGCTCTGCTAGAGTCATCCGTGACTCGTCGCGGTAGGGGAAATTGAGGGGAATACAGTTACCCTCTCTCTGTCCAGAAACGGAACGCGTCACGTGACCGGATTGTGGCGGAGCGTGGGAGAATAGCGTCGTGGAAGGGGAAGGGTAATGTGGGAGTCTTAATCTGGCGTCAATATGTATTAGTGAAATATCAGCGTGGGTCAGAAACGACCCCGGCATAGGCCTAAAACTCGCAGGAGACCGAGTGTTGAAAGTGGCCAGTATGTATTTTTGTATTATAAAAATAACAAGACTGAATTTGTTTAGATTTTTTACGATTTTCGCATACTTGAATAACCTAATCTATTGAATCAATTGATGTGGAGGCATCTTTATAATTTCGGCCATTGTAAAATTAAATTCGAAAGGAACGTACTTGGTATTATTGAAAACTTCGTCCAAAGCGTGTCTCAGTTTCTGCTCGGTCAGTTCAGTGAATTCTATGACTTCGGCGACACCCCTGGCTTTAGCCGCCATAGCGTTCAGATGCTGATCCCCAAAAAATGGCATCAATACCATCGGTACTCCGCTGTGAACGCCCTCCGACAGGCCCAGGAGTCCACCATGACCAAAGTAGCACTTCACGTTTGGATGATCTACGAACACAAAAATCATTATATTATTGCATCTTATTATTCTCATAACTATATTATTTAGAAACAATTAGAATACATTCTACTCTCGAAGAAATTATAATCTCCATCTAGGTGTTTAAATGTACCCCCAGGAAGGGTGGCTAAAAGTACCCCGATCGAGATGTTCAAATGTACTCCGATCTAGATATTCAAATGTACCCCAATCTAGGTGTTCATATGTACCCCTGTCTAGGTGTTCATATGTACCCCTGTCTAGAAGTTCATATGTACCCCTGTCTAGGAGTTCATATGTACCCCTGTCTAGGTGTTCATATGTACCCCCATCAAAGGGGTCAAATATACCCCCATCTAGTAGTTCAAATGTACCCCCAGGAAGGGGGTCAAATGTACCCCGATCTATATATTAAAATGTACCCCCGTATAGGTGTTCACATGTACCCCCATCAAAGGGGTCAAATATACCCCCATCTAGGAGTTCAAATGTACCCCCATAAAGGTGGTCATGGGGTGTACCACCAAACACCAAATTGATCTATCTTCACACCATTCGACAAGGCCCCCAAAGAGAACGCTCTTTGGCAAGTTTCAAGTCGATAAACCCTCATCACAGGGGTAGTTACAGCTATGGTCGCAGTTTAATGAACTCCCTTATTCCAATCCTCAATTTCCTCTGTTCTACTCGACAAAAAATTACAAAAAAATTCACAAACGTTCTACCCGACGGCAGACACGCCTGTGAATTTTTACCGAATTTTTTACTGCAAAAACGATTTTTTAAAAATTCCGAAAACTTGAAATCACAGATTACGAAGTTATCAGATGACCAAAATTAAATTAATCATAGTTATTAACGTGCGTGTTTTTCGGAGTAGGCAAGCACGTTTAAAAAGAAATATTTGAAAATCTCCAAGTCCGTGTTCGCCGCGATAAAAAGTTCCGCTCAATTCCTCACGAAACGACAAAAGGGCGGGAGCAAGTTGCCTCATAAATATACAACGTTAGATTTCGTCGCGCCGTCAAATATGAAAGATTTTCGGCGGTTGAAGGGAGGGGTTCCCTGGGCGATACGAGCTTATTACGGTCGCTGGTGAATGCTATCTTCGCCGGAAGGATCACGTCAGTCCGTATAATAAGGGAGGCCAAGGAAGACTTCCGGCTACGGCGGCGCGTTTAAAAGAAATCCCGGCGTCACGGATGCTCGCCTGAAAAATTCCTGCAGCCGAGCGTTTATCGCGAGAAACTCGACGTCTCTCGTCGAGAGAGAAAAAGAGAAGAGAGAGAAAAAGAGAAGAGAGAGAGAGAACGTCATAGCATCGCGCCTCGATTCCGCACCTCCGGCGTCGATTCTAATGTCAAATTCCATTACGCCAACCCTCGGCGAGCCCCGACAGCCCCGTTTCGCCCGCGGAAACGTGCACAGGGTGTCGAGAAAGTATAGTCGTCACGAGTGGTTCTTCAGAGCTGTTGGATTTACATTTTTGTAGAAATTCTCCGTCGAAATCGTCCGAGACAATGAGAATTAACCCTTTGCACTCGGCGTCCCCTATGGGGCACCACAAATAATTTTAAATAATTTCCATGTTGCCAAAAGTGTGTGTTTTTAATAAACGGACACCCTTTTGATAACTGTTCTAAATTCTAAAAAAAAAATCCAAGTCGTCTGATCGAATATTGAAAAAGTTATCGTCTTTTTAACAGTTTTCGAATATTAATAGGAGTCACGGTATAAGACAAACAAGTATACAAAGGGGATTTCAGATATTACGATTTTTATTTACATCATTATTATTATTATAAGTAACGAGAAATGTTTGGACGAAGATTAAATGGTTTTAAAGATGCATATTCTAGTGTTATTAGCTTTTTTGTAGATCAACGGGCCAAGGACTTACGAAGGTCAACTTGTACATAACCCAAATTGTATCGTGTTCGGAATCATTTTAATCAGAAAAGTGTCGCGAGCATGTTGATAACTGTTTCACAAAGAAATACTTTGTTACGAGTCACACTCGTCATGAAGAATTTAAACGAAGTCCAACAAATACGAATGCCACGCCTTTCTTTTTAAATCAAATAAAATTTGATTCGTTCGTAATCAATAGTTAAGCATTCAAATAACTGTAGCCATGCAAACAATATAAATTTTCTTTTCTCTTCTACAGCATTTTTAGGGGATAAAGACGTTTCAATCACTGTAGCTGTAAAGAAAATGGCGCTGCAAGGGGTTAAAGAAAACAGGCAGGAGAAAGAAACAGACTGCGAACTGAGAAAGATTGGGAGACTGTGTTCCAGTTGATACGCGGGATCTATCACAATGTTGAAACGCCATAAGAGACCTGTCGATAGAGAAGCCCCATCCGTAAATGACACTGCGGTCAGGAAATCGGTAGTTTCGATCTATCAACGCTAACACGTGTTGCTACCTCCTGACTTCGTAACCCAGTCTCGCTGACACCTGTACCCCTGCGTTGTTCTAACTAGGTAATTGACTGCAGTATAGCTTGTCGATGAAACTACGTTATCAGCAGGTCCCTCGTGGCATTTTGACGTTGCAGGCCCAATTGAAGAAGTTAATGAATATTGGACGGAAATACTCGGGTCGATCTTGATACGTTCGTTCAAACAGTCCTCGTGCACCCATTCTGCTGATTGTGATAACTGGATCCTTAAGCAACGTGTTAAATCGATTTATTCAAGCACACATAATAAAAATCGCGAGAAATCAAACCGAATTGAATTTTATAATTTTTATAGCAACGCGCACATCTTGTGCTCGATACCGATGGTGTCAGAAAATTTATATTTTGCATAAAGACCCAGTTATCAGTCGCATGATTGGCGACTCGGTCCGCGTCGGGCAAAATGGAAATATCAATTCCCCGCGGCGAGCATGCTAGTCGTAAAACGCGGTGGTAACATCCCCGGGAAATACCAACGCGTTATTTCTTCGTTACAGAGGGCGTAAAAGTGTTTGCGGCATAGCAGATAGAATCTCGAGGAAATCGTCGAGGCGCGGTGTCGTCGACCGATTTTTCCGTTCGTCGCACGGAAGAGAGAAAGAGAGAGGAGGGTAGAGCAGGGTGCAAGTGCATAACCGTCGTCGGTTGCAAAAATTCATGCCAGCCGATAGATATCCTCTGTCACGTATTGACGCGCGCGTTCCACGAAGACGTATCGAGTGCGAAACCTCGAGTGAAGCTCGTCGAAAGTTGCGTTCTACGGCGATACGTGTGTAGGGCACCCCGCATGTACACGGTGTCAAGAAATGAAGTCGATTTACGAGGATGTAGCTTCGGCAGAATTATTAGAAAGGTGTTTGAGTGGGGAAACTCGAAATGATAATGTAAGTTTCAATCCAACACTCTGGCGACTCTCGTCATTGTGCATTTAACCCCTTGCGGTGCCATTTTCTTTACAGTTGCAGCGATTATTTATCCCCAAAAATGTTGTATAAGAGAAAAGGAAAATCATTTTATTTGTCTGGCTGCATTTACTGGAATGCTTAAATATTGATTACAAATTAATCAAATTTCATTTCATCTGAAAAGAAAGGCATAACATTCACATTTGTTAGACCTTGTTAAAATCTTCGTCACGGGTCTGACTCGTCAAAATACGTCAAGGGATTAAAACAATTAAACATTCTGCTTTTGCAACGGCAGTCGTCTTTAGTGCTGCTGTAACATTTTTAAGATTTTTGATACTTGAAACGTTGGAATAAATTATAACTAGTACTGAACAGCTTTAGTTGTTTCAAAGATCGAACATGAACGCCGATATCATTTTTCTTGTTTACGGTAGTAAAAGTGCGATCGATATTCTTAAATTTATATTTTTTATACTGTTGTTTTGCGGTGACTCGTAACGGTCAGCTTTATAGTTGTATCAAATATTTTATATGATCATTTACTAAGTATGAGGAAAAGAAAATAAGAGAGAGCCCGAACAGAAAAATTTGTAAATCTTGCAGCTTGCAGGTAATACTTTAAAGCACTCTCGGGCAACTTCTTCCCCGCTGTCGTTTCACGACTCCCACTACGAGTGTTCCAGTTCCCCCACTACCAGTGTTCGGGTCCCCCACTTGAAGTGTTTTACCTTACGTGACTACGAGAATTCGGCCTCCTACCTCCTACCTAATTCCCCTGACTCCTCCTACATAGTTCTAATTCCACTGACTCCTCCTACATAGTCCTAATTCCCCTGATTCCTCCTACATAGACCTAATTCCCCTGACTCCTCCTACATAGTCCTAATTCCCCTGACTCCTCGTACATAGACCTAATTCCCCTGACTCCTCCTACATAGTCCTAATCCTTCCGACGCTCCACAGGGGTTTGGTAGGGATGACCCAGGAGTAGGGAGAAGACGCAGGAGTAGGGAGAAGACGCCGAAGTAGGGAGTGGACCCAGGATTAGGAAGAGAACCTAGGAGTAGGGAGAGAACCTAGGAGTAGGGAGACAACCTAGGAGTAGGGACAGAACCTCAGAGTAGAGAAGAAAATTATTATTTAAGAAGTTTCAAGTTTTTAGTTGTAGCAACGTTCAAAAATCTTGAAATTTTGGAAAGTCTGAAGTCTTGAAAATGTGAAAATCTTAAGTCTCGAAAAACTTAAGTCTCGAAAAACTTAAATCTCGAAAAACTTAAGTCTCGAAAAACTTAAGTCTCGAAAAACTTAAGTCTCGAAAAACTTAAGTCTCGAAAATCTTAATACATGTTATACTTTTTATAATATTGGAACGTTCATACTGTTATTCATCCCAATGCTGACATGACGTAATCATTGTTTCGTGACAGATGTAACATTTCAAGAGTTTCAATTCTTACAAACCTTCAAAAGTTTCAAGGCTTTCAAGATTTTCAAGACAACGAAGTCTTTCAAGACGTCCGAGAGTTTCAAGAGTTCTAAGCTTCGAATTGTGTTGCGGTCGATTCGAATTTTCTGTCGTAAATATTGAATCGAAGCGATTCGAAGTGATTCAGATCTCGTCGCTGGACTCGTCTGCATAAAAAGACGATATTTCTAACGGTTTGCCAACCAATGTTGCAACGAAGGTCGCACATAATGCCAGCCATGCATGCTCCTAGGGTGTAGACTCACAGGCATTTAGGGTTCCAGGTAGTTAACTAGGGATAACCCCTTAAGATATCGGCGTAAGCCCATTATCCGGCAGTAAAGTAGACAATCATGTTCGAGTTAATTCGAAGCGTCGCGGGTCGTTGATGTCGATCCCGCAAATCCACGGGGCAAATTGAATCGCGATCGATCCCCATTTGAAATTTCACCGATGCATCACTGGACGGACGGCGTGGCATCGAGTTAGCATGCTACCGGCTCCGGTCCGACCCGCCTGATCTAATAGACCCGTAAAAGTAACAAAGAAGTATATCCTATTCCTTAATGGACGCCGGGGTAGGAATAAAGTGGACAGGGGTAGGATGATTCCGGTTTTACCCGATGGGGTAACGCGATCCCACGTTTCCGTGCCCCGGCTTTCCGCCGTTAAACGCGATACTCGAGGGCATTGCGTGTCAACACATTCACGTACAAACCCCCCTCCCCCCACGTTCAACCACCATCCCCACGTTGCCCCATCCTCAATATCGTTGCCTCTAAAATCAATTACATTAGCGGATCGTATGCGAATTGACAGAATCGATTGCAAACATGTCGTGAATGGAACGATGGCGGCTCTGTGATCAAGGAGAGTCAGCGTCGATTCATCAACCTGTCCGGGGCCCCCCGTTTATTCGATCTAATCCGCGGAATGGTGTATTGAAATTTTTTTCGAAGAATTATAGTAAGCATTATGCACACTAATCAGTGGATCTTCGTGCAAAATAACAATTTTCTACCGGAATTATTACAAACTATATAGCGAGTGTGTGGATAAGCTGTATTTTCTTAGCTGCAAGGCTGAAATAAAGCAATAATAATAATAATAATAAGAAACTATATAGCAAAATAGAAATTTATTTTTTTCTTATTATGTTTAATAGGCTGAATATATGACACGACCGTATTTTTGAATTTTTTTAGGGGTCTTATTCTTATTGGTTTACAAATTTCTCTGAATTGCTAAACGAAAAGTATTCGTAGAAAATTTCATACGTGTTATGCTCGGAATAATGCTCAAACTTAATTTCTTATTGTGTTAAACAGTATATAAGTATAAAAAATTGATATTAATATAAATACCAAATAGTTTTTATAACGTAAATTAATCGGTAAATAATAGCTACTCGGTGATTTATGTGTCTTGCACTTCAAGATTTTCAATCGCATATTTATGAAGTAATCATTCATTTTGACGGCTTCGACAGCGATTTTCTTTAATTGAACCACTATTGCTTGTTCATGTTCTTTTTTCAGTTTTAACTAGATTGTGAATCGTTATGAATTTTTTAACCAACTGTTCAAGTTTTATTGTCTCGAAAATAATATTTAAAACTGTTTATTTGTTACTTATGTGTTTTCGTTTATACATTTCTTCGTATTTCTTGACATTTATTCTTCATATTATGAATTATATATGATTCATATTCTTATATGAAATATAAAAATATTTGTGAATCACTACACATTGTTCACATTTGATACTGCAAAAGCAATAAATAAACTTCTATCTAGGTGTCCCAAACAAATTTTATTTTTCATCTACATTCTATTTGGTCGCAACATATGAAATGTGCGATTTTGAGATGAATTTTAAATGTACGCAACATTTTTAATAATGAATGTTTTTAATCAAAGTAGCAACCATTGGATTCTGCATACTTTTCCCAACAAATTTCCAGTTTTTAATTGCATTTTTATTCAAATTCGGCGGTCTGGTCTAATTAAATTCCTTAATGTTTGATATAATTATATGTTATTTTCATATAAGAAATAGCGTAATATGAAATGCATTCTTTAATATCGATCTCTGTTATCCAACATTGGTAAACAAGTGCATTTAAGTACTTTTTGCATTAATTGACAGGTGTGCAGCCACGCATTAAAACAATCTTCTACAGTGAGTAGCAAGAAAGATAGCAATTGATTGTCTATTTGTATTACACATACGTTAAGCCAGTGCGAAAAACCTGAGTTACGCAATAAAAACAGTCATTCGATGTCGTTGCTCGTCACGCAGTATGAACGTGCTACTATAAACACTTGCAAAGTATTTGAAGTTATAATCGATTAACACGCCAGTCAGATAATCCGAGAAATATCGTATCGACATACAAGACATGACACGTTAAAATGGAACAAAAGATAGAGCCATTGGTATATCACTTCAGATAAAATTCACGATACATACTTTCGTAACATGACTTTTACATTGCATGTAATTCCCAAGAGAAGATACAGTATAGTGATTTGCAATTCCACGGTTCAAAGAAGCGCCGTCAAGTCATATTTCTTTCAAAAATGTAATTCAAGCTGAAATATTTACATAATTCTCGAAGGACTTACAATGGCTATTTCTATACTTTACTATTCTTATCTCTGACATAATTTGCAATCGAAAATGACCTGTTAAAAAAGACAAGACGCTCAAAGAAGTTGTAATATATATTCAAGAAATAAATTTTATCTATCTACGTGTATTTAAAATTCTACAAATTTCTATGCAAACGATTGTCCATTAAAAATTCTAGAAGAAGTAGGTTGTGAATAAATAATATCCACTAATATTTCTAATACCATGACTTACATTTCAAGTAATTTCCAAAAAGATCTTGCATACACGATTAATGTATGTAATTATTAAATTGGCTTTTCGTGTCTACCATGATTTGCAATTAAAATCAGTTCCACCGTTTGCCAGTCCAAAAAAGACAAGACGCTCAAAGAAGTTGTAATATACATTCAAGAAATAAATTTTCTAAGCTGCAAATTTTCTTGCATGTTCTTGAAAACGCTATCTACATGTATTTAAAATTCTACAAATTTCTATGCACCCGATTGTCCATTAAAAATTCTAGAAGAAGTAGGTTGTGGATAAATAATATCCACTGATATTTCTAATACCATGACTTACATTTCATGTAATTTCCAAAAAGATCTTGCGTACACAATTAATGTATGTAATTATTAAATTGGCTTTTCGTGTTTACCATGATTTGCAATTAAAATCAGTTCCACCGATTGCCTGTCCAAAAAAGACAAGACGCTCAAAGAAGTTGTAATATACATTCAAGAAATAAATTTTCTAAGCTGAAAATTTTCTTGCATGTTCTTGAAAACGCTATATAGCTGTATTTAAAATTGTTCAAGTTTCTATGCACCCGATTGTCCATTAAAAATTGTTGAAGAAGCACGTCACTCGCAAGTGAATGCCTGGGGCATTCCCCTTTAACAATTGCACAATAATCATGACTCGGAGATAAGATCGCGTTGCAGCGAACGGTTGGAAGTTATGAGACGTTTTCCTGCAATTTGTAGTCGTCCCGCCACATTGCAATCGATTCCGCAAGTCGGACTACCCGACCACCTAAGCTACCGACTCCCAAATTGTCGCCAAAGAAGGTCGGGGTCTACGAGGGGCCACCGGCAGGATGAAGTCTTCTTCCTGGGGCAGGTTTAACGGTGATTTATGTTGCCAGCAGAGTCGTTAGCGAGTTGCCTAATTAAAGTCATTTCGCTCGGCGGAGACCAGAAAGCTGCAAAACTAGCTGGCCCGAGAATTCCCGTGGTCCTGCAGCCTTATCCTTGGCCAAACAGTCAAACAACAGAGTCCAAAGCTTTGCCGAAAGAACGTCTTTGTCGCAACGAGGCTGCTACAGCATTCAGAACATGGCCGGTGAATCATGCCCTCAAGAACAACCGCCTCACCCCTCAACCTACTTTCGACAATGAAGCGATCATTATCTCCTTAAGGACCCGGTCAATCAACTTGATGACCGTTGCTTTCTAATGCGCCCTAGACACGAGAAACTCTGCCCGTTATAATGATCGAGGTTATAATCATTCGACGAACAGAGGGGACCTCCAGTGTCGAAACGGGACTTATTAATAAGTGCCAGAAATATGGGTGCTAGACTTGAATTATTAATATAATGTTGTGGGCACTGTGAGACACGTGTGTCGAGATTATGTACACGAAATTTGAAGTGGATTGGATCATTTTTGCAGAAGTTGTCGAACATTCGGTGCAATTGTGTAGGAAATTGTCGAACCCATCGCTATTTGAGCATTTAAACGTTTCGTGGAAATTAATGTGGATTGAATTATTTTTGCAGAAGTTGTTAAACATTCAGTGCAATTGTGTAGGAACTAGTCGAACCGATCACTATTTGAGTATTAAACGTCTTGTGTACATTAATGCTCCAGTAGTGATGGGATCGACTACTTCCTACACCACTGCACTGAATGTTTGACAACTTTTGAAAAAATGATCCAATTCATTTCAAATTTCGTGTACATTAAAATGCTTCGTGTACATAAAATGTACACTCAGTACACTGTACTATCAGTGAGTACGTACAGCAAATACAACATTAATTTGATAATAATGTCGAACATATTTGACTGTGAAAGTAACATCGATCGCTCGAATATACGTTCGCGTGGCATTTATTCCGATAGGGTCCACCGGTGGCAATTGTTATCTCAATTTATACAGTTCACGCAACGATTTTTCTTCCACCATTCCATCCCTCAATTTTTTCTCTCTTCGGGTATTTTTTCACACGACTCGATCGTTTGGAGATCAGTTAGAAAACAGAAGATCATCGACCACGCGGTAATTCGAATTCGACGGGCACGTCAAGTGGCAATTGTACCCTCTCCGGATGATATTGCAATCCGAGAATAATGTGCTATCCGATGATCGAAACCGGACATGTTGCCACATCAACACACACCGCGATATATGATTTCGAAGCATCGAAAGCTCCTCGACTATGCAAAGCCGCTTTGAATGTTTCTAAACTATTTGACGCGCTCGCCGCCTCCGCGCAACAGCAAATACCAGGAGGGGGCGTATTCGAAACCCGCTTCGGCCTGGGAATCCGCTTTCGATATTTCCCAACGATTTTCGATGGTTCCCCGGCCTCGATCAATTTCAATCGCAATAGTAGAATTTCAATTTCGATTTCGAGTACCCGGCGATCCGGTCTTCTTTGTGCCCTTTTATCTCCGCCGACCAGCGATACCAATATGATGATATTAAACGTTTCGTTACGAAACATTATTCGATAGCATGCTCGAACAGATCTCTTTTTCCACCGAAGAATCCTTGCGAAATCAAGTTTGACAAAGTCGAGAATGTTTTTAGAAATTGTTTCTTAACAATTGATATGAGAAAAATGATAAATAATATACAAATAATACAAGAAAAAAAGACCTTATGGTTGACGGTGGGCAATACTAATCTAGTAACAAAGCTGGATTGTTTATAATCATTTTTTTGTGAGACTTTGATTGAAATATTCGCGACGTTTTTCTGATTAAAATGAGCCCAAACACGATACAGTTTGGATAACATTTGCTTGTTTAATCCACGAGTAGGATCTCGATTATCCGAACTATCCGGATAACAGCTACACTGATAGATTAAAACTCTATTGATTTTTCCAATGAATCGTGTCGTGTCTCCTTTAGATTTTATTCGAATAATGGTGAATGGAGATTTATCGGTTCGGATAATCGAGGTTCCACCAAATCGTCAATTACACGAGTAAATATGATGCAAAGTGTATCGCGTTTGGACTCATTTTAATCAGGAAAACGTCACGGATATGCTGCTAAAAGTTTCACCAAGAAGTAATCGAAAACAAACAAGCTTTGTCACAATTTTATAAAATAACATTAATCACTAGTATGTACGTTTCATAAAATATACATACAAATAAACGATAACTACGTTAATCTAAAAAGCAGTTATTTGGTATTTTTCAATGGATCCGGCCAATAATATATTATAAATAAATAACATAAATAACAATGCCAACCGAACACGAGTCAACACGTTCTATAAACATTTTCGCTGACAACTGAATCGTTTTAATATGCGTGTCAACATGGGAGAATCGCAAAGTAAGATGGAAACACAATTTCTATTGACGGAAGAATTTATGTTCTTTGCCTGCATGAACGAATATCACGACTTCTGAGCGGCTTATTAAATACAACTTGTTCTATCAACGCAGATCACCGATGAATCACTGTTTAGTACGGTCAACAAAAATGACTGGTTATGCAATAGGCGAGCTACGCCTGATAACGAGTACATTAAACAGACCGCAATCTATTTCTGTGCCAAAGCGAAAATTAATTTCCTTACGGCCGCGTTGAGAGAGGAATTACAGGAATTAAGAATTCTCATTAAAATGCAACTCGGCGAAAAATCTCTTTCCATTTACGTTTTCCATTACCCAAGTGAAGGTGGAGGTTTCTTGTGCAGGTATACTCGTAAAAAAAAGATGGTATAGAGAGAACTCTCATTATCGTTGTATAATTATTTGAGAAGTTATACGCTGCGAGAAAATCAATAATCGCACAATATGTAATAAAGTTCCATTAATAATATACAGAATGAACCTCGGAACGCGATCGACTTTCATTTCGTTTTGTTAGCGAGATGATTAAAAATTTCTTTGTTGCAGCACGAATCAAAGACAGCTTTAATAGTTAATAAATAATTAATAAATAATTGTAATTATAAGTATTGTAACTATAAGAAACTAAAGGTGACTCTGAAAGGGAAACAAATTCGATAAAAAAATTTGTTATAAGCTTCCTGATAATTAGATATTAAAAAATATATCGACAACGCGCGTTGTGGATTCTATTATCGTAAATCGGTTTGCGATAAGGATATCCGCTTCGACGATGAAACTTCTATTCGTGAAGAAATTAATCACATTTTAATCGATTAGAATTTTAAAATGGATTACTATGCCATGTAATAATTGAATAAAATTATTATCAATTAATCGTGGTTAATGATCGTATCATTAAAAATTATTATTTGATGCTATCGATATGATTAAACACTTTTGCCGACTCATCTTATGTCCATATCGTTTCTTGTGAGAATGGATTCGTGGAAGTTCTATTTTCCTCGTTGTAATTCCCCATGTTATGACAGCTTATACGATTTCCGGAATGTTTGCAGAGCGATCTAACAATATCTATGAAGAATCAAGTCTTTCTCTTATAAAAATATGTACAGCTGTATACTGTTTCAATTCGATACAGATTACATTCCAAAATTGCTTCTCCTAGATAAGAAATCCCTAGATAAAGAATGTGTGTTACTGATATCAAACTCCTGACCAAAGGTCAACGAGTTACTCACCGACTTCATGATTCCAAAATTCTGACGATGAAATAATTCGAATTCTATGATAATTAAAAAAACTGCAGATTTTATGCATTTATGACAAAAAATGAGTACGTACAATTTAAAGCAGTGAACGTATTGGAAAGATTTAAGACCGTCAGTCTATTAGTTTCAACGTAAGATAATTGAAAGAATAAAAAAACTATCTAAGTGGCCACTGTTTCTTGCAATTTATGTAAACATGTATTATTTTACATAAAGATCCCCAGTCTAACAGTTACATATGTATACGACAAAAAACCTTCACCCAACTATTTTCGTGCAAACTCGAGAACCTAAATAACCTGTTCGACGTATTTTTAGAAAATAGAAAATAAAAAATGGAGGTTACACCAGATATTAAAATAGAAATAATAAAAAAACAATCGTTAATCTCAACTTCATCCGTGTAAAACGAAAGTGACATTATAGAAATTTCGCAGTTTGTTCTGCGTAAATTTATATTTTTGTTTTCTTTTATCAATAAATGTTATATAGTAAAGTCGCGTTTACTGTCCGACAGCATGTATTCTGCACGGACAGTGATCGCATAGAAGTTCAAAAGAAAGCCGAACGTAGAGAAGGACCGTATAACAGTGGAGGGGGTAGGCACTGGACAGTGATCGCGTACACGATCGCGGACAGTAAACGCGACTTTGCTGTACTTATGTCTTGAAATCTGTGTGTATGCTTTCTTCATGTAATCCCGAAATGCTACCAAATACAAATTTTTCATCGGTATGGTATAATAATAAGGATTCATTACAAAGCACAGTGACTTTATAGAAATTTCAGCGAGTGTAATAGCACAACAAATTTCACGAGATCATTCTGTCCCATCCCATATTCGCCAATGCAGGTGTCCAATGACTTATGAACGGGGTTGAATGTCCGCGAAGGCAATATGGAAACCCAGAAGCCTCTTAGCAACCTGATCCAACCTAGCTGCCTCGACCACACGGTCCCTTTCATTTCGCGGACATCCCTCCACGCAAGAACAGTGCCAACAACAAGTCTCCTGTACTCACTAAGTATGTCGAACTGAGGAAGCCACTTCATCACGAGGACATTGTCAGGTTTCCAGGTGAAGTCGTCGGTCTCCCACTTCCAGATCACTTTTCTGGGTATAGAAGCGAACACGTTCAACAGAACAGTTAACACCTCCTCGGGCATGGAGGCCGCCTTGACCACCGAGCCGAAATTTAAGTACAACACGCCTTCGGTAGCCTCGTCAAGGAACTTCTTGATATCCTTAGGCAGGGGATTGTTTTTCTGTGGAATGTGAAGGCCACCGATCTCTACAACGTTCGAAGGGTACGGTTGAACGCCGTGTAGACTGAAATGCGTGTTCACCAGCATCAACGACCCGTTGCTGATCATCTCCTTCAGATTAAGGACACCAGGACCGTAGTACTTGTCTATCAAGCTCTGATCACGCCAGAGGTTTATACTTCTAACTGCTGCAGTTATAACCACATCAGCGAACACATTCCACATCCTCTGTCCGAAGTTCATCGGTCTAGGCGATCGCGAGAATATAGACGGGAGGTAGCTGGTTTCAAAAGAGAAGCCTAGATCAACGTATACCCACGGCATCAGCTGATGCGTGGATACTTCGATGAAAGGCGCGTCCTGCTTATGAAACAGGGAGAAGAAGCAACGCGTGTTGAAGCTCTCCGTGATCACCAAGTCGAACTTCTCCTCAGCTGCGATGAACTCCTTCAAACGAGGATTGGTCAACCCGGCTTCGCAGGCCAACTGTGCCATGTCGTCTAGCATTCCCAGGTTATGGATCACTCCACTGCTCCCGGAATGAACGTTGCGAAGGTCGATGTTGTTTATGAACACGCTCAGCTTATCCGAGAGCAGGCTGATGTCCTTGTAGTTCGACAGAGGCTCTTGGGCCTTGGCTTTCTCGGTTCTAGGGAAATAGGAGATCACTGTCATGTCGTGGCCCCGGCGCGCTAACTCTTCCAGCAGAGGCTTGAACACGTCGAAGTGGCTTTTTCCCAGGTGGCCGAAGACTCCGAGGATCTTCAGCTTTCGTTCAGGCTCGTTCACGGTGGCTGAACAGCACGCGAGAAGCACGAGAGTGCACAGGACCCGGAGGAGGAGCGACGCCGACATGATGGTCGCTGAGAAACCTGCTCGATGCTAGGTAACCGAACCTCTGACCAGCACTGTTCCAGTATCAATTCACATTTATATTTACATAATGGTGACGGTTTGAGAGGGGCGCCTACATCACGGGACACACGAGTTTTTCCGCAATTGGAGGAGACGACGACGTTATACCAATCAGCCTAACGTTTGAAACACGTAGCCTACCCATATCAGGTACTTGTCGATGGCTAACTCCTGGCATAAAGGAGAGAGATAGCATCGAGCAAGATCGATCGGTGAGATCTGACACCGTGCGCGTCTGACATTACGCAGTGGTTTGCCAACCGTGATCAACGAACAACCAACGAACCATTTGCTATTCCGAGACTCGTAACTTTCGAGCAAGTCAGCTTCGAAGAAAAGTCATTTAAAAGTCTTTCGCACTTCTGTGTCGTACATGTTAAATGAATTCATGAAATTTTAAAAATTCCTTATTCAACTAATTGCATAATTTTGAAATATCTATGATTCATGGTCAAATACTTTTTAATGTAACCTTCATTTTCATTGTCATCGCGGTGTTTACCTGAAAATATGCTTGAAATATGCAAAATTTCCATTTTTCCTTTAACTCGCTATATCTTAGCGAGAAATGATCGCAACGCCATGGTCTGAACGTCAGATTAATGCAGAGATTCTGCCGATTCGGTTGAGTACCCTATGAACCCGTTGCGACAATTTTTTACCTATGGAAGCTGTGTTTGAAGTTAGTGATTCAGAGTCAAAGTTAAAAACTTCAAGTTCATAGTTAAACTAGTGAGACAAAGTTAAAAAGCCAACATTTACTTCAATGTTGAATAACTCGAACAAAAAAAATCGCACAATAATCGACAACCACACATTTTACACAGAAAAGATAGCCCTTTCAAATGATATTAACGCGATTTATAAAAAAAATTTGTTGCACGCTGTGTGAGGTTCCAAAGTAGCACAAAATTTTTGTTAACCGTCAATGTTGTCTTCATCTCGCAATAACTTTGTAAAAAACAACGTAGCAAAAATTTGAAACAGAGCATCTGAAACTAGAGGTTTCGCGCTTTCAAACCATTGTTCGATAATGTATCGATAACGATATCGATACAGTAATTAGGGCCGGACTTGTGATCGTGTAAACTGGTATCAATATTTCGGGTTCGCGGAGGTGATCCCTTAATTCTTTTGAGGAGCGTAGTTCTCTACCCCCTATAACGTTCGTCGGAAACATTTTTCTATCCCAATAATAAACTTTCAAGACATGGAACTTTAACCTGGGCACCTCTCCACGTGGAAACTGTACCAACAACAAAGTGTCTCTACTCACTCATTACGTCGTATTGAGGAAGCCACTTCTTCAGAAGGACATTGCTAGGTTTCTTGGGCAGATCCTCGGTCTCCCACTTCCAGATCACTTTCCTCGGGAAAGAAGCTAGCACGTTCAATATAATAGTCAATTTATCTTCGGGCAAGCTAGCCGTCTTGACCAACGATCCGAAACTGAAGTACAATACACCCTCGGTAGCGTCATCGAGGAACTTCTGAATATCCTTCGGCAATGGATTGACTTTCTTTGAAATATGAATCCCACCGACTTCCACGACGTTCGGAGGGTGCGGACGAGCACCGTGAAGACTGAAATGCGTGTTCACCAGCACCAACGACACGTTTCTGGCCATCTTGTTCAGATCAGGAACATCGGAACCGTAATACTTCCGAATGACCATCTGATCGCGCCAGTGAAACACAGTGTCAAATGACACGGTTACGATCCAATCGATGAACACATTCCACATCCTGTACCAGAAGCTCATGGGCTTCGGCGAAACCGAGAAGATGCACGGCTTGTAACCGACTTCGGAAGAGAAGCCCTGTTTGCGGTACGTCCACGGCATCAGCTGATGCGTGGACACATCAATGAGAGGAACACCTTGCTGATGGAATATCGCGAAGAAGCAATGCGTGTTGAAGCTCTCCGTGATCACCAGATCGTACTTCTCTCCGGCTGCGAGGAACTCCTTTATACGAGTATTGTTCAAGCCAGCTTTGCAAGCCTGGTTGGCCATATCGTTCAACAGGAACATGTCCGTGATGAATTTGTAGCTCGGTTTCGCGATCGTGTGCAGGTCGATGAAGTTCACGAACAGTTTCTGATTGTCCGTGACAAGGCTAATGTCCTTGTAGTTCGGCAGAGGCTCCTTGGCCTTTTCTTTCTCGGTTCTAGGGAAATAGGAGATCACTGTCAACTCGTGGCCACGACGCCCTAGCTCCTCTACAAGAGACTTGCACACGTCGAAGTGACTTTTTCCCGGGTGAGCGAACACTCCGAGGATCTTCAGCTTCCGTTCAGACTCGTTCGCGTTGGCCGAACAGCACGCGAGAAGCAGCAGAGTGCACAGCACGATCCATTGAGATCGTGAAACCGCCATCGTTGAAGAACCTGCTCGATCCGATGTCGTCGAAATTCTAACGGTCGCCGTTTCAAGGAACCGGGTATAAATAGACTTATTCGCGTTTCAGAGGTCATGGTATCCATGAATACATAATATATTTACATAGTACTTTTTACATAATACTGTTTGGGAGGGATCCATGCATGCGCTTCAAACCGCAACAATGTCACGCCGCGCCGGCTACGATGATTTGCGGATTTGACGCGCAGCCCAGTCCGAAACATGACCCCAGCGGAACGTGTTTTCGTCGCGATCGTAATCTGACGATTCGCAAACGCTCTCATTAAATTACTCCATTAAGTGCTCCACGTTGTCAGTCTCTGCTGATTTTGAATCCGATCTATTTGGATATAACACGCTCTGCGTTAAACAGATTACACGCCTGATTTATTGGGTTGGCAACCAAGTGATTGCGTATTTTGTTAATAGGTGGTCTTTGCACATTCTTTTGTTTCGTCAACGTGTTCAAAGCATCTAACCTACAGTAGCGGACAAAAGTTTCAGATGCTCTAAAAAAGACGATAACTATTTTAATATTGTACTATACGATTTGAACTTTTTTGGGAAACTAAAGCAATTAGTTTACTACAGTATGTGAAAAGAAATTTTTTCAAAAATTGTAATTGATCGGAATTGTTGAAAAAATACTAAAAGTCGCATTTTCAACTTTTTATGAGGACCTATATTGGAAATTTAAAAAATACGTTTTGTCGATCTGTGTAAATTAAACATATTCTGAAAATTTCGTCAAAATCGGTCGACGTTGCAATTAGCTACAAACGTTTAAAGACGATAAAAATTACAGATTTTCCAAATTTTCGACCTCAAACTGCAATAAATCTAAGGATTCAATGACTTAGTTGCCAGCCCAATATTTTTCATTCTAATTTGCACGGAACGAAGTTTTCCAGTGATAAATTAGGTTTCTTCCGCAGATTTTTTACACCGTCAGGTTTTAATTTGCACTAGCTGTGCCCGGCCACGCGTTGCTGTGGCTCAGTCTGGTTAAATTTAAAAGAAAGAGAAGACAAAGCGCTTTATATAGATTAGGTATATAAAAACACGCGTGTACTCGAATGCAACGTTGTGTCAAAATTTCAAAGCAATCGGTGAAGAACTTTCGGAGATTTAAGATTTTGAGCAAACGAACGTTCACATTTTTATTTACATAGATTGAGGATCTTGTTTTTTAAATATATACTGGGATGATAACATATCATTTTTTTAAATATTGTAAATATTTTGTATATCTCCCTTTGTTATGTACACGTCCAACATTTTCCACGTCAAATTATGCGCAACCCTGTAAGCCTAAAAAATGGAGTAAATCTACCATCTTTTTCGCATATAAGATACTGTAAAAGCAAAGTTTTTCTAGGAAACATTATGCAACGTTCTATGTAGCTCTATTTTCATATTTTTTTACTACAAAATATTACAAAATGATGGAGTTGTATAACATTATCCAACTGGTAGGTTGAAAAATTGTTGTAACAACTTCAACAAATATAGATTGTCTTCAACGTAGCGCACGATTTCTTGCTATCTTAATGTGAAAGATATTTTCTTTTATCAGTCGCATTTTCTCGTTTTTCAAAATCATTAAAAAATTATAGGCTGCATTGAAGATAATGTATTTTCGATTAAGTCAATACAATAATCTTTTACTTTTTTCTTCTTCTTCTTTTTCTATCAAGTTTTTTTCACCAATTAACCAAAACACTATTCTATCTTTTTTCGACTCTTTTTTTTTGTGTGTTATTTCTTCGTGTAAATCGACGGCACCCCGTGTAAATTCAACTTTCTTGGATTGTTATAAATTAAATTTACACTTGCAACATAAACATAAAAGAGCTGACCACAAATCATAAGTATTACAAATTCACTGTTATCTGTACACGCGTTATTCAAGAACCTTGACACAAGCCTACTAATCATCATCGGCATACTTTATAAACTGAAAATATTGGATATCTGCAATTATTGAATATCTACAATTATTGAATATCTACAATTATTGAATATCTGCAATTATTGAAAAATCGTTTCACTCTCAGTTGCGCCACTGATAAACACGTTATCTATTTACAAATAGTCCATTCGTATCAGCTAATAACGAAGGTCGCACTACAAAACATTTTGTATAAACTATTCGTATCATGCTAGAAATTGTGAAATCATTCTGGCCGATGAAGCGTCGTCACGACATTCTGAAAAATTGGGCGAACGATATAGCAACTTCCTAAAACTCAAAAACTTCAAAGCAGTGTCATGGAAACTTCAATTTCACAGATGATCATAGAAAAATTAGTTAAAATAATGAAACGGCTCTGTCCACTCATCGGAGCACGTCAAAATTACAATAAAAAATAGTTAATAAGGCTCTGAATGAATTCAAGCATCGCCAACTGTTCAGTGACAAAAAATGGCCCCTTCTGAAGATTAACATAATACGAAAACGTTATAATAATAATGTAATATATCGTAACGTCATAATTATAATAATGTTATAACCAGACCGCGGATCTTTAAGCAAAGTAAAAATATTCTGCATCGATTGTGGGAAGCAGGAATAAAATAAAAATTGATTTCATCCCTTAATGACTTTGGTACATTAAAACCAACAATAGAATATTCTTGAATATTTCTAATCTGTTACAGTTTTATATATTTCACACCTCTGACGAATTTCTTCATAATGTAAAAAAAATACGTAATTTAGTTTAATACTTTACGTGGCCTCCCTTATTTTCCAGAATAGCCAACATACGTTTCGGAAGTGACTTAAATATTTTGGCCGTATTTTGTCCATTTTTGTTTTATACACGTTTTTAAATCTGCAAGGCTTTGGAATTGTCTTCCGCCTTCGTAAACATGTCTTGCTAGTTGTGCCCAACAATTTTCAATTATGTTGAGATCTGACGATCTCGCTGGCCACTTTAAGACACTAATTTTGTTTTCCTCAAAGTACTGCTTAACGGATTTTGCGGTATACAAACTTACATTATCCTGCTGAAATGTAAAATTTTCCCCGGAAGTTGTCTGTCCGAATTTAGATAATTATTCGTCTATCGAATCTATATAAATTTTTCTGTTCATAGTTTTCTTTATAAATTTTACTTCGGTCGCTCTTCGATACCCAATTCCGGCCCAAAGCATTACTCCTCCGCCATCCATGTGTATGCGGCTTAATATTCTTTCTTCTTTCCGCAGATTGTGAAAATAGTGTGCGAAACCATCCGGCCCATCTAGATTGAACCTTTTCTCATCGCTAAAAATAACACGACGCCATTTCTTTCTCCAATGTATGTGTTCTTGTGCAAATTTCAGACGCTCCGATTTATGCTGAACGGTTAAAGGTGGTTTTTTCTCCATTTCATTCGAACTAAGCGCGGACATTCTTTTATTATTCTTTGCACATTACGTACATTTGTATGTACGCCAGCTGTTTCAGCGATTTGTCGTGCTGTTCCCGAAGAATTCGAAGCTTCTTTTAAAATTGCACGTTTACCGCGATCGCTTATTGCTTTCGTTCGACCGGAACGAAACTCTTCATGCAACGTCAAAATCGTTTTTATTTCAGCATCGGATAAAGATTTTCCACTGCCCATAGCGTAATTTCAATAGAAGATAATAAGAAACACGCGCAATATTTAATGCACGGTAAAATAGTACACGATACAAACAGTTTGACGGTCTAGCGTTAACGGCAGAGAAAGAATTTTAAGACTGTGCCATCATTTTGTCGCGTCGGGGACCCCGGTTGTTTACATTTAGACTAGAATCTGTAACCTCCGCTTAACTCCGTCGGTGTGAGTAACCTTAAAAAGCTCCACCGAAGTACATACACGGAGAGAAACGTATCAAATTTCATCACAGTTTTCAGAAATAGCAATATTCACGGGTGTGCCATCTTTTTGTCGCGCAGCGTCAAAGTATGAAAACGCAGAAGACTGTTACAATAACCTGTGATCTAACCTAGCCTGGATCCCAGAGCCGGATTAAGCCCAGCAGCAGAAGTAGCAAATTCTGGGGGCCCCGAGGTCTTCTAAGGGCCCGGCGTTTGCAGCAGAAAAAGCTACTGTTAACAGATATTTCTGCTAAAAAAAGGTCCTTCATTGTGTTTTGCTTTATTATCACGCAAAACCTAGGGCCCCTGGTAACATTTGCTACGGGCCCCGCGCTAGCTTAATCCTTAAAATTAATTTCGTCGACAACAAGACACCTTTACTCACTCAGTATGTCGAATTGAGGAAGCCACTTCTTCACGAGGACATTGTCAGGTTTCTGCGTGAACTCATCGGTCTCCCACTTCCAGATCACTTTCCTGGGTAAAGAAGCGAGCACGTTCAACAGAATAATCAATTTATCCTCGGGCATGGTGGCTGTCTTGACCATCGAGCCGAGATTGAAGTACAACACACCTTCGCGAGCCTCGTCAAGGAACTTCTTGATATCCTTAGGCAGGGGATTGATTTTATCCGAAATATGAAGCCCACCGACTTCTATGACGTTCGGAGGATGCGGTTGAGCACCGTGAAGACTGAAATGCGTGTTCACGAGCGTCAACGACGCGTTTCTGCTCACCTCCTTCAAATCAGGAACACCAGGACCATAGTACTTCTCCATCAAGCTCTGATCTCGCCAGCGGTATATGGTCGTAGCTACTATTGTCGTGAACACGTCGGCGTACACGTTCCACATTCTCTGGAAAAAGTTCATCGGCATCGGCGATGTGGAGAACATAGACGGCTGGTAGCTGGTTTCAGGAGAGAAGCCTAGATCAGCGTATACCCACGGCATCAGCTGATGCGTGGACACTTCGATGAAAGGCACACGTTGATGATGGAACAGAGCGAAGAAGCAACGCGTGTTGAAATTCTCCGTGATCACCAGGTCGAACTTCTCCCCAGATGCGACGAACTCCTTCACGCTGGTTTGGTTCAAACCTGCGTTGCAAGACAGCTGCGCCATGTAGTTCAGCGCCATCATGTCCACGATGACTTTGTAGCTCGGATGGGTGATGTTTCGCAGGTCGACAACGTTTATAAAGACATCCAGCTCCCATGTGACCAGGTTGATGTCTTTGTAGTTCGGCAGAGGTTCTGCGGCCTTGGCTTTCGCGGTTCTAGGGAAATAGGAGATCACTGTCAGCTCGTGGCCGCGGCGCGCCAACTCTTCTAGCAGAGGCTTGAACACGTCGAAATGACTTTTCCCCATGTGAGCGAACACTCCGAGGATCTTCAGTTTTCGTTCAGGCCCTTTCACGTTGGCCGAACAACACGCGACAAGCACGAGGATGCTCAGGAGGACCCATCGAAATCGTGACACCGACATGATGGTCGCAGAGGAACTAACTCGACGCGAAATAGCCGGAACTCTGACGGTTACTGATGCAACAACCGAGTACAGATTGACTCATTCGTGGTCCTATACGTGACACGGTCCACTCTGTAGGCTCCACAAAGACTGGCCTGCGACTAAGTTCCAATTATGTAATGTAGTTAGTTTGGGAGGGCTTTAAACATGCCCCGCGAATGATGACAATGCTCTGCCAACAGCAATGACGCGTGGATGAGCCGATCCGATGATACGCGCGTTTCAAGATCCTCTACTCACGGGGCACTCGAAGTTTTCACTATTAAAGCCGGTGGATAGCGTCTTTGACGTAAGGCGATACACGCTTGTGCGGACCACTATCTGAGAGCTACCGTAAAGAAGCACGATCGTTCCGTGGTTAATGCGCAGTCTAAGATTACGCAATGGCTAGTGGTCGTTGTCAACGAACGACAATCGAACCAATTGTGCTATTCCCGGCTCGTAAATTAAGAAGTCCACAGCAATAACGCGTCTCGAATTCGCGTTGCTCGAGGAAAAAAGAATTAGTGGTCAACTATATTTTCAAAACAAGATTATGTAGGGAAATACCCCTTTAAGACACATAAACATATCGTATTTTAAACGATTTTTACACGTAGTAGTGTAACAAAAATCGGAAGGATTACAAACACTGTTACGTTCAATTGTTGAACTGAACGTATTGAGAACACGCGCCATTCATCAACTACGATCGAGAGTCCAATATCTACGATCATTCAGAAAACGTTTCGGTTCTCAGATCGACGAGCATGTGTTATGCAGTAGCACGACTGATACAGGCATGATCTATTTATAAAGAGATCATTCGTAACAGCCAGCGGTCGAGGTCGGCCAAAAACACATTCCCGAAACTATTCGTATCGTAAGTGCTATACACTGTACAAACACTGTGACAGACGCCTTGTCGTTATGTCAATACAGAAAAATACCTCTTTTCGTTGGAGCTTAGAAAAATTAAAATTTATAATCATATTAACACATTGCCTACTAGGATTTTTTAACACTAGATTTACGGGACCCGTCATCATTTTGTCAAAATGACGGGTTCTAATATTCTTCATTTGCGATTATTAAGATTGTAACAGTGCTTTCCTGAGGAATTATTTGCCAAATTTATTTCTTTGGGTATATATTATTAGAAAAATAGCCAAAAATTTGAATAGACACATCTTTGTTATGTTTATAAAGTAATGTGAAATAGTTATTTCTACAGCTCCGTAAACCTAGTGTTAAATAAGAAGGAAGATTCCAAATTTCTCCTTCAAAATATGACTTTATTCAATTAGGTATTGTCCGTTTTTGTCGATGACCTTTTTCCATCTTTCAGGCAGTGTCATAATTCCATGTTCATAGTGTTGAAAGCATCTTTCGATGCTACAGCAATTCTAATCATAAACCAACAACTCACCCTCAATAACAAAATCCAATAATTTCCTTCGGGACTATTGTGTAAAAGAAGATTTTCAGAAGAAGATTTTCAAGCTGCTTTCATATTTGATGTATTTGTATATTTCATATAACACAATAGGATATATCTACATATTACACATCCTGTATATTAGATATGTCCTTCAAAGTATCCATATAGAATTGCAAGTTTGTATCTTGTACACGAATGAAATTAGAGAAAATAATGTAGACATGTATTGATTTTAGTCGGACCAAATGATAGAACATTGTTAAAAAATACAATTGTTCGAACAGAAATATTTCGTTGAATTCCAAATTAATATTTAGTAAAATCATCTTTTCGCTGTATAACATCTACCAAACGATTAGGAATTGATTTAAACAATTTTTTAATACGTTTTTGTCTTTAAATACTGCAATTTGTAACAATACTTTGTTTTAATTCCGTCACATCTTTGTATCGTTTCCCATTCTCATAAACGTTTCTTGAAAGTTCTGCATATGAAATATACAAATTCATCAAATGTCCTATTATTTTCTCCGGTACTGTAGATGAACGTTTTCATCTAAAATCACTAAAACATTTTACATTGTGCCATTTTCTATTTTCTAAAAATACGTCCAAGAGGAGGTTACTTAGGTTTTCGAGTTTGCACGAAAATAGTTGGGTGAAGGGTTTTTGTCCTATACATATGTAACTATTAGACTGGGGATCTTTAGGTAAAATAATACATCCTATCATTTTGTAGATAAAGTGTTAATATAACAAATTTCAAGAGATCATTCTGTCCCATCGCACGTCCACCGAAGTGGGTGTCCAAAGACTTATGAATGGGGTTGAATGTCCGCCAAGGCAGTCAAAGTATGAAAACGCAGAAGCCTCTTAGTAACCCGATCTAGCCTAGCCTAGATACCTCGACCCTGCGCCGCGGTCTCTTTCATTTCACGACCACATCTCGACACAAAAACGGTTCCAACATGAAAACACCTCTACTTACTCAGTACGTCGTATTGAGGGAGCCACTTCTTCGCAAGGACGTTGTCAAGTTTCCTGGGCAGATCATCGATCTCCCACTTCCAGATCACTTTTCTGGGTAAAGAATCTAGCACGTTCAGCAGAACTGTCAGTTTAACCTCGGGCATGGTAGCTGTCTTGACCATCGATCCAAGATTGAAGTACAATACACCTTCCGGAGCCTCGTCAAGGAACTTCTTGATATCCTTAGGCAGAGGATTGATTTTTTGTGGAATATGCATCCCGCCGATCTCCAGGACGTTCGGAGGGTACGGTTGAGGACCGTGTAGACTGAAGTGCGTATTCATCAGCATCAACGCTGCATCTCTGCTTTTCTCCGTCAAATCTGGGATACCAGGACCGAAGACCTTCTCCGCGATTTTCTGATCTCGCCATCGATACATCGTGTCAGCGACCGTGGTAAAGAGCCATACTGTAAACACGTTCTTCATTCTGCCTAGAAAGCCTACTGGCCTTGAGACGTGCGAGAACATGGCAGGCTTGTATGATGCTTCGTGAGAGATGCCCAGCTCTTCGTAGACCCAAGGCATCAGCGCGTGAGTGGACATCTCGATGAAAGGCGCGTCGATCCAGTGGAACATTGCGAGGAAGCAATGGGTGTTGAAGCTCTCTGTGATCACCAGATCGAACTCTTCTTGGGATTCGATGAAGTCCTTCACGCGGGAATTATTCAAACCAGCTTCGCAATCCAGCATTGCCAAGTTGTGTACTCGGTACACTGATTTCAGCAGCATCAGGAACGAGTGGTCCACAAATCGCAGGTCGATCTTGTTGAGCCGCACGCTTGTTTTTTCGGTTAGCAGACTGATGTCCTTGTAATTCGGTAAAGGTTCTGCTGCCACGTCTGCCTTGGTTCTTGGAAAGTACGAGATCACTGTCAGATTATGGCCCCGATGCGCCAGCTCCAACAGCAACGGCTTGAAGACATCGAAGTGGCTTTTTCCAGAGTGACCAAACACGCCGAGAATCCGCAGCTTCTGTTCGGGAATGGCTCCGTTGACGGTCACCGAACAGCACGCCAGCATCAAGAAGCAGCCCAGCAGACTCCATCGTGCCTCGGAAACTGGCATAATGTCTCCAGAGAGATTCTCCACGCGAAGATCAGCGAAACTACCGCGATGAAGAGCCCGAGAGTGCAGCATCGATTGACATGTCCCAGTTTCTTGAGTAATGAAGACAGATTAGATTATCGGAGCGCGTCAAAACGGCTGATTGCCGAACAAGTTCGAGGCCAGCACGTTTACTCAACATGTGTACATCACCGCGATGACTGATGCTATGGAAACCGTGACCCGAAAACTGGGGGAAGTCCGGGAAGAACGATAGCGTTCGTTCGATAGCTATTCAAGTGATTCAGTTCACAGACGTCTGGATTGCGTCACCTTATGTTTGGCTTGCTAGATTAACCGTACCGCTTACTGCGGTATCATGCTTCGATCGTAAAACAGAGGCCGAAATTTCTGTAAAGTCATCTTCATATTCATAGAAATTTGAAAAATATCACCATTTTTGTTGATTCATCGTATCTGGTATCGTGCCTTGTTGACACTCGGATAGCGGGACTACGCATTCTGGATCGCTATGTTCACTATTTACGTTTGTTTTGATTTTTTTCTGCGTGATGCTGAACACAAGTGCGAAGTTTCTATAAAGTCACTTAGCGTTTCTCTGGATTCCGAGCAGAGAACTACGGAAAATTTGAATTATTCTAAAAGTCATAGAAATCCTGTTTCTTATAATTTGATTCACGTGTATTAGAATGCCGAGAGGAAAAGTGCTAACAATTGAAGAAAAAGCATCGATCGATGCTTATAAAAATATGGGCTGCTCTAATCGTGCAATTGCTTAGAAAATTAATCGTTCATATACTGTGATTAATAATTATATCAATTTACATAAAAATTACGGAAAAAATCATTTTTAAAACGGAAACGCTACAAAAGTCAGTTTCGTCGATGCC
Organism: Lasioglossum figueresi; assembly: GCA_028455805.1. Lineage (NCBI taxonomy): Eukaryota > Metazoa > Arthropoda > Insecta > Hymenoptera > Halictidae > Lasioglossum > Lasioglossum figueresi. The sequence continues at coordinate 7,890,439 of CM052203.1, read as the reverse complement.
CAATCGTACTTTTAATGTAATTAAAAAAAGAAATACAGGTTACACCAGATATTAAAATAGAAATAAAAAAAACAATCGTTAATTTCAACTTTATTCGTGTAAAACGAAAGTGACGTTATAGAAATTTCGCAGTTTGTTCTGCGTAAAATTATATTTTTGTTTTCTTTTATCAATGAATGTTATACTTGTGTTTTGAAATCGGTGTGTATGCTTTCTTTATGTAATCCCGAAATGCTACCAAATACAAATTTTTCATTGGTGTGGTATAATAATAAGAATTCATTACAAAACAAAATGACTTTATAGAAATTTCTGTATACTTTAATGTTATTCCGAATTTGTCATGAATTTTCATAATATGTGTAAGCATTTTATGGAAGAATGATGAATACAAAAAAAAGATTGGTGGCCCTCAAAACCTGATAGAACATAAGAAAATATTAAAAAATAAAATCGATAACATTTTGTACGTATCACTGCGCACTGAAAAGAGTCGTACCAATTACTGCGTACCTATTACTACGTACCTATTACTGCGGAATAGTAAATATTCTAATGTGACGATTTTACACGTTGACACTGATCAACCGCTGAGAACTAAAAGATTTATGATGTTAATTAACCGGCCGTTAGTTAGGTAGAATCTCACAGACCCCAGAGATTTTAGATTGATTGTAAGATTGTAATATTGTAACAACGCGTGACAGAGCGAGTCGGGCCTGAGTGTATTAAAAATTTAATTTCGTTGATCTGCGTTTTTACTCTGAAAAATTACAAGCCTTTATAAGCAATACCTAATCTTACATTCATGAAAAAGGTATTTATTTCTATAATACAATAATATTATTTCGATGGGTCTGTGAGACCCCGCCTTACCAACGCCGAATTAATATCCCAATCCTCTCACATTTCACAGACAAGTAAATTTAGCACACTCTATCACAGCAGATATGGTCCGGGACAAAATTAAGCGAACGTACTTAAAAATTAATATCATTTTCAAAATTGGACCAGACGACTTGAAAGCCTTTTTCGAGCTGTTAGAAGGATTGGTTTACTAGGTACAGAAATAATTAATTGAATTAACTCTTTTGTCTGGGCGTATAATGAAAATTTAAAATACACGTTTTGTTGTTCCAACGAAGTAGGTCACCCAATCGTACCACGCCGATTTCATGAAATTTTTGAACGACATAGAAGTCAAAAGAATATTTGACACGTTCCAATTCCATTAGTAAATGTAAGTAAATTACAATATATGTTACCAATATTTAAATATCACTTTTGGCTTTTGAAGAATTTCTGAATGTAAGCTTGAGAAGTGTTTGCTAAAGCACGTGTACTATATTTTCGTCCAGGGGTGTAACTGCACGATCTAGTGATCTATACTGACGCTGGGTTCATCGTCGTGGACCGTTTATAGAGTCCGCATTGGAGATCGTCCAAAGAACACGAGAACAAGAGGGAGGGCTATTTCCTTTTACCCTCTCTCTGTCGATATCGGATTGGTCACGTGACAGTGCGACAAATGCACGACAGAGGCGGAACGCGTCACGTGACCGGGCCGTGGGGGGAATAGCGTCGTGGAAGGGGAAGGTAGAGTGAGGACAAAAATCTAGCGAGTCTGGAGGGGGCAAAGAAAAATTTATTTCTTACTTTATCACTAGATTTGCGTGTTCTTATATTTTTAATTTACGATTACCAAGACTATAAAGATGCATCCATTCGATAAATTCATTTCTTTGGGTATATATTATTTTAAAAAATTGTTAAAAATTTAGACAGACGCATTCTTGTTAATGTTAATGATTCTAATGATCCGAAACTCGTGTCGAGCGAAGATATTTTGCTTTCTGGATCGAAAAAAACGTCGACGTTGGAAATTTGAAAGGGTGGTTTCTCAAGATGAAAGTCTGCTCTATCGCGTGGTATAATTCGATTTTCCGCTGGATCCTGATTTTTTTATATAAATTGAAAAATATCCTCAAAAAATGGGTGCAAAAGTCTCTCCGTCTTTAATCGTTGTTCAAACATGTTTAAACATGTTTAAACAATCATAATGTATTAACATTGGATATAACTGTATTTGTGAAAGTCTACAGAATCTTTTGCCGTAAAGAACAATTCAATATCTTTTATAATAACATCACAATAATTGTTCAAACTTGAAAAATGTGTCTTTCTTTTTAAACTGAATTTTCTCAAAAACTCTACGTATAGGAGAAAAATTAAGGTCAGATTCGGAATCAGCGCGAAAAACTCTATAAGAATCGCATAGTGGGAATCGAAATAATTTTTGGCTGTTGGACAGTGCAATTAATTAATCATTTTCAATTCAGTCTTTTGGGAAAGTGTTTGATTTCCAAGACTTTCGGTATAAAAATTAGAGTTATTCGTAGAATAGAGAAAATGGTCGGAGGGCAAATAGTAAGTTAACAATATGGCAACGTGTTACGTATGACCGAAAGCTGGGCGAAAATGTCAGTACAATGGAACGGGAGCTTATTAAGACACAGAAACCGAGCACTTCATACCTTAATCAGAAAGTGGACGAGCTAGTTCCGTTATACAACCACCTCGTTCCTTTGACTTTGGTCCATTAAATTTGCTCGTCTGGGGTTAGTTAAAGAGCCGTGTTTACCAGACGTTAAACCCCATACAGAGGGGTACTTGCGGTAGCACGTGTGCAAGAAGCTTTCGGCAAAGTGGCAGCTAAAGTTCCTTGTTTTCTTCGCCGGTGCCACAAAGAAATGTTCCCCGACTGAATAACGAAACAACAAAGGTAGTTGTCGTTAGCTGGTTATTGATGGAAATAGTTGGTGAATTAGTAACAAGTAGCTTTATCACTCTGCGACTGCAAACTCGACGGAAAACGGTTTGCGAGCCGAATACTTACCCGACCTAAATTACGCTATTTAAATTTGCTTCTGAAACATGCTTTTCTACTTAAACAATTTGTTGAAACTCTTACAGTGCCGGACAAAATGATAAGACATTTGATGTATTTGTATATTTCATATAACACAATAGGATATACGTACATATTACACGCCTTGTATATTAGATATTTCCTTCAAAGTATCCATATAGAATTGCAAGTATGTATCCTGGTTTTGGAAGGATTTTGAAATCAATTGGGTTAAAGTTTGTTGGATACCATAGCTTTGATAAATCTAAAATATTTATAGGAATGACGTTAGCTCGTAAAAGTGAGCATAATTTATAGCAAGCCTATCTTTTCGTCGGCCATTGAGCACATGTCCGAGCCATAAACCTTCTGAGAAAGATACATCGTCCTATCTTTATGTATGCATTAAATAACACATCAAACAATAGTGTATAAATTAAATTCGTGTTCACAAAGGCGGCAGACAGCTTTGTTATGTACCAACGACCTTCATAGATCACAAAATAGTACGATAATAAAGGACTTATGGTCTTTGTAAGTTTTGTCTGCGGTGAACCTCGTACCTATGCAATAAACAATTCTTTTCTGCTAATTTTAATGATTCCAGCTAAAAATACCCATCAACTTAAAATTGATAAATTATTCAAATTGTGATAATTTCGTAACCTTATACATAACAAATACAACAACCTTAAGCCTGAACGACAGTTTAAATACTTCTTGGCTACTCTTCTTTAAATGTGAAAAGTCTGTTAGCTTTTGTTCGAGAATAAATAAATTCGTTCGGTTGCAAACATAAATATGTTGATGAAAAGAAAATATTGAAGATAACTGTAAACTACAAAATGGATAAACAATCGACAAAATAATAAATTAGCGTGTAAATTAAGAAGGGAATAAGAAGATACGTGTTAAACGAAGATTTTGATACTTAAATTATAAAGTTTCACATATGAAGTATTCTCTTGACAATTTAAGCTTTCATAAATGTTTTAGTCTGCTTATAAATGTTATATTCATGTCAATACATAAAACAGATGTGGGCAGAGTTCATCTCCTCGCTGGGAAAGGAAAGATTAACAGATAAATAATATTATTTCGTTTCGTCTACACGATCCCTTTCCGTAAAATGTATCGACCCTCCCCAGCTACCCTTGGAAAACAAACTATAATTCTATTATCTGTTTTCTTCGGCAATTCCGCTCCAAAAAATCCGTCCCAAGCCAAGCAAACACACTGAGAAGAATCATCGAAGGAAAAACAAATATACGTATCTTCGGTTCGTTCCTGAACCTCGCCCTTTGTATCCATCTTCCATCTTTAATTCCCCATTTCTCCCACTTTTCTGCTCGCTTTGTTTCTCCGTGAAAGATGCCGGGCGCAAAGTAAACATGTTAGGTATAACACGGTCCGTTGAACGTAGTAAATTCACGACTCGCTGAACGGCCTGAAAAACCGCTGGATCGTGATTTCTGCTCTCGCTCGAGCCAATTTTATTTACAGCCGAACTCAAACGCACCGATGTGTACCGAAAAAAAACTAGAATAAATATTGTTTTTACAGAACGGAATGGCTTAAATGGTAAACACGCGTCAAATAACAGTAAAATGTCTGTCAACTGACACTGGTTTTTCGTCTGACCTAAGTTTGTTTCGAATTTTGCCTCCGATCTGTCGCTTTCTTCGGTGCCTTCAACAAGTAGCCGCTTGATGCTTCAGTAGCCACTCCTTCGGTTTTGTTAGCGACGAATTTTTTGCAACAAACAATATTAGAACTGTTAAACCAAAAATTTAAGCATTTTTATTTAGAAAATACAAAATTGTCCGCGTTTCTTTAAAGATACAGGAACTATATTTAGCGTTAAAACAGTCGGGATGTACAGAAAATGTTTATATTTGTAATGGAGAGTCGCGAAACGACTATACATGTATACAAAATATATTTATGTTTGTATATGTAAAATATGTACATTTGAAAATTTGCAAGCATCAATTCTTCGTTAAAAAATAACGATAGAAATTGTGTAGCTACACTTTTAAATTTATTGGCATAAATTCATTTTCATAAAAAAATAACAAAAATGCTGTGTACGTTAAATTGTAAATAAATGCAGATCAGAATAACTTTGAATAATGAAGTAAAAATTGTCGATCGAATCACAGTTTTTATGTGCGACTATGATCACCTTTGAAACAATATTAGACGAGCTAAAAGTATAACAATTCAATCGATTGACGAAGATTACTCGAGGAAATTGTTTTAGCTTACAACTAGCGTAAACATCCACGGTCTGTTTATCACTTTTGTTGATAATTTATACAACCGCAAAAACCGTTTTTATCGTTGACACGTTCATGCGCAATTTTTAAACGAAACCGACGACCTCGGTTTTGTGTCTCACGTAACGCAGTTATTATTGAAATGAATTTTGTGCATAGTATTATTCAAAACTGCAACACGCGGAACGATGTTAGAAGAATATTTTTCAGTTATTCTATTTTTGGTAAATGTTTACCTTGACGTTGACGTATGTTGTCAAGGGCACGTCAAAGTCAAGATCACATATAATATATGTACACTGGTGGAATTAATTCTGGACACTTTGAATAAAAATATTCTTTATTTCATGTTTGAACAGGAAATGTATATTCTGCTATGCTAAATTGATACCGTAATATTTTTATTGTAATCTACAATGTTTATACTTAATATCTCCATATGAATTGGTTCATGTACAGGCTAATTGCAGTGTGGTAGCATCGATATACGGTAAAGTCAGGTTTACTGTCCAACAGCCGTGCTTTTGCAGGACAGTAATCCTGGTGTTGTGGCCTTATTTTTGTTACTTCGAAGGAGAGTTCGAACATGGAGAAGGACAGAATGAAATTCAAAGGAGAAGCCGAACATAGAGAAGGACAGAATGAGTGTCTCTTTCTTTCCCGTACGCTGTCCTTTACGGCGAAAACTTTAATCGTTCATTACACAAGTAAATATAATTGGAATTATATCATATTTGGTATAATTTTCATTCGAAAAATGCCACGAACATGTTGGTCAAAGTCCTATCAATAAATAATGAAAAATAAACAAATTTTGTTATTGGATTATTCATGTTTACACTGTCCTTTTTTACGCTCGGCAAAAATCAAAGAATAGTATCGTGTTGGGGACAATTATAGATAAAATACTGTAATTGCAGTGTGGTAGCATCATTATATTTTAAATAATAACTTTTTAAGAAAAAACGAATGACGACTGAGAAATTTCCTTGAGGTTGTTCAGGATAGTGTCCTCGACAACACACGTCAAAGTCAAAGGATGGGTTAGGTCATTGTAGATGTCTGCCCTATCATTTAGCTTGTTTTTTTTTTAAATAAAACAGAGATTTGCATAAAGATCCGCAGTCCAGTTGCAACTGTAAAGACTGTTACCAAAATGACCGTGGCGAACACGTTGAAATGACCACCTGCCAGAAATTTACTGTCCGCGCCCGCGACGACCGTGTAAAAATCTTCTTTAGAGATTGTACGTTCAGGATGCCAGGGCATTGTTTGTGATAGGCTCTTGGCTTACAATTAGCGAATGTCCGCTGCTGCAACTCCTTATGGACTAGATAGCCTCTGTAGTTGGCAGCATGTTCAACCCCGCATAGTGCTTTCGGCTGGAGTGTTAGTCGGTTTTACGCATTCATTAGCGAGATGTAATTTCGGCCGTTCCGCACAACGGAAATTATGAGCGCCGCTGCATCCTCGTGTGCGCCCTGTATCGTTGACGTCTTTCGCACTGTGCAATTTCCTGTTTTCATTATTCGATGAAAAAAATCCAAGGACCGAAGCATTAAAATTCACTTCCGCAACGGAAGGATTAATTAGAGCGACGAAAAAGAATAATTTCACTGATCTGTAAAGAAAGAAAATCAGAATTTTGACCCTTGTAGTCACTCGGAGGTCCAACAATATATATTTTTTATCATTTTTCATTTCTAACTATTATTATTAGATTGCGGATTTTATGTATTTACAACGAAACGGAGATAACTGAATTTAAAACAGTGGAAAAATTGAATGAAATTAAAAATATCAATGTATTATCTTTAATTACTAAAGTGATACTAATAATGTATAAACTAAACTAACGATAAAAAACCGGGGTCGTCTTCGCTAAACGCTAGAGTTAGTTACTAGCATATTAGCGTCTGCAGCTTATTTGTGACTGCGTTATCGAATTCGCAATTTACAAATTGACAATTTTCAATTCATAACAGCCTTGGATAGAAGAGGGCGTACATAACATTTTAAATAAATAAAGATATAATAATTACTACGCAGGAACGTAGTTTCGCTAAAAAAATTTTTTCACGTCATATGGTAAACTAATTTTTCTAACTTCTAAACAATTCATTTAAAAGTGTTCGAATATTGTTATGATTCACCGTAAATTATTAGACTCTGGAAGTTCATGGAATTTTCAATTTTTAAGTTTTAAGAAAGTGGTACAAAATAAAATCTTATCCTAGAATGAGGATCATTGTGCATTTGTGGTTTGTAAAAATTTTCAAAAAATGCTGAAGCATCAATCATTCGACAGAATTTAATTTAGACCTGCAAATGTCGTTGCCAATGAAAATAGGATTATATTTGGTGCCACTTTCTTGCCATTTGTCTACAAAAATTGAAAATTGCATAAACATCCGGCAGTCTAGTAAAAACACAAGCAACTCCAGCATTTCTTTTAAATTTTTGTAACCAATAAATGCATAAAGATCCGCAGTCTATAAATGCAGCATGTATTAGTTTAAGATGCAAACTTCATTATCAAGTAACCAATAACAATTGTTAATAGCTCTGGCAATCGAACTGGAAATTCAGGGGGCAGTGAACGTGTTGAAACACTTGCGAACAATTCATTGGCCAATCGCATTCGCGACTTGGCTCAAATATATTTTGCCGGGGGTAAAAGAAGCAGAAATTTATGGGGACGGTGGGAGCCGCAGCACCGTTCAAGGACAAGATGGAGTAGGTATCGCCGTCGGAGTCCTCCGCCAATCCCTTTCCGTTTGACAGGCGAATTTACACGAGCCAAGAGTGTCGCAACAAACAACTGTAACAACGAGCAACGAGGAAGAAGTGGATCCGGGTTGCGAAACAGGGTCGAGGCTCGATCTGGCTGTATTTATGAAGTCCCTGGCAGCGAAGAAGCCCATGCCATAAATTCCCCGTCGAAATCTCTTAATCCGGAGCACCCATCCCGGGTTCGCCGATAACGAATCCAGCAAATCAAAATAAACGATACGGGGCTCGCGAATATCCGTCTAGGAGCGGCCTCGGCTTCGAAATTGATGCCTGCCCCTTCTCCTCCTATCCAAAACGCGATAAACCTCTTTCCCGCCTCTTGCTCTTGCCCCTCCATCGAGTGCGTCCTGCTCGGCGGTCGTCATTTGCAAGGGTCCAAGAACGGAGAAAATGGCGGCCTCTCGAATGGACGAGCGCAGTCCGAGAGACCTCGGTAATTGGCTGAACTCCATCGAGCCTGGGTCTCACACTTTTTCCCGCCTTTTTCTTCTTGTTCTTCTTCTTCTTCTTGACCTGGGTCTCTGTGATCTCTTCCTTCGGGGCTAAACAGAAAAACAGGAGTCTCACTTTCTTTCAGTTACACCGCGCCGCACAGCGGGGTATTTGACCCGAAAAGTCGGAAAATGTCGATCTCAAAATTTTGCGAAGATCGTACAATTTTTGTTGTCCAACGTAGTTACAGGTCCGAAGAATAAGGTCTCAGTGTTGTTTCTTTTTTATTTGTCACTCATGTCATTTTACGTGAACTCGTAATGCGAAGATTTAATAAGATTGATCTTATTAAATTGCAATTTCGGCTCAATTTTTTGGTTATTTGTAGACAGCGGATGTTTATGCAATTTTTAATTTTTGTAGGGAAATTTTCAGAAAATGGAATCATGTAAAATGTTATTTTCGGTGGTAGTAATCTCTGTAGATCTGAAATAAATAAAAATCGTACTAAATTCTGTGAATAAAGATCCGCAGTCTAGCGATTAGCAATTAAAGATCCGCCTAAAATGCGGCAACCCGGTGAACAGAAGTGTATGTTGCGCAACATCATAGAGGCGCGCGACAGACGCGTATCAAGTTACAGAAACATGGTTATCTTGGTTCTCGTCTGGGGCCCTAGCAAGGTAAAAATGTTTTAAGAATCCACAAATTAGTCGTCGACGACATTGAACCTGCCTACTTGTTAAAATCTACATTACATTTCTGATGTCCGCCCTATGGAATTATGCAGCAGAAGGGGTCAATGCTCGATTCTCCGACTATACATGTGAAAAAGTGAATCAGGGTGGTACACCAGAAGACAAGTAGAACCTAGATATGTCCAAATTAGTGCAACTGGAGGAGACTTCCAACTTGGATCATCAGACAAATGGACCAAGAAGTATCCTATGATCAAACAACGATTGAACAAATAGAAATATAAAACAAAAATACAAAAAACACAAGATTGTCGTCCCGAGCCTATAGTCCATTCAGCCCTGTGGTTAGAATGGCCCTGTCTGTGTTGGGTCATTACTTGACAAAAACGATACATCTCTCTATAAAGATGAATAAATTAAATCTTCGAGTCATACTTTCTCGAAAAATCGTCTAGCGCGCGTGACGATCAACCTGTTAACAGTATCTATCTCGATGCAACTTTTTAGGCCTGTTGCTGAATGCCTAACAGGTGCCAACGTGGTCAAAAAGGATCGATTTTGGTCGGCTGGTGCACCGTGACCCTTTGATGACCGCGAAACGCTTCCGTTTCGGGGCACCATGGTGTTTCCCGAAGTCGCTGTATTTCCGTGTACGCTCCACTCGGTGGAACGCTCGCGTTTCGCCGCGCGCAAAACGATCGTATCCGCGTAATCGGCGATGCACGCACGAATCCGCGAATCCTCTCGGCGCGCATGACCTGCCGTTGCAACGCGCTCGCCTGTCGCTTCATAATGCACGCGCCGATTGAGCCGATATATGCCGCGCTTTCTATTGACTTTTAATTTAAAAATGCGATCGGCCAGACACGATCCAGCGGATTTGATCAGCACTCGTTGCTAACTACTGTTTATCAAACACTAACCGAACCGTTCGGCCGAGTGCCTAATATAATTGGAGATCCGCCGGCCGGAATCGAAAGCACGCCATAACGAGAACCATCCGGGGCCCCCGTACTCTGGGGAAACAAAAAATACTACGAGAGAGGCGAGGCCACGGGATGAGGAATCGGCGTGCCTCTATGAAGTCCATTGTATCGACAAAACTCCGCTCAACACACTGGTCGCTTGGGATAGATACACTCCGCGACAAAACTGTAGGACATACGTATACTTACATACAGGGTGAGTCGCCTAATACAAGTCACCTGAATAACTTATGAATAACTTATGAATAACTTATGAATAACTTAACACTTTACCTACCGGAAGCCTATTAACCTCTTAACTGCGGAATTTAGTTTTAAAAATCCCCGACTGAGCGCTGAATTAAAATCAAGCAATGACAAGAATACTATTGTAAATTTTACGAAAAACGAGGAAGGATTACATTTTTATTTGATAAAAAATTAACAATTCATTCCTTAAAAGGTTACTGTTATTGCACCGCAATAGAGTTCTGGATTGACGTGTATACACGTCGAACACAGTTAACTGATTAATCGGATTTTCAATAATTGTGCTGTACCAAAAGAAAGCATTGACATTTTCTTTCACATTGCAATCTTAAATGAAACTATTGGATGACGTTATCGAGGGTGACTTGTTGGTTCACAATGAAAATTGCTGTTGCTATTGAAGGTTCATTTAAAAAGTGTTTAGCCACGTACCATAGATTTTCCAAAATTATGCAATAATCATCGGTCGGTAATGTGTTAATAGTGAAATTATTTTAATAAGCACTTAAAATGATGTCTGGCAACTTCAATACATGTTTCTAAACGATTAATGAACGAGATGCGTGAATCGGACCACTGTCACAATTACTGGCACATGTGCAGGGCGAGTCACCTAAGACAAGCCACCCGAATAACTTCTACATTTTTTGAGATAGGAAGAAATGCTTCAAAGTATCGTTTTTTTAATCGTTTAGAAAAATGTATTGATGTTGCTGGACATCATTTCAAGTGCTTATTAAAATAATATCACCATTTCAAACGAAGATCGTGGTATTAACCCACTTACGGGATGACCTATATAATACAAAGGCTATGGACCAACGAAACTAAGATTCATTTGATACCACTCTTCGAAAATTTGCCTACAAAAATTGAAAATTACATAAACATCCGCTGTCTACTAATAACCAAAAAATTGAGCCGAAATTGCAATTTAATAAGATCAATCTTCGCATTACGAGTTCAAGTAAAATGAAATGAGTGACAAATAAAAAAGAAACAACACTGAGACCTTATTCTTTAGACTTTTAACTATGTCGGACAAAATTTTGAGATCGAGATTTTCCGACTTTTCGGGTCAAATACCCCGCTGTGCGGCGCGGTGTAACTGAAAGAAAGTGAGACTCCTCTTTTTCTGTTTAGCGCCGAAGGAAGAGATCACAGAGACCCAGGCCAAGAAGAAGAAGAAGAAGAAGAAGGGAAAAACTTACCTAGGTCTCTCGGACTGCGCTCGTCCATTCGAGAGGCCGCCATTTTCTCCGTTCTTGGACCCTTGCAAATGACGACCGCCGAGCAGGACGCACTCGGTGGAGATTCATTTGACACCACTCTCTGAAAACTTGCCTACAAAAATTGAAAATTGCATAAACATCCGCAGTCTGCAGATGAAGACCTAGTTCTTTCACGGTAATCGCAATTAGAACCGTGCGCAACGTTAATAACAGCGTTCAGACTGATGGGACTTGCCCGAGAAGAGGCGTCGCTTCTGGCACACGGAACGCTCTCGGTCCAATTTATTATTCCGGTTGTGCGCGACGCACAGATGCGTTCCATCGACGGAAATTACGGGAGCCGCGACGTTATTTCTCCAAAAATTGCAACGCCAAACTATCCGCGTTTTATTAGACATTACAAATAACGTATGCATGGAACGTAATTTCAGTAAGACGCATTCCCGCAAAAATTGCGCGCAATCTTGGCACGTTCGCGACCCCGCGATATACGGGAATTCTGGGGTCAAACGCGGGTTTTTATTAAACGCGAAACAGCCGGAGCTGGACGTCCGGGAAGGGTCAGGGGATAGATAAACGTCGGCACGGCTTTATTATGCTTTTTAATATCATCTCGAGAACACGGGAACCGTGTAATTACGCTGATGCCGTCGGCGAACAGACGTTAACGCGCGATTATTTCGTTGGGATCGTTTCGAGGAAAGCTCGCGTAATCTTTTATGCGAATAGGAGCCATAAATAGTCAATGAGCCGAAAGAGAGAGGGAAAGGGAGAGAAGGGCACTCTTTTATTCGGTGCTTCAATAGGTTCTCCCGTTGGCATTCTATTTTCGAAGAGAAGGTTCAAATCCGTGGGTTATCCGACGCAAACGTTAATAATAGTGCTGGGAAGGAGGATGGAGGAGGGGACTGTCCATTGTAAATTCAAAGGGAATATCGGAACTGCAATGGCACTTCTTCACCTATAACATTATGACCTTCGTGTGACCTTGAGTACAAAGATTCATGAACACCAGACAATTGATGGAAATATTGAAAGAACTCTCTGGATAGAAGGATTAATGATTGAGAGGGTAACTTTTCCCCAACGATTCGTTCTCCCTCCTGGCGATTGTGGTCCAGAATACACCGCGGAGAATGGCCGTGGCAGGGAACGCGTTAACATCGTTGCGAGGTTGGAACTATCCATTTGAAATTGGACTAGGAACGTTTCCGCGCGAGTTCTCAAAAGCGGAGAAAAGAGAAGCGGTCGGCAGTTCCATGAATGGTTTAAAGGATCCCACATCCTTCGTCGTTCCGAATCGTTTGGCATTCAGCACGCATCGATTCCGTGGCATGATCAAAGTGGACACGGATTAAATTTTTGAATGGACAGGCTCTCTCGCGGGCCGAGAAAGAGATATCGGTGTGCGGTCCCGGCTCCGAGGGGCGGATGGGAAACACGGTAAATTCGTTTCGTCGCGTGGCAATCGTCGCACGTAATAATTCCACGGAGAAAATCCCTGACGGTGGCCAAGGTGGAAGACACCGGAAGGGGAAGAATCCCTCAAAGTACATTAAAGTTTGCAGTTTCCGCGAGATGCGAGCACGAACAAGAAAAAACTTTGCTAAATAAATAGACACCGCGGGCGGACGAAATTAACCGGCTACGCGGAACCGTCGTCGGCGTCGAGTGGATTATTTTCCAGAGTACCGCAGCATTTTTTCCACGTGATACATTGCAAAATGAAGCGGTATTTAGGAAACCGTTTGCGCAATTAATCCGATTAAACGGCCGTTTGAGTACAGGCCGGTTCGCGCAGACTGCTGGTCCAAGAATCGTTACTACAGTGGCCGAAATTTTTATAAAGTCATCTTCATATTCATAGACATTTGAAAAATACACCATTTTTGTTCATTTATCGTATCTGGTCTTGTGGTTCTGGTCCATTAGCGAACTAAAGGATGCGGTGAATGAAGCGTGGGCGTCTGTTAAAACAGAAACGCTACAAAAGTTAATTTCGTCAATGCCCAATCGTATTTTTAATGTAATTCAAAAAATGGAGGTTACACTAAATATTAAAATAGAAATAATAAAAAAACAATCGTTAATTTCAACTTTATCTATGTAAAACGAAAGTGACATTATAGAAATTTCAGTTTGTTCCGCGTAAAATTATATTTTTGTTTTCTTTTATCAATGAATGTTATACTTATGTTTCGAAATCGGTGTGTATGCTTTCTTTATGTAATCCCGAAATGCTACCAAATACAAATGTTTCGTTGGTATGGTATAATGATAAGAATTCATTACAAAACACAGTAACTTTATAGAAATTTCGGCGAGTGTAGACTGCGGATCTTGCGAAAGATCTGCGAAAGATCTGCGAAAGATCTGCGAAAGATCTGCGAAAAACGCGGACCAAACAGACCGCGGCTCTGAGTCCGGCTCGGAGGCAGGTTCCGCTGAGCGTAGCGTTGGTGTCGCGTCAAGGTGAAGCAGTGAACAAACGAAGGGGCAGAAATTGATTCAATTAATACTCACTTATTCAGCCGTGAATGATTCGAAAAAGTCTGTCCCACAGTGTACCAACCCGCGACGCATGTTTTTCGTCGCTAATTGGTTTCAGAGGGAGGACCGGTCGTTCGAGTATCGAGTATTCAGCGAAATGGAGGGTGGAGACGCAGGGGATTTCGTTGCGTCCGAAAGTTATTAACGCGAAGTGGCTCGCCGAAGAGTGAATTCCCAGCTGGAACGAGTTCGTCCGCTTTTATGCGTGTCACCCTTTCTTGAGGGGGGATGCTCGCGAAGACACTTGCACGGAGGGGCAGTAAAAGAAACGCGGGGGCGGCGAAGATACGGGAGAAAAGGGGATGGAAAACAGTAGAAAACAGAGGAACAGAACGGAGAAGGTCGGTCATAACGGCGAATGGAACAGCAGCATAAAACGTCGCGAGGAAGGCGCGTTGGTCTCCCGCAATTTCCTCTGGATCGACGAACCTACCCCCGGCCGGCTTATTAACTTTTATGAGAGAGAACAAGAGCCGAGCGAGAAAAGGACTGTCTCTCTCTCTCTCTCTCTCTCTCTCTCTCTCTCTCTCTCTCTCTCTCTCTCTCTCTCTCTTTCTTTCTCTCGGCTTTGGAAAAAGGAGACAAAAAGAAGCGGCGATGCGTCGTTCGCAGCTCGCGAAAATATTCGAGCCACCCCTCTCGCGACCGCTGCTTGAACACGAGGGTGGTTTTAATTCTTCGACGCTCGCGTAATCCATCCCGTTGTTTGTGCGAGGCTTTCGAAGGGGAAATGTCAATATACTGTCAGCAGGTTCTCAAAATAATTACCAGCCACGGTAATTATATTCATATATAATGACTCGAATCGAGGGCTGTTCCCAGTCATACGGATTAACCGTAATGAAGCGACTTGCGACTTGTTTCCTCGCAAATGGCGTCGGGCTTATGGTAGCCGTGATGATGCGCGGCATTTTAACCCTTTTTCGTCACTTGACGAAATTTTAAATATTTTCTGTCGATTTTTACATCTTCTTCGTATTGTTTTATCGTTGTATATTATTTTATTTATTGGTTGGATTATATCATATTATTGGAATCGCATTGTTTACGAATGATACAAATAGTCGCGTTTTAATCTAATCTTGTCTTGCCTCAGTTTATTATTTTCATTAGAGAGATGTACAATTTTATTAGAATCACACTGTTTATGGATGATACGAACAGTCTCGTTTTAATCTAATCTTGTCTTGCCTCGGTTTATTATTTTCATAGTAGGGATGTGCAATTTTAATTATTCATCTCATCAATTATGACATCAATTATGAACGACAAAAATAGTCTTGTTTTAATATACTCTCGTCTTGCATTGTTATTTCGTTTTCAAAGTGGGGATGTACAATTTCAATTACACTAATGATCATATTATTAGAATCACACTGTTTATGAACGATAAAAACAGTACTTTTTTACTCAAAATTTAAGACTTCGATGTTCGCATTAGATAGTAAGCATTTTTTTTAAATGTATTGATCTCCCGTACTAACATTTGATACATTGGATGAATTTTGAGTTATGGTTCGTTCGGCATCCCCCAAATTTGGTGTACTGCATATCTTTATCACGAAGACAACAAAAGTTATTGCACGGTTGAGAGAGAAAGAGCGAAGCAACAGGACCGAGGGAGGGCGAAGGGAAGAAGAGAAAGTCGGAAGGGTGGTCGAGAAAGGGAGAAGGGAAAATGGGAAAATGGAGAGGGTTGCCGAGAGGTCGGTGAGACGTATGACTCTCGAGGGAAATTTAGGTGCGACCTCCATGTATCACGGAACCTGCCGTAAGTAGGTACGTAACCGACGTACGTACACCGCATACGTGCACGATCACACACGCACGCATGTACACGCGCGAAAATCGAGCGCAATTGACGCCTAAATTCAACAAGGATCGCAGATTCGCCGATCAAGAAACCGGCGCACAGTGGTTCGAAGTGGCCGAACACGCGGACTAAAATCATTACACCTTTCAAATGTACACCAGTAATTACAAACGGATCAATTTTTATGGTTTTTTGAGTCGTACATCCGTAAACTACCCTTAAAAAGCTACCCTCGGAGGAGCGAGTACATTCTAAAAAATTGAAATTTTTGGAATTTTATTCAGAATGTGATTCTATGTAAATAATGTTATATAAGTATACCCTCGGTAATGAATAATTAAACAGTTATTGTTGACTCAAGTTAGATTCGAAGTGAGGAATATTTTTAAGAAATTTATTTTCAGGGAAGTTGTTTGAAATAATTGTTGCTTAGAATAAGGCACATTTGCTCCGAGTACCTACGTATACATATAGCTTCCGTATCTCGCAATTATAATGCAATATTTATTTTGCATCGGTCCACTAATTAGCCTTGCATCAATAGCAAGTTTGCAGCCCGCAAATTAAGTGAATCTCTGAACCTCCAACAAAAGAATAAACTTTGTATCCCTGCAGATTGACAAATGCGTGTCCAGATGCAGCTCGGATGAAGCTGCGTGCAGTACGGATCTCCCAGCTGACTTTTAATGCCGTTGATAAGAATCATGCATCGCATCCGTCGACTCCTCGTTTATCCCTATTGACAGAACGGAGAAAGGAAAACAGCCGGGCGACGTCATTTCCGAACCGAGGGTAAAACTTTGCGTGGCTTTGAGCCTTTGACAAACGGTCGCCCGTAATTGGATTCGTTTTATAAAGTTCCAACGAAACGTGGAGCTTTCTGCTATTAATTGGAGATGGTAAGCGGCGCGCTGCCACAGCGACGCCGCCAGTGCAGACTCGGGATCGATGAGGGTGATTAATTTGATTCAATTACAAACCGGCTGCAGATTCAGGGCATCGATTTTATTACCATTTCTCTTGCCATCGGGATCTTCTAGTTCGATGTCCAAAGAAAATGACCAAAAAAGCAAGTGCCGGTCACTAGCTCGCTTTATCGGTCCCCTTTTTGGTTCGTTCGCAAATTCCATTCGAACCCCAAGAGTTTTTTCGTCAAAAAAGCCATCGTATTTTCACCACCCTAAACCAGACTCTCCCCATGAATTAATTGTCTTACGTCACGTCCCAATATCGAAGCCCAAAGGGCTTATGTTTTCCTTGTATTTCGCGAGCACGCCAGAAGACGTAAATTGAACTCCAAAGCAAACAGAGCGCGTCTGTAGCCAAACGTAAACAACAATCCTCTAATTGCAACCGAATACGTCTAATGGATACGGACGGAAAAGCAAACGGATGGCACCTTTAATTAATAATTAAACGCCCAGGGAATAGCATCATCCGAGCGAATCGTAGACTTTGATCTAAAATCTACTTACTCTGGCTACATCGTATGGAACATTTGGAATACACACATATACACACTTGCTTCAAAGAGAGAAAACACGAATTTTATTGATGTATATCAATTACCAACTGAACAAGTTATTCTTAGTACGAAAGATTGCTTCTTAATTATTAAAAAATATTTTTTCATTAGAACGTTCACCTAGATCTTTCGTTACACCTAGACGGATTAATCGGAATTGAAATTCGTGACCGCTACATGCTTAGACAGAGTTTTAAGAATAGCACATGTTTTGGTTCGACGGTCGCACCTTCTCGTTTTGCCATATAGAGAGAATTCAGTAATCTGACTAGGTCTCTCTTCGCGAATTACTGGATCGTATTACTTTCTCGAAAAAAACTTGCTCTTTAGCCGAGCAGATCTGTATTCGCTGCTAGTACCCTCGTGAGACTTTGTTTACACTGTAAATAGAATTTACCTACCGTTCGAACGGGCGCCTACAACGTTCAAGTGTAACAATTGATAACCGCAGACCGCCCGGAAATGGTAAGTACTTCGTTCCTCTAGTCAGATAAATGTTTGCCCAGGACAAAATTGGATCTTTCGCAAAATTTTACAAGAATTCTTCGAAATAGATAAACTAACCTCGCAGATTATATATTACTCTACTTACATGGGAACGCGCGAGTGTCAACAATCAATTGGAAAGTTCAACTACGATTTTAAATCTATGTACATCAATAAAAACTTACTTCCTCTATTACCGCTTACACGATTAACAGTTTCCAAAACGTAAAATTCAACACAGCTGTGCAAGACCAGATTTCGTGAAAGTAAATCGTTAGCTGGTTTTTCGATTTAATTAGGAAACGAACCCCTAAACCTAATACTTATGGCGAATATCATTAAAAATCCCAAAGGAGACAATATAGCAAAACTTCTCCGTGTGAATGTAAATTAATAAAATAAAAGTGTTGCACGATAACTATAAAAACTAACACGCTTAAAGCAGTTTAGGTTTGTCCACGTACTGCTTGCCATGGTGAATGATGGTCGCAAACGTACCGCCCACCATGGCACCCCAAAATAGCATGTATAATAAAATCTCAGTGGTGTATCTTGATGGGAGAATTATGTGAGCAACTAGCATCGAAGATGCCACAAGGAGCACCAACGGGAACGTGACATAACGCCAGTTTCTTTCAGTCTCCAAAGGACACTGAACCGACGTGCACTCGCCATCTTGGACAATATAACGGCCCAAGAATAAATCCAAGGAATCCTATAAAATGCATCAAATCAAAATCGTCTTGTATAAAAATAGTTACTGTAACTGCTGTAACTATGTACCTGTCTATAGCCATCGGTAAAGTTGTTCTTGTAATATCTTGTTAAAGCGTTTATGCCGTCTTTCATGGCGCCCAATTTAGTGCGTTTACCGGTACGCGTGAAATCTGTCTTCAGTGCACCGGTACCTGAGTACTGAATACTTACCACATCCGCGTTGTCAGCCCAAATCTGAAAGAGTTATATTAAAATTATAGGCTACGCTTATAATAGAAAGTTAATAAACAGTGATGGATTGTACTTCCGAAAATGTCCATGCTTCGAATCGAATGAAATTTTGGAAATAGGTTCTTTTTGGACTAAAATGATGATTGCAAGGATTTTTGGCAATTTTCTCGCACACCTCTGGTATTAAGTGAAATTGTCAGAGGAGTATATCATTACCCGTTTGAAATGGTCTTCAATGCCAGGATGGTCTTCGATCCTCCTAAGGATTTCTAATCTTGACAGGGCATCGTTGAGAATCCTTTTCGCTATCATGCTTTGAACAACATTGGTTCTATCGAGACAATCAATACAGTTTGTGCGGAAAACGCCGTCTTGTGCAGTCAACAACGATCCATCCGACAGGAGGAAGAAGTAACCCATCTGTTCCAATTCAGGAGTCAATCTGTCGAGTAACAGATTCAATCGGTTCCATCTGAGTCGCCCGCATTCGGCATGAAAATCAAAACCTTCGTAGTGAACATTTTGATTGTTAATTCGTTGCACTACGTTCTGATACGCTTTCTCCAGTGGAGCTTCTAGACCGTGCTGATCAATCTGTGCGAGAAGATACAATTTAGTCAGCGATGACTAAAACAATGCATTGTTTTACAAACGAGAATGATGTCTTACCAAATTGATCAAGATTTGCTTTCCATAGTGGAATATTTGAGCTTCTAAATGCCGAGCACAAGCAGTTTGATGATCCTCGTGAGTGCTCAATTGTGGTTTAGGTTTGTATTTTAAATTTGGTGCCTGATACCAGAACAACGGTATAGAACCGCGCGTTTGTACAAAAGATATGCGATGTCCGTTGTATTCGATTAATTGTTCCGTTTCCACATAGTTAGAAACATTACCCGTAGAATCAATACCACGCGAAAATAATCTTGTTCCCGCACGGTGTACGTTTCGTCTAGACACGATGCCCAAATTGAACGATGTACTACCAGTTACAGTGATAGTGTTCAATGATACAACTGTGCAAATGTTAAGAATAGTACAGTATCGTGAAACTATCAAACAAATGAATGTTTGCGTTTAAGGATACATCCATGTATAATTGGCAGGCAAAACTTGTACTGCTCTGGTCGTGAAGTTAGATCTTGCATAAGATAAGTATTCCATACAAACCTCAGGTCTGCTCTATCGTGAAGCGGCATCTATACAATATAAAAACAATGCATTTTCGTTTACCAAACAAGACTGATAGCCTAGTATTAACTGATAGAAGGATAAAAACCTCTAAGAACTCTGGTGGTGTATTATGAAGTCTTTGCATTGTATGACTGAGGTCATACGTATAACTAAAATAGAAATGCGGCGTATTTAAAACAGATTTAATCATCTCCAAATACGTGGAATTGTTTTGCGTTTGCTTCTCGCTGAGATGCAGTGAAGATTTTGTATACGGTATAACTTCTGTTGTAACTATTTTATAAATTTGGTGGCCTGCTATGGTTCCAATTTCCACAGCCTCTGTAATGATTATAAGATAACGACAAGCCAGCAGCCTTATAGTTCCTATTATACCCCATATTTTCCTACGACTTGCAGTCGATGGAATTTGACTGGCTGTACCAGCTAGAATAAAAGTGTCAGAATTATAGAATCAAATTAACATTCTGTAAACGTTAATTCTACGTTAGAACATTAATTACCTTGAGTATAAATTTGCTGACTCACTCTATCAACTACAAGCAGCACTTTAGTTCCGACAGGTTCTACATAGAACTTCTCGGGTGTTATGTATCTGGAAACGAGAATATATTATAAATGAAAATGACGAATGAACAAGGCTGTCTATAAGCAGATTGCAATGTTCTTAAAGAATATCTGTGAAGTACACTTACAAATACAATTTATCGTACACGTCTGTGTATAACTTCATGATGCCACTCGAGGTTCTTGACGACATGTTATACAAGAATATAAACTTGCAAAAAACGAAATGCAGTGACAGGAGAAACTAAACTACAGTGTCATTAAAAACCGTAGTCTGTACATACGTGAGCTGTGGATCACGATGCGAACTTAACTACGGATAAGTTGTCAAATTGTTGTCAACTAAATATGTCTATCGGCATGATCGAAATCTGTCAAAATCGGAGTAACCTCCGTGCGAATCAAATTCACAATTTTACGTTGCAGCACAGTGTACTATTACTGACTGTTACACAGTGCTGCTACTGTACAAGTTGCAGTAGATGTTCAATTTATGGAACACCATGGTAGCCAACATCTTGACACGCATTCTCTTGAAAATGCCACCTTAAGGAGCGAAACTGATGCCTCTATTGGCGTAGAGGTGATCTACGAACGAAGATAGAGAGATCCTTATCTCTCTTCGACTATAGTTGACTATAGTTGACCGGTTGACGCAAACACGCGTGTTGTGTGGTGTTGTGTCATCATTGAACCTAACCTATAAGGATTGGTCAACGGTGTTCGTAACCTGTTTGAGTTTATTCTATCCAAACAATATTTTTGAATTTTTGCAGTAAAACACAGACGGTGTGTTTCTAATTGAATAAAGGAGACCATAATTATGAATAAAGAAGGTGAAATTTCCGCTGTTGATCGTTTAACGATTCGTCGAGTCAATTAAATGAATCTTTTACAATTTATATTTTTCTCTAATGCTCCAGAAATATGTAAATACTTCAATAGTATTATTAAAAACGAGAAAGATGTTTCCGCTGGAGTGGCTGCCATACGAACGTTACTGGAAGTTCTGCAGTGTTCAAAGTGTAAGTATTTTCGAAAACATGTTCAGATTAATCAATCGAAACGAGCACCAGATTTATCGACATATTTTCTCTAATTGTAGCCGAGACAGTCCAGGAACTTAGGTATTGTCTACAAAATGCGATAGACGCAATGAGATCCACGGATAATCCTGTCACTGCCATCGCATCTGGCAGCGAACTTTTTCTTCGTTTTATAACCTTAGCAACGTTAGATACTTCGGTAAAGTCGTTAGTAAATTCCTCATTGCAAAGCATTTCAAATGTACCTTATTTAACATCGACTACTTCCACATTATTTACTTGTTCTTGTTCTTTTCTTGGTTGTAATTAGTCGATTGCAGAATGCAAGGATATCATGTTCCGTAGAGGAATGATGTTTCATAAAAAATTAGTGGCAGCTAGAGGGAAAGTATCAAGAGTAGCCTCTTATTTCATTATGGATGGGTCTGTAAGTTTTCATTGTTTCTCGAATGTATTCCAATGATCTTTTGCCAACCGCAGTTTTGCAACAGTACAACATGTTTTAGAAAATACTTACACATTCGAAATCTAGAGTTGTATTACGAGCACTGACAGATGCTGCTGCTAGTAATAAAATATTTGAGGTATACGTAACGTGTTCCTCCCCGGACAATAGCGGGTACGTCTTGATCCTTTCAAACATACACGCTATATGGTACATTCTTCTTTTTACATTCTTTCCTCCAAAAATTATAGAAAGAAAATGTGTCAGAGCTTACTCAGAGCAGGCATATCGTGTACACTCATATTAGATTCTGCAATGGGGTACGTTATGGAAAAAGTCGATATGGTCATGGTGGGGGCAGAAGGTGTAGCAGAGAGTGGCGGTATTATCAACAAGGTATAAAACGATCAAGCATCTATGTAGTTGTTTGCTAATACAGTTTTCATATAGGTTGGCACTTATACAATGGCCATGTGCGCTAAAGAAGTGAAAAAGCCTTTCTACGTACTTACAGAAAGTTTCAAATTTTCTAGAATTTATCCCTTAAATCAAGTTGATTTGCCAGACGAATTCAAGGTAAAATATCAGCTTCTTTTATATCACGATTTTACAAATTATCTCGTCCTTTTCTTCTTTCTCCACAGTATACGGCAAGCACATTGGAAAAAGATTTACAAAAGGAAGACCCGTTAGTTGATTACACGCCACCCCATTATATTAGTCTATTGTTTACCGATTTGGGAATTTTGACTCCTTCGGCCGTTAGCGACGAACTTATCAAATTATATTTGTAAAGCAGGTGTACAGTGAGTAAAATAAGTTTAATTTTTTCAAAGACTGTTGTACATAATATACACTTACTTACATAAGCGACAGAGAAATTAGATTTTTATAAAAGATTATTAGTTTTACCAGTTACTTTTTAGGACAATCCTGAGCATTTGACCACGTAAAAAGTAAAACGTCGGTTCTATTTATATAGTGCATACGAATTTCAAAATTTCGATTTGAACATATTGAAAACCAATTTCTCCATTAATATATAATTTCTATTGTTTATACACGCACGTACAATTTTTATTTTTCTGCGTGATTGCAATAAATCTAAATTATGTGCACTCTATCGGTTAAATATCTCGCATATTTCACAATAGTAATTAATAGAATAAAAAAAATGAAACAATCTTTTCTTATAATTACAAGTTTCGCTAATGCAAACGAAAAAGCTCTATGCACTGCATATACCTTGTGAAAAGTAAATATTCGTGAATATTTCATCTGTATTGCACATAACGTAATACGAATATACTTCGCAATGTCTAACAAGTAGTCTCTTGGTGTACAATCTACTGTGAACAATTATTTTGCCCAACAACATCGGGCAGCACAATTAAAATTTTCGATCTGAATAATCGTTACTTTATAAATTTATATGTATATATCTTTCTTTTATAAGATTTTGGTGGACGGATAAATATCTAAAGTAAAGCGAACTGAAAAATATTTATAGATAAAAAACAGGTGTAAGATACTTAAGAAATAAGTATACGCGACGTAATATAATACTTTGTCGATATTTGTCGAGAATTTCACTATTCTTTTGAAACTGCTGGTATTTTGAGGTCTAAAAACAAAGTGCTCGATTAACGACAATCTAGAGAACAGTGCTTATTGCTCAAAAGTAGAAAAAAACAACCATGCCAAATTGAAGAGAGTAATAATCGAATCTCTCGAACAGTATTAAACTCTCACTGTTAATTAAAAACGAATTAGTATATAAAAATTGAAAGCCCGTGGCCATGCAGCTACAATAGCTTGAAACGTTTTCAGTAAATCGTTGAACATACTGTATACAAATGTTTCGTCGACATGGAAGACGTTGCTTTGCATTATTCTTTCGTGAAACTCCTCAATTTCTCAGCTAATTTACGATTCGTAAAAAATGTGAAAGTAATGTTATACTCGATAAAAGTTAGCACCAAATATAAACTTATCGTCTACAAATACGCCTGGGACAACGTCTCGACAACTGTATAAATGTGGTCGAAATGTGGACGTTTTTCTGGCTCGTATTCCCAGCATCGTAACATTAAACGGTATATTTCGTCGGGCGTATTATCCGGGGCTGGCATACGGTAACCTGGAGAGGCACTTGTACAGTCAATTTATTTCATTTCGAGTTCAAATATCAGGCAAGGTGTGTACGTTAATACATATATTATTGTATGCATGTGTGTGTATATTATATATATTGTATATATCGTATAGACGTTACCCGCATCTATTTTCTCGCGAGCTTGAGCATTAGACATTCCACTGTATGGATTTCCACCTTTGGAAAATATTTCCCACATCAGGACTCCGTAACTCCAAACGTCGCACAGGGATGTGTATTTACCTGTATATCAAGCATCACGATTACAAAACAATACTCAAAATCTAAAAATAAAATAATTCAAACACGTCATTTCGATAAAATATATTGTACTGGTGTGTATGAAATACCAAAATTTAAAGCCTCCGGCGCGGTCCATTTGATCGGAATTTGTTTCATACCATCTGAAACTATATATTCTTCTTCCTCTCGTGACATTCCAAAGTCTGAAATTTTCACTATGGACTCGTATCCTAAAATCCAACATCGTCATACGTTTTCTTTTCTTTCCCCATTATATTAGCAGAATTGTCATGGGTCTCGTAACGGGCAGGTACAGACGGGGACAATATTAAGTGGATACTCTTAAAAATCGCATAACTTGTTTAAAATTGGTCTGAAGGACTTGAATTTTATTTAAAATGTTAGAAAATCGAAATCCTTTGGACTAGTTTTAAAAAAAATTATGCTATTTTTGAGTGTCCACTTAATATTGTCCCCGACTGTAGATTCTCGTACAATATTCACTTACCTACGAGACAATTTCGCGCTGCCAAGTCTCTGTGAATACAGTATTTCGATTCCAAGTAGCACATACCTGCTGCTGCGTCTTTACACATACGAAACTGTTCTTGTTGCGCGATGCTGCTAGCATTTTTTCTCAAATATGTTAGCAAGGAACCGCCTGTCGTAGGCGAACGTTTATTCAGATTTCCTTTCGATGAATACGATCTTACTCTAAATTTGTTTACGTACCGGGTACCAGTTCCATAACGATCATGATGGGCTGCTTTTGAACACAAATTCCAATAAGTTTTACTACATTCGGATGATCGTATTGCTTTAATATTCGTCCTTCCTGCAAGAATTTACGTTTCTGTTCATCGGGCAACGTTACTTTGCAGGTTTTTACAGCTACGTCAGTCTTACAAGTTTTAAGCTGCGCTTTATATACATCCCCAAAGTTACCCTGAAAACAAAACGGATCTTAATTCGATATCATGCAAAACTATGAAACGATTAATTCTCCTTTTACGTCTATAGAACGATTTTTCTTTCGCTCTCATATGTTGAACTGAAAATCGCTCTATAGATTTTCTTTCGGGACTTCCTTCTCTTTAAATTTCAATATACCCGTCCTATTTTTTCTAGAAGAATTACATCGTCGTTATTGAGTTCCCAACGTTCACGCAAAATCGTCGTTTTCAGGATAGCTCCGGATCGACTAGTTACAGGTAATCCGGATTGCCATTGATGCCTGATCAACTCCTGAATCGATGGAAACGTAGGACCTTCGAATCTATAATGTCCCTGGAATTGATACAAACGCGAATGCAATACCATTGCGTGTTATACATACATATGTATACAGTTGTGAACGCAAACAATATACTGTACAATTTACGTTCTTACCTCAGTGGTTGTCTGTACAATAAAATGTTTATGCCCATCCCAACAAACAGATAAAACTATTTGGCACTCGTCGTTTCTTGTCGTTTCACGTACTAAGAAGTCCCCTTCGTTCACAAGTAATCTCACTACTTCTTCCCTTGGCAACACACCATGGAACCATTCCTCCTCCATAAGATCGCCGTTTCCACTTCCCTTTTGATTGCCCGTCAATTGCGAAATTCCACGTACCGGTGCCTTAAAGAGTTTTCCAATTAATCCACGGAATCGGGTTAAAATTGATCGTAACAATGAAAAAAACAAACATGATACGTAGATTGACATCTAGTATAATATTTATAATTAGACCGCGGGTCTTTATGCATTTATGGCTTCAAAAAAATTTCAAAAAATGCTAGAAAATAAAATTCCACAGAATTTAGTACGATTTTTTTATATTTCAGATCTACAAAGACTACTATCACTGAAAATAACATTTCACATGATTCACAGAAAAATTGAAAATTGCATAAACATCATCCGCAGTTTATTTATAATATTATAAAATAGATTTCATCACATCCATGTTAGCTCAAAAATATTCGAACTCAATCAAGTTGTATCAAACCGAACATGCTAAATGTAAATGTTAATGAGATTGCTAGTATTAATACTAATTAATGCGGTATACAAAAAGAAACAATAATTTGTAGATTGTTGTCGGCATCGACACATTTCTTTCTGTCGTACATCTTCTCCAGCAGATGTGTTTGACATTAGATGGAATGCAAAAGAAGCGGTAACGTTCAAGCAGATATGTAGCAAACCATATTTACGTGTCTAACAAATACGGAAAGGACATACAACTGGTAAAGTACTATTCGTTTTTGAAGCAGGACTTTCGCTGCTTGATCTAATCGTTCCATCTGTTGTATTATTTATCGTCGGTAAAGATTTGAAAGGAGACTTAAAGATTGTCATGAATCGTTGATTTCTTCGTAACGTGAAGAAACCGTTATCTGGTATTGTGGCTTTCTGAAAGAGCAGTGGTACTAACAAGTAGTAGTCTCTTAGTAGTAACTAGTACTGTCAATAGTCCGGTAGTACGAGAACGAGATAAAAGTTGTATTTATCAGATGATTGCATAAGTTCGTGCCCGATTTGAAAATAAAATTCAATGGTTTTAAAGAATACAGCTTTATTAATCAATTATATAGTCACCATTCTTTTCTACGATTAGAAAAGAATGGTGACTATATAATTTTTTTTACACTCCGTCGTGCAATACAGTTTGCGACCTCTGTGAAAATCAAGCACAAACTTATACAATCGTCTAATATAATAATAGAAGATTCTCAACCCTCCACCCCCTCTGTAACAAACAAAATTTCAATTACCTTACTGATGGTAGGCGACTCGACAAAGGTAGTCTCCATGGAAAGATCGTATCCCAATGGTAATTCCTCGCAACCTAATTCGTTCAAAGCCGATCTAATAACGTCCACTTGTCGTTGAAGCTTTTTTTCCTGGCAACGTAATCGTAGTTCTTCTCTCTCGCGGGTGTAATCGAGAATCGATGCCCTGGAGTACCGTTAAGTTAAATATTTCATCAGATATTGTCTTGACACAATTACGCTCGTTTGCATAAGATAAAATGTTTACTTAGAGTCACTGTTATTCTCGGATGGATGCTGAGGATTCTGACGGTTTTGTTGGGTCGCTTTCAAAGAGTTCTCCAGTTCGGTTAACCGATTTCGTAACCAATCTATGGTTAGATTGTCAACCGTCAATTTATTTGGTAATAATTTCCCTGAAGTATCGTCCACGAGGTTCTCATCGAATGTGAATCTTATTGGCGATGCTGGTCGGGTTCTGCATCGATTGTTAACAAATGTATAGTCATTTCATGTTAATTGCACCGACGAAAGCAAGTTCTGTACAAGTACCTATGTTCTCCCAT
This sequence comes from Lasioglossum figueresi, assembly GCA_028455805.1. NCBI lineage: Eukaryota > Metazoa > Arthropoda > Insecta > Hymenoptera > Halictidae > Lasioglossum > Lasioglossum figueresi. The sequence goes on along the minus strand of CM052203.1, from coordinate 7,862,565 downwards.
AAAGTCCCTACATTCTTCTATGGGTTTCACCAAATCAACGGCTTTTTGCATTCGCAGATGTATCTCTTGAAATTTGTCCGTGGTAAAATCAGAGTACTTCACTATGTCTTGAAGTATGGCTTTCCTATTACAAAAGGACAAGATTATTACGTTTGACCATGATCGATACCACTACCAAAACGACCATTATAATTGACATTTACCTTGTACGTAACTATGCGCTTGCATATAGATTTTACACAAATTAGATTAGCGATCTACGATGCAAAAGTGGGAAGTACATCATAAATTGTTTCAAATACGATAGCAGGATTACTTACCAAGATGTTACCAGTTCTTGATGGATGGTCTGCTGCCGATGAAGCAGGCTCGGCAAATAAGATGTTCTCAAGTCATGTTCACATTCCGTTACGGCACCCAAAAGTAACACGTATTCGTTGTGCGTGAGATGAAGCTTTCTACAAGCTTTTTGATATTTCTCCCTCACTTCGTCCAATTTTCTTCCAACTCTGCCTGCTAAAAATATCATAAAACATAGCTGGTGGTCGCAAACAGATAATTAAAAACACTTACATTTAACATAATATTCTTCGAAGCGGGATCTCATTAACTTGTACACTTCTAAATTCTTCTGGTATTCCAACTTCTTTCTGGCAACATCTTCGGTTAACTAAAGAATGAAAGAAAATATCATTGGTCGTACCAGATACAATATTCACGCCGTTTCTGTTAAGGGCATAGTTTCATTTCCAGGATTACAAGGGTACACATCAAAGAAAGCAGTACCTCTATGCTTTCTAAGACTCCATACCCCTAAGGTTGTTACATCATCCAAAGGAATACTGTCCTCCTTATGATTCATTCGCTTACCTGTTGGAACTGATTACTCAACCATGTCTGTTCTTCTTGATACAGTTTCCTGGCTTTCCTCCTCTCCGAACACAGCAATGTAATGTGTTCGACCACTACATTGTCGACCTGGTCTGCTTGTTGTTTGATTAATTTAGCTGTTTGGTCGACGGAATCCATAATGTCCCTCCAACTCTGAAACGCGTCGCGTATAAAACACACGTACCTCGAAGATCGTTTTTTAATCATTGTGGATTTCGAGGGAGTACCTACCTGTGCTATGAGGCTACCAATCAGATCTTCGTTTCGCTCGATCTTCTTTCCTTGCACCGCCAGAGAGGAAATCGTCGAAGCGTATTCGCGATCCGATTTGACTTTCATCGTCAAACATCGTTTCATCGTCTCGAGAAGCTTGATCTCGGCATCCTGGCGACCGAGCAAAGCCTCGTGGAACGCTTGTCCTTGCAGGCTTGTCGAAAACCCCATCCCGCTTACCGTCCAGAATAGAATATCACCGTCTTCGCTGACTTTTTCAAATATGTCAAGAACAAAAATTCATTCTTTCTCCTTTCGATTACGCTGACATTAATAATGAATCGGACGACGAAATTTCGGCAAACCACTTTAGGATACGCCGCATTTCAAACAAAAATTTACATACCAATTACTCGATTCGTCTCTCGCGCATCTTCGCATTCGCTCAGGTGGCTGAGATCAACATTTATATTTATACAGACCTCAAATTATAAAAATTAACTTTTACTTGGAAAATGCCATCATGAAACAATTACCGACATATAGAAGGTTAAATCTATCCTGTAAACAAGCATTATTTTCATTGATTTTCATTGATTTCCATTGATTTTCACGTTTAGATCGAAACGATCAACAAAATTCAACAATTTGTTATTTGAAGTCGTTCCAACGTGATAACATTTCATTTGTTATGTGCTATTTATTTGGAATAAATAAATGCACGTACAATTCTTTTTATGAACAACTTGCAATTCCATTGTACCTGTGAATCAGACTTGCGACCAAGGTTGCCATTTCTCCGGTTTTCTTGGAAAAATCCCCGAGTTGTAGAAGAAAATGCGATTATAATAAATTGATATGCTTTTTATTGTTTTTCAAATGATAACTTTCTTATGAATGCAAAAAAATAAATACAGATTTTATATTATGAATATCTACATTAAAATTTAACTTTTTCAAATTATAATTTGACAGAATGAGTTCGCACTGTTTAAATAATAAGAATAAAGTAAAAAAGAACGAGTATAATAAAATAAAATATATATTACGACGATACGGCGACGATTCCACTTTCCCCTCTAGGTACACTTTAGCTTCGTGGTACTGCAACTTCTCAACAGACTATAGCACCTTGCCCACATCCGTCATCTGGTAAATGAAGTAATCTTGGAACACGGCATGTTATCTGAAGCCGGGTCTATAAGTATATATGATCTAAGTCAAGAATAAACCTTTCTTTTTGCTTTTGACATGGCGATTTGTTGGCAACCCTACTTGCGACGCATAAAGCACGAATACTTATTTATGTCAATAATAAAATCAGAACTCTTCTTCAATATAAATGCAACGAGAAAATAAAACTATATCGACCGATTTCATAATCGGAAGTAATTTATGAAAACAACATATAACGTTTGGATCGTTCCGCATTGAGCTGCGACGGATTGTGTAACACGTCTAAGTTTAAAGGTGTGTACATACGTACTCACTTCCATATGTACGTATTCGATTTCACGTTGGTCGCACAGACACAGAATGCTTGACCGTTCAATGTGTAGAAGCACTGAGCACTAAGCACTGAGCATTGCTGCTTGCTACTGCTGCGGCGAACAGAAATCGAGTTGCCTGTTGGAGAAACTTATTCGAATTCCACTCGACGAGTTTGTCAAAGTCGACAAAATGGGTAGAATGGAGGGTCTAAGTATCGCCGGGATGAAAAGACATCCAATGGTAAGCAAAACCAGATGGAGATTGTATGTATGACAGTGGCTCTAGATTTTTCTGTCTTTTATCAGCTGGTCCCATTATTCTTCTGCATCGGTGTGGGAGCATGTGGTGCGTCGTTTTATTTGGCGCGTCTCGCCTTGCGTAATCCCGATGTTGCGTGGATCCCAAAGAAAAATCACGACCCATGGAACGAATATAAAGAGAAGCAGTACAAGGTACGTCGCGGTTACGCTCAAACCAAGAAACTGAACGTATCGTCAAGAATGCAGATGCTATTTTTAATTAACCGATTCTATATTTTTATTTTTAGTTCCGCTCCCCTCATTACGGACAAGAACCAAAGTCTCCAGCTCCATCGTACTAATCTGTATATTTTATATTCTAGTATTATGTCTAGCTAAGTTGGGAACTGATCGTTTTGTTGTGGAACTCGTTGTCAAAACCATACCTCGTTGATAAGCAACGAACAAGACAGTTCAATCTATTCTTGTGTATAAAGTTAAATAAAATAAATGTAGATAATACATGAACCTTTCAACCTATAGCTATTGGTTTTATTACAGAGCCATTCCGAAACAGTAGAGAAAGGTGTATTTTTCAAGGCATCATTTTATCGTGAACAATTCAAAACGGGATGATGAAGTAAACACATACGTAGTTTCTTCGCATGATGGAGGTTATATACGTAATAATACGTACCTCGATAAGGTAACAGAACATTTTTATCGAGTACGCGCATTGCATTCAATTTCTGTTCGTGTTACGAGAGAGCGCTTGGATCACCCTGTTTTGTATAATTTAGACCTAACCACAAACATGCTATGCTATAGCTATGATGATATCGGAAATGTTATGATAAGAGCGATAAAAATGGTCGACGTGAAAGTCATACGATTCTATTGACGACGGTACTGGATCTTTGCCAGACTCTATGTGTTGTTTTTTGGATTTTATTTAATGAAGTATCGCTCGTTGGTAAACCGTGATTATTTTTTGAGTCGACATCGTCTCTGTTTATGTCACGTGCAACGAATTGAATTTTTAGCGAAACAGTCGATCACCAGATTTAATTTACCAATTGTACTTTGAACTTGAACGGCACGCGAGATTGACAATGAATTCATCATGGGAAGATTTCTATGCGAAAGATCCATCACCTCAGAATCTCCCTCAGAATGTAACATTGCTAAAAGAATTTATAGATTTTCAAATAGAGAATAATAGAGAAGTGGTTTTAGTAACGGTGAGATTCATATTACAAAATACAATACGTATCCACGTCGACGACGTAACGCTACATGATTCAAATATACTGTTACAGAGCGGAGGTACAACAACTCCCTTGGAACACAATACGGTAAGATTTGTAGATAACTTCAGCGCAGGGACGAGAGGATCTGTATCCGCAGAATATTTTTTAGACAAGGGGTACGCTGTAATTTTTATGCACAGGTAATTATTTCTCTTTTGCTCTATATTAGCGATAGAAGATACCACCTTGTGCTAATTTAATCTGGTCAATTTCTCGACAGGGTTAAATCTATGGAACCATTCTCAAGACAATTCATGGGACAAAAGTTTTTAGACATGTTAGAAATCGATCAACGAGATGGAAAATCTAACATTGCAGGTACAAGTATTTAGTTTAGTTAGAAGAACATTATATGATATACAATTACATGGTACATGTTTCTGTAAATTAGACAATGACATACAGTTTAATCGTGAATGTGTTGTATGCTTTGTTAGTATTGCCACAGTATGCAGAGAAGTTGGCGACCGTATTACAGAACTATAAAGACGCATTGAATCAGAACAAGTTGTTGTACCTTACATTTACAACTATCTCAGAGTATCTTTGGCTGCTGCGATCTGCTTGTCAAGTTCTAGCTTGTCTCAAGGAGAAAGCTATTTTGTACCTTGCAGCAGCAGTTTCAGACTTTTACATTCCTTCCACCGAATTGGTACATCTACTCTATTTTACACGATATCTATCATAATTTGTTAGAGGTACGCGGGTACCCGAGCCTCGGGTCTCAGATTCTTTCAGATTTTTAAATGTTTTCGTATTTTATGTAAATGAAATCGAATTTTTAAAATCTACAGTCGGGAACAATATTAAGTGGACACTCTTAAAAATCGCATAATTTTCTTAAAATTGGTCCAAAGGACTTGAATTTTATTTAAGATGTTAGAAAATTTAAATCCTTTCGACTAATTTTAAGAAAGTTATACGAATTTTAAGAGTGTCCACTTAATATTGTCCCCGACTGTATACTAAGAAAAGAAAACAGTGCATCCGCGATGTATGAAAACTATTTTATTTTAAATTTCTAAATGCGGGTTGAATACTTTTATCACACCTGATTTTTTGTCATCGACAATAACAGCGATATTGTAATTACTATTCAATTCAATAATGATTGAACAAAGAATAACGACCCGACCCGAATTTCCGGGTACCCGCCCGCCCCTATAATTTGTATTGTTATTTTGTTACTAATCATTGTAATTTTTAGTCCGTGCACAAAATTCCTTCGACCAGTCCGCCGACGATAGCGCTTCAGCTAGTACCAAAATTATTAGCTCCTTTAGTGTGCCTCTGGGTTCCAGAAGCATACGTGGTCTCTTTTAAATTGGAAACTGACGAAAGTCTCTTGATCTCTAAAGCGAGGAAAGCGCTCAACAATTACAAACATAATGTAAGTGATTTCAAGAATTTGTTAATTAATGAGGATTAATTAATTCGAAGCATTTCGTCCGCAGCTGGTCATAGCTAATATGTTGCACACTCGAAAGCAGGAGGTAACAATCGTTACCCAGGAAAATGATTATGTTATATCGCTTTCGAGCGAACAATTGAGTAATGGTGATGAAATTGAACGACTGATAGTCGATGATCTAGTAGAAAGACATAAACGTTTTAGAGAATCGGTTGAACAACGCAGCTAATGAGTTCTGGGAGTTAGTAAATGAATATACCCAATGGAATGATTTGCAATTACTATTATTACGTCTCTTATGATTATTATTACGATCTTTACCAGGTTCGATCGGATAATAATTGGTTTGGTTCTCTTTCGTTATTTTTTTTAATCTGTTCATAACGTATATGTATATGGAAAAAAACGAAAGAAGGGGGGAAAAAAATAAAAAATGTATAAAATCATTGAATTACTTTCTAAGATTCGTCATGTACATATTGATCTTGTCGATCAATACTCTATCCGACGGTTTGCATTGCGCCTGTATAAAAGTTAACGCGGATACATCTTTCTGTTCAACCGCCGTTTGAACTGCTTCTTCTAACATTCTGCAAGATTACAACCCATTATTTTGTTAGGATACGAATTTGTTGTTTTCGTGTTACAATACTTACTTCAACTTGACCAGATATTTCACTTTCAGTTCGTCCCTTACTTTGGGTAAATACTTTTTTGCTTCTCTCTCTTTGTTGTATTTTAAACACTGATCTATGAACGGCTGAAATAAGAGAAACGAAACGACGCTGTTTAAAGAAATCTCTTGTTGCGAGAAAATCGATAAATACCTCGTAACCGATGGGAGACTTTTTGCTCTTGGAAAATTTCTCTAATTCGCCCCACATGTCGTTCTCCGCTAGACATTGAATACGCAACCACCAGTATCTGAAGGAAATTCATCCGAATTTGTATCAGTCGTTGATATATTCGCATGGTCGAAAGAATGTAAGTGCACTGTCCCGCGATCTAAGCCGGTTCTCAGAGGACCGTGTAGTGTCATTTTAATAAAAAAAAATGTCACAAATAAGCTGGTGAAAGTCCCATAAATAAATAATGAAAAATAAAGAACTGCCTTAGATCGCAAAGCTCCGTCGCGCTTAGATCGCTGGATTACTGTGCATATCGTATAATAGAACTATCGTATGTTGTATGCAAAGTACGTGTGCACACAGTCGCACCTTCGATCCGGTATTCGGTACTCCGACCTTAGTTTGTCTGCCAATTTCAATTCGTTTTGTAACAATAGCATCTTGACAGTATCGTGAAGGGGTTTTCCAACAATCGATTTGTGCAACGTATCTTCCAGAGACTTCTGATAGCGCAACAGTTTGACTTGTTCTTCCGTTAGAGCCGCATTCGTGTCGTTACGGGCCAACTTGAAATTTTCTTGCGCGGATTGCAACAATGTTTCCCTCGTCGAAACATTCTGTAAGATCGACGACAACGACAATATTAATTGCAGTTCGAGGAACATTCGCGTCGATCAATTTGGAGCAAACCTTTCGTTGATAACTTTCGGTGATGAACCATGTGGCTTGAGAATGATAGTCATCTTTCTGATTATAAATGCTTAGTAGGGTCTCTCGATTGTGACTCTGACAATATTTAATGTACAACGCCATCGCCAAGGGACAATGCATTATAGACGTCTACGAGGAATCAATAAAAAGCTTTAATTAAACACAGAGTCCATGTTATCGATGATCGTTCCATAATAAACGGTTCACCTGAAAGTCACCGATTGCCATGCTCTCTCTGAGGTGAATGATCACCGTGTAAACTAGATCGGTGTTACCGCTTTCGACAGCTTTACGCAGAGCTGCTCTCTTTTCACCGAGTGTTAGCAAAAGTGGTACTTGTTGATGCGCACGTGGTTCATAGTCGATTAGCTGGTAACAAACAAAAGGGGCGTTCAATTGGCAAGATCAGTGACAGTGGTAGGGGTAGAAGTGAGGTAGAGACGTAGCTAGCTAGCTAGCGATACAGAGGAAGACGATTACTTTAATAGCTAGTTGCTTTCTACCGCAGTCGGCTGCTCTTTTCGCAATCTCACTGTAAGAAACACCGGGTGCGTATCCCAATTTGTCGGCTATCTCTTCCGCTATCTGTTCTTTGTCCAATTGAGTTTGCTTGACCTGCGTTGAAATAGAATAGCGTAGAATAAGAAAAACAAATAAGATGAAATAAGGAGAAAATGAAAGTTCGAATTGCATTACTTTGTAACAGGCCCAATGTGCTAATATTCGGCTTTCTCCTTCGACTTCTGGCAATTGGAGATGTCGTGCTATCTGTATACTCAAGTAGTAGTGTCTTCTCGCAACGAGTCTATCCAATACTACTTGACTCGTCAAGATGGTAAATCTGAATCGCTGTTAAGTACTTTTCGTTACGAAATCCTACTTTTCGTTAGGGGTGGGAAAATTTCGCGTACCCAAGCCTCGGGTCGGGATCGGGTTGGGATCCGAAAATTAGTGGTACTTGGGTACTCGAAGTCGAAGTCGGGTTGGGAACCCGAAAATCTATGACGTTTCGGTCTTCCCGACCCGAACCCGAATTTCCGGCCCACCCCTAGAAACCGTTGTCAAAAGGCAGAAAACTAAGGATACTGTATGTAGGTTATCGGAATTCCAACTGCAGGGTGTCTCACGGCGTTTAATACCCTCAGTGTTCGGCACATGTCAACGTAATGTTGACACAATTTCGGATTCACCGCCTTGCTGAATCCTTTGCCGAATTTCGCTGCCCTCATCAAAAGCTTTTGCGTATTGAAGTCAAATTCGTGACTAGACCCATCGATGCAAGCCCACACCGTTACATCCAATTTTTCTTTGACGAGGTCTATGTAACTGTCAGCTTTGTGACTCTTCTTTTGAAATTGTTTCGAAGCTTCCAAAAGATAAGACGCGGGATCGGTCGAATTAATTCGAAATATCTTCTGAACTACGTCCGGTACTTTCTGTATCATTTCATGGGATGTTGCAGACAAGACGCGCACACCGTCGATCTCGGTGACCAGATGTACCGGGCCATCGTAAGTGTACACTATCGTTTCGGCTGTTAATCCTACCACTATTACGGTACTGTTCCAACTGCAAACCACAGCTTTTGTACCGCACCTGTGAACATCTCTACAAATATCATCGATGTCGGGCGCGACGCTTGACGAGTTTACACAACTCGATGACAACACAAGCCAATTATACCAACCATGCCAAGTCCGTTAACGTTTCTTTGGTGTTTGTATTGTGCTCGCAATATTTCTCTTTAAAATCTACCGAACCTATGTGCAAACGACCCGTATCCGAATAAAGAGCTATGTGACGGTTATTTCCAGAGACAGCCATGGCAACTATGCTCGAAACATTGGTCTGCTTCGTGAAAAGAGAGTCCTGAAAAAACATACGCGTAACCCTTGAACATTTACGTCGCGCGTTGCAAATTTTTATCGTAATTTGAATTTGAACCGTACAAAAGCTACATGCGTCGTCTGTTGATGTGTTAGACGAACTATAGATAGTCCGTCCCTGTGAGATAAAATGACTCTGGTCTCTCTGTCGCGATGTACCAGACACCAGCTATCTATCGGGCTTCTGAGCCCTAAAATAAAGTTCATTTACAGAGACGGCTGATTTTCCTGGTAGAGAAATGGTTGATCTACATTGAACAAACTTACTGGGAATGTATGATGTTTGTCTAACTTTTGGCTCGGTAACGTTATTTACTAAAAATACACGGCTGGTAGATGTTAAAACGGCAACGCCTGTTCCGCTGTAAGTTTGAAAGAATTTTGCTTCCACGACCTTGGTATCCTTGACCTCCTAACATAAGAATATACGAACGTTAGTCGATCTTTTTATCAAAATTTCTCGTACAAAGCTGCTTTTGTAGTAAAGGGGCCATAGAAAAAGCAATAACGTACATTTCCCATGGTAAACGCGTGCTGGTATGTTCCGAACATATCGTATATCTGAATCATACCATCTTCTTGCACGCACAATAGTTCCTCTTGCTGAGACCATCCTAAACTAACCAATTGTCCGCCACTCCACTGAAAAGAGTGCAAGTGTAATGTTCGCGGTGCCTAAAGTTTTACCATCGATTCTCGAGATTTACTTGCAGTTTGGCCGTTAATTTTCCTGCGGACGTGTACAAGTATATCATCGGTTTACTCGATCCTTGAACTTTGACAAACTTCTTGGGATTTCTGGTGACGGCAATCGAACCTCCATAAGGAGCCGCCACCAACAGATTGCTGTCCGAAACTTCATTTTGAAACGATAATGGATAGAGTTCGAATTTCCTGAAAAATAATGCATTATGCTCTATTAGTTTCTACGTGTAAACGCTATTTGTTTGTACTTTTGTCAATACGCAGTTGCATAACCTTATCCGAAACGTTACCTAAAATACACGTCTCGTCCCAAAGGGAACCAATCGGCAGTTAGCATCGCCAGCATCTTCGAAAGGTGAAGACAGCCGAATTTCAACGATATCGACGTACGTATACGATCATAGTTTTCAACGTGATTCTCGTACGTCGTATCTGTCACTTCTTACAGCTTTTACGTTTTGAGGGTGTCGGATAGGAATTTGTGCGCATGACCGTGACTGTTCGACCGACCGTCGCACAGTGATTCAGAATTGCCGAGATACTCGTCGGTGCTAAAACGTGGCCAAAAATCGAAGACATACTTCAATTCAGTTAAAAATTATGAATCTGATGTCAAAATTACAGAAAACAATATGACAGATGTATTACTCAAAACATTGTCGGATTTCCTTGAAATCATCTAGTATTCCCATATTTATTGGGTTGCTGATTGTGAATCTGATTTCAAAGTTTAAAAAAACAAAATGGCGGATGTGTTACTAAAAAAATTGTTAGATTTCCTTGAAAATTAATATTCCCATATTTATCGGGTTGCTGAATATGAATCTGATTTCAAAGTTTCAAAAAACAAAATGGCGGATTCAATATGGCGGATGTGTTACTAAAAAAATTGTTAGATTTCCTTGAAAATTAATATTCCCATATTTATCGGGTTGCTGAATATGAATCTAATGTCAATATTAATAATAATAATTAATTAAAAATTATAGAAAGTATAAATTAATAACGAAATTATAATTTATATATATATGTATAAAGAAAAAAAAAGACAGGAAAACAGGTGTTTGGGAAGAGACAATTTTCCAAGTGTTAAATTATATGTATACTATTAAATGTTACACATACACATAGCTGAAAGAATGCAGTTTAACGCTATACAGTTCATTCTTCTGGAATGATTGCCCATAAAAAAGTCTGACGAGGCAAACAACGTCGATCTCGGGAAGAAGTGCGATCATTCGAAGAGATCATTCAAAAAATAATGTGTGACCTTATTTAAGAATCTATTGACATAAATTTAATTTATTTTCAGAACGGTTCTTCCGTCGTCGATAAGGAAGCGGACTCTCGTATCGATGTGGAATGTTTCGGTAGATAAAGCAGTGATCACATTGTGTCACGAAGAATCGGCGACACGTTGAATCTACTATTGCAATCCGTCCGCGCTCGAGGTACATCAAGGTACATCAAGGTACATCTGACAACGAGCGCATGCATCCGTAGACCCGTGGATAGGCACATAGGTACAGAATAGATTCGCGGATGCGGTTGTTTGCTGTTGCGAGCTGCGAAGGATGCTTCCCCTTCCCACGAGCGATTCACGCGGTGTATTTACACGGTGTATTTACACGGTGGTTGCTCGAAAGTATTGGTATAGAGCCGCGCGGAAACCCCGTTATGTCGAAGCTCGAGTCCGAGTGCGAGTCCGAGTTGGCAAATCCGTGGAGAAGGGCAGGGTACACGTTGATCTCGCGTAGGTCCCCTCCTTTCGCATCCATTACGATATTCCATTGCTCGAGGTAACGGCTGCTCGAACTCTCTCAGTTTCCGAATGTCGAGACGCGCGCTGCGTTTCCTTCGCAGTGTCCCTTCGCGAGTATTGGTCGCGTTCCATCCGCGAAGAAGATCGACATCGGTATCAATATCGAAAGGACCGTGGCTCTCTTCGCGAGCGAGTCGTCGTTAATCTCGTAGCTGGAGAGGAAAAATAAAATAGGAGATAAGAGAAAGGAGAAAGGAAAGAATAAGGCGAGGTAAGGCGAGGCAAGTGAGCACGTAAGCGCGCGCTACCAGTCGAGGCAGTCGCTGTTCCCCACAAGCGGGACGTTTCTCCTTGAAAGAGGAGTCGCCTTGGACCGCGAGTAACGAGTCGCAACGGGACCATGAAGAGCGCCTCTGCTAGAATTCTCGAATAAATGTTCGAATCGGTAACGTGGTCGATCGTCGAGTAATCCGATTGCGGGAAGGTAATGTGGATCGAGATCAGGATCACGAGTGACAGCCGATAAAACGGTGCGAACGCGACGACTACAGATGCGGATACGGATGTGGATGCCGATGCGGATGCGGATGCGAATGCGAATCCGGATGCGAGTACGGACAGGATACAATCTTTGCGTGGACCAAGCAAAATGATCGGGTCGTAAGTTACCGATAGCTAGAGGAGTCTGGAGAAAATACGTCTTCGAGGCTTCTGGCCTTCTCTTTTTCTCGATTCGAGTGAACGTGATCGGGGCGACGATGAGTTTGATGGGTCCGTCGCCTCGAAACGATACGGAATTCAGAATAAATGGAGGAAAACTGGAGAGATTCCGTAGATAGTCGGTAGAGAGCGGCGCGCGTCTTCGGTAGATCCCGTTCGCTCCGAGAAAAAGAACGGAACGCGGCCGTTTAAGCATTTGCGTGAAACAGGTTTCACCGTGTGTGTCCGTTGATGCACCGAACGAAACCACCGTTACACGCAGACAATCGCGTGGTTCCAAGATCGAGCGCGTATCCTTGCGTCGCCTTTCCTCTTTCTTATTCGCGACGATCGAAAACGGTGACGTAGGAGTACGAGAAGGAGGAGATCTTTGTTGTTATTTCACCGTTTTCTTTCTTTTTAGATTGTACGGGATCATTGTCGTGCTCGCGGCCACGGCCGTTCCTCTTCCGGCGCAATACGTCGAAGCCGAATTCGAAGGATGGGCGCCGTGCGTCGAGGTGAAACGGGATCTTCAGATTCCCTGCGAATGCTTGGTTTTGACGGAATCGGCCGGAGCCGGTCGATCGATAGGGGTGAACTGCGACGGGGCGGTGTTTACGCGGGACACGGTCGAGAGCTTGCGAGGCCAGCCGATCGTGTCGATCCGCCAGCGAAACGCCGGATATCAAACGCTGCCGGGGGATCTTATCGGGTCGGGTCTACGGCTGAAGAAGCTCGATCTGTCCAGCAACTCTATTCGCAAGCTTATGGATCGGTTGCTCGAAGCGCAGCCTCACTTGGAAGAACTTAGGCTGGCGGACAACCTCTTAGGGGACAGTTTGAACCCGATATTCTCGAGCAACGAGTTTCATGGTTTGAGACGGTTGAAGCTGCTCGATCTCAGCGGAAACGGTCTCAGAAGCGTCGAGGAAGGAATGTTCAAAGGATGCGAGAGTCTCGAGCAACTCTACCTCGACAGGAACGAGATCGCCACGGTGCCGACGGCGTCCTTGAAGGGGCCGAATTCCATTCGAGTGCTCTCCTTGAGCGGTAACGTTGTCGGTGCGTGTCTCGCGTCGTCAAACGCCTACCGTGCCTGTACAGTATCCTAGTAGCATTTATGATTGGTCAACAGTGGTCAAAGGTTGGCAGTTGGTTGAGATAAAATTTTTGACAATTTCCTTCCAACGAATATCCCACGTTGGACATACAATTATTACAGTTAGCCAATCAACAAGAAGTTTACGTATGATAATACTACATCGGCCCAATCAATGTTTACCAACATTTAAATAACGCACGTCTTGCAGGCGTTAGAAACGTTACTATGTACGACTAAAAATTTCTTGAGCATTATATTGCAAATTGATTTTATCGTTTTCTCATTATACATGCAATTTGTTGGTGTCGCGCAAAGGTTGGCTCACTGACTACTAGGGTATAAGTGTATGCATACATCTACAGTGTGTTCGACTACAGATGGAAGAAAATTTAAAGGGTGGTTCTCCATGACGATATAAAACCAAAGTGAGAAATAAGAAAATTACGATTTTTACTTCGTTTTTAGTTTGTAACGATTCAAAATATCCCTAAAATGCGGCAATCCGACCAACAGTCGTGTAATAACTCGCGTGACGTATGCCCCTGTCGAACGGGTTGTAGCATTTTAGGCGGATCTTACATAATTCTTCATTTTCCTCTTATATTTTCATAGAGAAAACCACAACTTTCTCCAACCTGTCTTTCACATTTTCTCCCACCTGTAGTCGAACACTTTGTATATATTGTACGCACAATATTGTTATGTATGTACGATATTGATGTGCATGCACGATATTGATATGTATGCACAATATTGATATACATGCATCATAAATAGTGATTGAATGCGAACTATTCGTAACCGCAAATGTTTATCCGTAGGATCGCTTCCACGAAGCGCGTTTTCGTCGATCGGCGGATCGTTGCTGCGCTTGGATCTCAGCGACAACGAGCTGTCCCACATAGAAGACGGTGCCCTCTTCGGACTCGAACGTTTGCTCCTTCTCAATCTTTCTCGCAACGATCTTGGCCGCTTCAACAGCGACGCGTTCGAGGGTATGAGATATTGCAATACCAACGAGCGATTGACCAAGAGTTTGACCATTTGTTCGTTTCCATTTTCAGGCGCTTACAATCTACTACAGTTGGATCTCTCGGTAAATTTTCTTCAAGAATTTCCCAACGAAGCGATCAGGCTCCTGGCGGATCTCAGATTTCTCAACCTTTCGAACAATTTGATCGGCGTAAGTGTCGCCTTCGGCTTTCGTAGCGTCGTAACATCAAAAATTGAATCGTACCTATAATTCTACATGCATTTTGACGCATTCTTCTCGAGAAAAATTAGTTTAAAAATCCGTCGGGGTCGCGTGCTTTGGTATAGCAAGCAGTAGAATCGGTAGGTCATGGTCAGACGCATCAGACAATTCCTATAGCACACGTATTCGCTGAATTTTCAAACTCGATTTACTCGAAAACGGAACATTAAATTGTAAACATTTCATTTCTTCAATTTCGTCTCACTTTTGCGTGTGGAATTATTTCCTAATCGGTTGTCTATTGTATGCAGGACACCCTGTATATACACGTGTATGTATTTATGTATCTATTTATGTTTCGTCCAGAGCATAGACAGGGCTCATTTGTCGGGGTTGAGGGAGCTGCAGGTGTTGGATCTAAGTCGCAACAATATCGGACGTCTCGGCGTGAACGCGTTTTCCGGCTTGATCAGCCTGACCAGACTCGACTTGAGCTTGAACGCGTTGCGCACGGTACGTGAACGCGATTGCGTATGCATTAGGTCGTTGCATATGAAATATCCGATTTTGAACAGTAACGTTAACCTCTTAACTGCGGAATTTAATTTTAAAAATCCCCCACAGAGTGCGAAATTAAAATTAACCAATGACGAGTATTCACGTCGAACGCAGTTAACTGGTTAAACAACCGCAACTATTTCTAATTGATCAAAGAATCGCCCGATCGTAAGCGTTGTACCACAAAATGACGTACAATGAACCTGTCAAGTGTAATAGTATTTCTTGATCAAAACGCATTGCAACATTTGCATTCTACAATCGGACATTTCACATGCAACAACCTAATGCAAGGCTTGAAACGACACACGACTCCAGCTATCTAATTTTCAGATCGAGGAATCGTCGTTCGAGGGTTTGGTGAAACTGAAATGGTTGTCCCTGCAAGACAACAACATTTTGCTGATGCCAGCCGCGGCGCTGACCAGACTACCGTCTCTCACTCATCTTCACGCAGAGTACAATCGCATCGCCGCGCTCTCGACCGAGCTGATCAAAGCGACGGCCGCCGGTCTGAGGACGCTCGCGTTGACTCGAAACTTGGTGCGAGAGATACCGTCTGAATCGTTCCGCGAGTTCGACAACTTGGTTGACATACGACTATCGGGAAATCTGCTGTCGACGATCTCGTCGAACACGTTCGCCGGGCTGGAGAACACGTTGGAGAGGCTAGATGTGTCGCGCAACAAACTGACGTCGATCGGGCCGTTGCTTTTGGAGAATCTGGTGTCCCTGAACCTGGCCGGTAACCAGCTGACTCAAGTTTCGCCGGAAACGTTCAAACGACTACACAGATTAGAGTATCTGAACTTGAGCTCTAACCCTTTGTACGGAGGCTTTCCGCCGGTGTTTCCCCCGTCGGTGACGAACCTAGACGTGTCGCGAACCGATTTGAGAATCTTGCCGACGATCCTGTTGTCGAACCTGGCGTCTCTCGAAAGGATCGCGATGGCCGGCAACGGTTTGGAGAGAATCGAGAGGGGAACCTTCCGACAACATCGGAACTTGACGAGCATCGATTTGTCGGAGAATCGGATAGAGCATATCGAGGAGGCGGCTTTCGCCAGTTCGAAAAGCCTGCGCGAGCTGAATCTACGAGGGAACAGGTTGACTCTGTTCACCGGAGAATACTTCGACACCGGCACCGGCTTGACGAGCCTCGACCTGTCCGGAAACCGAATCGATCGATTGTCTCCGACAGCTTTCGCGATCCATCCGAGACTGAGACGTCTCGATCTCTCCGGGAATCGATTGGCCCAGTTCCCCGGCGAGTACGCGAGACCCCTGCAATTCCTGGAGAGGCTCGATCTGTCCCGGAACCTGTTGAAACGCGTCCCGGAGTTCGCGTTTTCTCGGATTCCGCGGCTACGCGTCCTCGGTCTCGCCGAGAACGAGATCGAGTCGGTGGACGAGCTGGCTTTCCACAATTCAACGCAGCTTCAGCTGCTCGATCTATCCGGGAACGAGATCGAAACGCTCGGCGAAAGAACGATGGAGGGTTTGCTCCGTCTCGAGCATCTTTCTCTCGAAGAGAATCGTTTGACGTCTCTGCCGGAAACGATCTTCGATCCGAGCCGAGTTCGAGCGGTGGAGAGCGTCGATCTGTCCGGTAATCGTTTCGCGGAGATCCCGGCGGCTACCCTGCAGAAGCAGTCGGCGTTCTTATCGCGATTGAACGTCGCGCGTAATCGTATGATCGAGGTGTCCGGCCGCGACATCGCCGCCAACGTTAAAGACCTCGATCTATCGGAAAATCCACTCAGCGAGAACGCGATCAGGGGGATCCTGGGCGAGACGAAGATCCTCCGCAGCTTGAATCTGGCCGGCACCGGTATCGAGAGGCTCGGCAGGCTCGAAACGCCGTTCCTCAGGCGTCTGAATCTCTCCGGAAATGCCATAGCAACGGTGGGCGTCGATGCTCTCGAACGGACCACCATGCTCGAGACGTTGGACCTCTCGCGAAACAGATTGACCGACTTCTCGGGGACGACGTTTCGCGCGCTACCGTCTCTTCGATGGCTCGACCTGTCGGGCAACGACGCGAGAACCGTCAACGAGACCAGCTTCGACGGATTAACCGCGCTCCGCGTCCTCGACGTGTCCCGCTTGCCGAGCTGTGCCAGAATCGAGAGAAACGCTTTCAAACCGTTGTCCAAGCTCCGCTCCCTGTCCGCCCACAGTTATCCCAAGTTGGGCTACTTCGACGTTCAGGGCATCCTAAAGGAAATGCGCAATCTGGAGTCGTTGGACATCGAGATCAAAGATTCCTCGGTGGGCAACGAACAGCTGTCGATCAGCAAGCATCCTCGTCTACGGCAATTGATTCTGAGAGGCGAGAGGCTGCGGAACGTGCTGTCCAGCTCGTTGGTCGGCGTCCGGGTTCCCAAGCTGACCGTTGGTCTTAAGAACACGTCGGTCGAGTCGATTCCAGCCGCGCTGTTCTTCCCGGTACCGCGATCCACCGAGCTGCAGCTCGATCTTTCCGGTAGCAAATTCCCCACGCTCTCCGCCCAGGTTCTCGCCGCGCTCGACGAACGAGCCGGCACCGTCGCTCTCCAAGGACTCGAGAGCAATCCGATCAACTGCAGCTGCGACGCCAGGCAACTCTGGAGGTGGTTGAGAGCAAGCTCAGTCGAGCGCGATTATCATCGTCAACGGTTCGCGTCTCGCGTTCGCTGCGTCACTCCGCCACGTCTAGTCGGAGCGATCCTCACCGCCCTGGACGAGCATCGTCTCTCGTGCGAGCCATCCGACGAGAACGTATCCACCACCGTTGTCGCGAACGGCGCCGACATTGGTATAGATCCCGATCTCGATCCTGACTCCGACAATCTACGGACCAGCCAGAGCGCCGACACCACCTCCTCGGGCTCCTCCGATTTCGCGTCGAGGACTCCCTCGTCGATCACCAAACCAGAGATCATCTGGACGGTCGCGCCCACCGTTCGAAACGACCGGAACAAACACTATGATCGAGACCGCGTGCTCGAGACCGGCCTCGTGGGAAATGGTTCAGGAACGGACGACACTCTGATCATCGGCATCGTCGGCGGAGTGGTCGCGCTCATAGCAATCATCGTGATCGTGGTTTGCATCTGTCGACTGAGATGGTCCAGTCGGATGGACGAAGCGAGGATGGCCGCTGCTAGCATTCAAGACGCGTCCATGCTCAGACCTGGCAGCGCTTATTCCGGCAAGATCAATCACGACCTGTACGTCGGATCTTACAACGGATCCACGCTGGATCGCGGTAACGGTGTACCGCCGTTGCATCCCTCGATCTCAACTCCTCCCATTCAAATGATGCCGTTCGTGCAACCGATGCATCTGATGCACACCCTCTTGACCCCGGGTGCGCAGCAACAGCAACAACCACAGTCGATGGCACAGCCTCAGTCCCAACAATTCTATGGATATTGCGATGGCGGCGCCGCGTTACCCCTCTACGTTGCCTGTCCGACAGATACCAAATGCGACAGGTAACTCTTATCCGGATAATCATTTGCGCGCGTTTCTACCAACAGATCTCGCTCGTACTTACACCACAATCGCCTCCGACTTGTTTATTTAACGTCCACCCGCGTGGCAGGTATTTAGGTATGTACAGTGCCGAACAAAATGATAGGACATTTGATGTATTTGTATATTTCATACAACACAATAGGATATATGTACATATTACACGCCCTGTATATTAGATATGTCCTTCAAAGTATCCATATGGAATTGCAAGTTTGTATATTCTACGCAAAAGAAATTAGAGAAGGAAGTGTAAACATGGACTGACTTTGCTAAGGTTGCTGAGTTTGCTAAGGTGGTTTTACTAAATATTAATTTGGAATTCAACAAAATATTTCTGTTCAGACAATTGTATTTTTTAATAACAAATACATCAAATGTCCTATCATGTTGTTCGGTACTGTACATCTATTGGATTGGCAAAAAAAGTAAGTTCAGTATTTTAAGGTGAAATAAAACCAAATTTCTTTATTCATGCGATAAACTTTAATCAATAAGATATTTTCTTATTTATTCTTTTTGGCAAAAGATCATCGAGCATAAGGGAAAATATCTTATTTGTTAAAGTTAAAGTTCATTGCTTGAATAAAAAAAATTGGGCTCCATTTCTTGCCAACCCAATACTTACCTAAATTTTATTTTCTGTCGGGTTGAGTATGCATGCCGCCGAGCATTACTCACGGACGATCATCGGTGCTCCAACCGTTCGACGAACCCTTATGCCTTATATTAATATATGTACATATATGTATACATTACTCTACTCTAACGTACTTATTGTAAACCGTCGTTTTTTAAAACATACGATTTACGCGAACGTTTCTTTTTTTTTTTATTCTTTTCATTATAGTCTAAGTGAGAATCGCGCGTTTGTTGTGTATAGGCGTGAACAATATTTTTCGGCCATACGATACAATGTAAATACCGGCGAAAACATTTGTTCCGCCAAATTTGCATTTAACTCCACTCCTCCCAGTGGAGCAACAACGAAGCCGAACATGCTATGTAAAATAGCACGACATTCTCTTGTTTAAGAACAAATAAAGTTGTTATGAGCATAGGTGATGAAATCGTTCGAATAGACCTTCTGCATTCATGAAATCCTGAAACAAGCCTATTTATTATTCATGTTTAAACATGTTTAAACAATCGTTAAAGACGTTACTTTTGCGCCAACTTTTTAGGATATTTTTCAGTTTATCTGAAAAAATAAGGGTCCAGCGTAAAATCGAACTATATCACGCGATGGAGCAGACTTTTATCTTGAGAAACCACTCTTTGAAGTTTCGAACGTCGACGGTCTTTTCGAAACAGAAAGCAAAATATCTTCGCCCGACATGAGTTGCCGCTCACCCAGTGGCGCTCACCACTAGCGCGGCCGTTCTTTAACACCGATACAATTTATAAACAATTCTGAAAAAAATTAAGAACAATTGTTTCAATAATATCCGACTACTGAATTTTTATAAAACTGGTATCTCTACAACTTCACTACGAAATATCAGCTATCCTCTCTGGAAATATACACTTTCTTCGAATATTTGGAGATTTCCAATTTTTCAAGATGTACGCTTGTGTGTAGCGCGTGCGCAGTAGAAGCAACGTAAGGAGCCGATGGTACGTCAGAGTGGGGGATGGCCGGCTGAGCCAGCGGCGAGGAAAAATATTATGTTCCACGATTCTGGCATCACGTATTCACACCGCAACGTCGAGTTAGTGCGGTGCAGCCAGGTCAAGACAGGTGCAGCGGTGCGGTCTAGTCAGGTCTAGTTGGTGTGCGCACTGTTGCAGTCGGTCACAGTCAGTTGCAGTCAGTTGCGCACGTTGTATGCAGTTGTATGTGAGCGGCCATTTTTCCTTTGCATCTGTCAACTTCGACACCAAACACGATTCCACGATGATACCTATAGAGAAATTAGCATCGTCGATGAAAATACAAATCTGCGCTGCGCCAGAAGTGGTACCAACGGTAATTATTATTTATCCAAATTTTCTGTAATGCATACTAAATTATTACCGAATAACTCTGAAACACTTTCACCACAGTGTCGTTGTGATCATTAACGTTCGATTGAAACGAATCTATTACAGGGAACTGAATTATGCGTGAGGCACGTAAATTCGACGGTGGACGAAGTGACGCACAATCCCAAGTACGAGGAGTTGTTTGCACCAGATGTGGGACCTGAAAATCCTTTCAAAACGCAACAGCAACGCGCTACAAAAAATATGCTGTCTGGATACGTAGAGAAAGCTCATATTAGCGAATTTCAGTTTGAAAATCAAAGAAGAACTTTTGCCAGTTATGGTATGTATATGTGTGCATATACGTGTACATACACCATAGAAATAAACAATGCGATACAGTAAGTCCTCGACTTACCCAGTTAATTCGTTCCAGCGCTTTCCGTGTAAGTCGAAATACTGCGTAAGTTGAATAGTACCTGAGTGCCACCGCTGAAAGGTTATTAGTACAATCTGCTTTGTTCATACTATATGTATGTACTCGTTTGAAACAAACTGTGTCCATGGAACATTCATCGCTCAAAATGCCTACACTGTACACAAGCAAACACTTATCTTCGCTTCTGTCACATATGTACTAACAGAACTCCCATTCTGGCAATCAAAAACCAAATTTCACAGTTCGGAATTGGTTTTTTGATTCGTTTCTAAGAATTCGCGTATCTACGAATCCACGTAAAACGAAACTGGGGACTTGCTGTATTATATAATTTAATAGACACGTTGGTACAGGTTGCATCTGAATAAAATGAATGTTTCTCGTAGGCTATGCATTGGACCCGACAGTAGACGGAAGCGCCGAAGAAGGCAGGACAATTATCGGAGCGAAAGAAGCAGCGGAAGAATTAGGTGGCAAGACTGTATTTGAAAGTACGACTCTGAGACCAGCAGATAAAAGAAAACGTCACAGGAACGACAATCCTGCGGACGTAGAGGGATTCTTAGGTCCATGGGGTGGATACGTAGACGAGAAACGCGTTATAAAACCAACGGAGGAAGAAGCTGCCGAGCTGGAGGAGATATTAGCTAAAAGAAATAGAAGAGGCAAACCTATGGAGGAGAAACCCTTGGAAGAAAAGACAGTATTGCATAGTATGTATAGTCGAACAATTACTTCATTTTTTAAATGATCTTGGATCAACGGTTATTTATTATAACATTCTTCTGCAGTCAAGGATAGCGTGGACTACCAAGGAAGATCATTTTTACATGCTCCTCAAGATGTTGGAGTAAATTTGAGATCGGAGTCGCCACCCGATAGATGTTTCTTACCAAAAGCACAAATTCACAGTTGGGAAGGCCATACAAAGGGTATCTCTCAGATCAGATGGTTCCCTCGCACGGCACACTTGTTACTCTCTTGCGGTATGGATTGCAGAGTCAAGGTATGTATAATATTAGGTTGTTCTAAAAGTTTCTTTCGGAATGTGTTCCTTTAGTATTGCTAAATAAATATTAGGTTGTCCCAAAAGTCGGTTTTCGATTCATGCACATAATGCAAATTCATGTTAGTACTTACTTATTAACATTAATTTCACGTGCGCATTACTTTGATAGCTGTGGGAAGTGTACAAGGAAAGAAGATGCATCCGAACGTATTACGGTCATCGCCAAGCTGTTAGAGACATAAGCTTCGACAATGATGGAAAGAGATTTTTGTCAGCGGGATACGATCGTTACGTGAAACTTTGGGACACTGAAACTGGCGCTTGCGTTAGTCGATTCACAAACAGAAAGATTCCATACTGCGTGAAATTTAATCCAGATCCGGACAAACAACACTTATTCGTGGCGGGTACCAGCGATAAGAAGATTATTTGTGTAAGTAATACAAACGAATAACATGCTACCCCCAGTTGATACCTGGGGTACAGTTCATTACGTTACATTGCATTACATTGCAGTGGGATGTTCGATCCGGCGAAATAACACAAGAATATGATAGACATTTGGGAGCGGTAAACACGATAACGTTCGTAGATGAAAATCGGCGTTTCGTAACTACTTCCGATGACAAGAGCTTGAGAGTTTGGGAATGGTAAGATGCGACTTACTGAATACGACGCTGTTCGTCGAATCTTCAAAAGATTGTCCTTTTCTAAATGTTTAAAACTTTTTACACAGGGATATACCGGTCGACATGAAATACATAGCAGATCCTTCGATGCACTCTATGCCGGCGGTGACACCATCGCCAAATCAAAAGTGGCTCGCATGTCAAAGCATGGACAACAAGATAGTTATATTTTCCGCATTGAATAGATTTAAGATGAATCGTAAGAAAACATTCACGGGTCATAT
The DNA here is from genome assembly GCA_028455805.1 of Lasioglossum figueresi. Taxonomy (NCBI): domain Eukaryota; kingdom Metazoa; phylum Arthropoda; class Insecta; order Hymenoptera; family Halictidae; genus Lasioglossum; species Lasioglossum figueresi. The sequence continues at coordinate 7,839,696 of CM052203.1, read as the reverse complement.
GGTTGCTGGCTACGCGTGTGGGTTAGACTTTTCTCCTGATATGAGGTAAAGAAAACTAACTTTTAATTATTTCAATAATTCTCTAAAGCTATACCTCCGGTGATTTACGGACGGGAGTGTATACACGAACACGAACCTGATTTGTTTTATGTTTCACAGTTACCTGGTATCGGGCGACGCGGACGGCAAATGTTATATTTGGGACTGGAAAACGACCAAGTTGTACAAAAAATGGAAAGCGCACGACGGTGTATGTATCGACGTATTATGGCATCCGCACGAGCCGTCGAGACTCGCGACGGCTGGCTGGGATGGAAAAATAAAATATTGGGACTAAGCAATTAAAAAGAAATTCCATTGTATTTTTCGATAAAATTGTGTACTTGTATTTTATTATATACATATAATTACGGTCTATAGTCTAGTCCCTTTCACGTATTCGAATCATGTCGTCAGAAATACGCGTGAACGTCTAAGGCTAGAATTTTGGACGTTTACTGAAAGGACACAAGTATCTACACGGAACCCGTGAACCGTGTATTCGCGAATTAAGTATCGTTAATAAGTAGACTGCGGATGTTTATGCAATTTTAAACTTTTATAGACAAATTTTAAGAAAGTGGCAACAAATAAAATCCTATTTTTAATGGGAACAGCCTTTGTACATCCAAAACAAACAAAAATCTTACTAAATTGAATGTTGAACGATTGGAGGGTTGAATGTTTCAAGGGTAGCAAGCTAGATGTTCCTAACACCGTGTGGCGGCCAGAAAAATCAATAGTATCCACGCGTCACGTCACTGTGTCCGACGGTCTGTCGTTTCGTACTACACACTACGTCGTGTTTTTCATTTGTCTACAAATGTGTGCTTGACAACGATAAGATATTTTCTCCGAGGATTTCTGAAATCAGACAATTTGAAAACGTCAAAGTGACCGAACGTGAGAGTCGATCGAAACACGTTGCCGAATGGTAAAGTAATGTTATCACGATATATTTTCAATGGGCAAACAAATGCACACATATCCCTTGATTTGTCGAATTGCTGGAACCAACGACGCGAACAATAATTACAAAGAATGTTGATGCTTGACCGAAAGCATATTGTTTAATTAGAAACATATACATATATATTACTAAAAATATTAGAGTTAATGTAAAAATGGACAGACCTGGGTTAGGATACTCGTATCATCTTCCGTCCGCAGGCTGGAATCTCAGAGTTCGAAATGTTCTTTCCCAGTTTAGTGATCTTTTCAGTGAGTTTAACAAATATATCGCGCCAGCGTATCATCATGACCGATGCGAAAGGTATTGTTCATAGAGAATCCTGTAACTTTATAAATGCATCGCAGATACATGTACTTATACAGGTATGTACGGTTTTATAGATCGGTACAAATGCGATTATATTCGATGCACAAGAGGGAGTTTGTCATGGTGTTTATCGCCTTCTTTGCCTGTTTTATATTAGAGGTGTTCATCGGACTTGCAGGTACGTGAACCTATGTATTTTACATTAGATTGGTTCTCAAAATGCTCTCATCCTTTTATCATCTTTTAGGACCTCCCATCACATCGACCAGTGAACAGAAGGCCCACTTGAATGTCAGTGAAGTGGCCACCGGTCCTTTCACCATGAAAACACCTCCACTGTCTACGTACAGTCAACAGTTATGGGTGATCGCAAAGTTACTGACATCAAACAACGACGGTATCGTAGATGCGATGGATTCAAAAACAAATTTCTAATCACAAGTGAACACTGTAAAACATAAATTGTATAATTTATAATTTTCAACTTTTCCAGATGAACGATACGACAAAAGTTTTCAAATCAGTATCTCGATAGAGGGGCTAACGGAGGATCATAAATATGTGCCTGTGCTATCTTCGGAAACTGGACAGAATAGGTAAATACTAGGGGTGTGCGAGAGTCGCTAATACGTTCGTTTATTATTAAAAATTGCAGAACCAGGCATTTGAAATGCGAAAGGCAAACGTGCGACGAGTTGGTGGTTGCCCATCTTGGATTTCTCGACTACACTTATTATAAAATTGCCGTTCGTTTCTATGGGCTTGAGAATTTCCACCGGCGTTATAACATACGCGAGCTCACATTCTACGTCAGTAAGCACTACACGAAATGAACAATTGCATCGTGATAGATTCGAAAACGATATAATAATGATCGCATATCGTGTATCGAATAACATTTCTGTCTGTTCGCAGTTCAAGAACTACAACCCAGACTTTACAGAGTTTGAAATATGGTTTCGTCTAATGTTCTTGCTAACCGCGTTCGGAATTATGGTAAAGGATGCACAAGTATTCTTTAAATTCATTTTAATGCTTCGATCGCATTATACTATACTACTTACCTGGCTGTTTGTGTAACACTGTAGAACGAATTGCGATAGTCTATATACATAATGCAAGTTTCATTGATTTTTAGTGTTGGTTCGGGCATTCTCTCCGAAAGTATCCGTTGCACGACTGGTCTATAGAACAGAAATGGATTTCCATACTCCTTCCGCTGCTAATCTTATACAATAGTAAGGTTTCATGATGTATCGAGAGTTGCCAATTCACAATTGAACGGTATCTAAGTCTCTCTCTTTTTTACAGATCCGTTATTCCCTATGACGTTTTTGGTGAATTCCTGGGTGCCTGGTATGTTGGATGCAATTCTGCAAACGACCTTTCTATGCGCTGTTCTTATGTTCTGGTTATGCGTTTACCACGGTCTGAGACAGGTGCGAGACTTGTTGCGTTGTTAAGTATCCATAAACTAAAATAAAATATTGTAGTAGTAATGCTAATAGCAATACTTATAATAGTACGTGTTGATTTGCATGTGTGTACGTACACAACTTGTATATAACTTGTACATTTGAACAGAACGAGAGACGTCTTATCACGTTTTATTTACCCAAAGTTTTGGTGGTTGGTCTACTGTGGTGTTCGGCTTTGATACTGGCAACGTGGCTGCGCTGCACCGAATTGGAAGATCCAACGTATAATTACGTTCTCGATACGTCGAATTATTTCGTAAGTTGTCGTTTCCAAGTGTATGTATGTATACACGGTGTCGCACACGGTACAAGCAGTCATTATTCAAATATGTGAAACTCTTTGTTTCAGGGTTTCAAAGTGTTCTTCTTCACGATAGGAGGCTTTTACATTGTGTACCTGCTGCTCCTAATATTAAGAGCGTACAGCGAATTACGCTCTATGCCTTACTTTGGTATGATTACAATCAAAAGTCTAAAGTATTAACTTTTAATTACTCGCATACAGTACTTAGAATCTCAAAACATTAACACGTTCCATGCCGCGTGTACCACCGATAGGCTATAGTAGAAAATAGAGTACGAGTAACTGAAAGTTAATTGATAATAGATAGAGTAACTTGATTACTGTTGTTTACCATTGCCGTTCCGTAGATCTCCGTTTGCGTTTCCTAACGTTGCTCGCCGGAGTCGTTTTCTCGCTTTGCGGATGCGTGACGGCGCAACAGTTTGGGGCTGGCATTTTCGAAGACAGTTTTGCCTCACGACTCACCACTTATTACCGGTCTTCTGCCCAATTTATGGCTTTGTACGGTCTTTTGAATTTTTATCTGTACACAATGGCGTACGTGTATGCGCCCGCCTACCAGCAAGTGTACGGCCAACGTGAGTCGCCTCAAACTTCCTCGACAGTTTCTATTTCTACTTGAAACCTACAATACATATCAATATATACATACCTACATTTGTTGCATCGAGTAAAGTATTACCTCCGTCAATTCTAGATTCCACCATAACGAAAGATAACCCAGCGTTTTCTATGATCAACGATTCTGACGAGGATGTGATTTATGGATCGGATGAGGAAGTTGCCTACGGATCGGACGAAGATAGTAGACGGCCTTTAACTCGGCCGCCTCGAAATTCTACAAACAATAACAATTGAAAGAAACTCCATACAAAGGAAACACTTTACGTTGTTAAATAAAATGGCCCAGCAGAGGAGAGAACCACCGGTCGGGAATCTATTTTATAAAAGAAAGGATACACGGCCGAAAAATTGATTCAAATTGTCAAACTGAACAAAGTTTTTTCTTACTGTCTACGCGCATCTGCCTGTGTACACAGTGGAGAGATACCAGGATATAGGTTTCATGCGCTGAGTAAAATTTTTACATCGTACATAGCTTGTACTTAACTCAGCCACACGACGTTTACGTTCTAGTCGAAAAAAGCGATACTGCCTAGGTACTTAGTACACAAGGTACTCTGTCGTGTTTACAGCTCGTTCATTTAATTTGAGGTGCGCCCACAAATCTATGATACCTACTTGCGTGGATACATTCGTACACTTCAAATCTGAGGATTATTACTATAATACAACATATTATAATATAATTACGGAAAAATTATACAGAAAACTTTGTAGCTTTTCGAATATAATGTAGGAAAAGGAATTCATCCGTCGATTGTATACCATCGATTGAGCTCGTTGAAATGTGTTAAAACTTGTTGCGGAGCATACGAAACTTTTCTGTACTATAAAATATTGACTGTAAACATACATGAAAAATCAGAATAATGTCTTTGCTACTTATACGTTCTACTTGATTACCCCCAATATTGCTGTTACTAACAATTTTTGTACCATCACCTAATCAACGTGAAACAACACGGAACCAGATTTATGCCCTGTTGACATTCAGGAAAATAGAGTGAATTTCTATACTGTATCGAATTTCGCTCTGGATTAAAAAATTATTTGCAGTCCATTTAATAACTGGACTTAATTATTACGTGTCCAGTTAATAATTAATTTGACAACTTTACAGGTACAATTCATGCGCTTTTGTGATTAAGGTAACCACTCTGGATCTTTAACATTGTTTCTGTAACTTTAAACGGTCCCCCTTTGTTGTTCATTACTTATTAACAATTTTCGACGGTCGGGTTTCTTTCACCGCCGAACTAAATCATCTGATTAACTCAACATAAATTTTGGCAAATTTAGGGCAATCAAAAGTAATCTAAGGGCACAAGGGATGTTCAGGGGAATTTTTTACATTGACCTGATACAAAATTCGCGCAATAACAAGATATTTAATAAAATAGCATAGTCATTTCCGAAAAAAGGAAAGGTGTGGTCATCTAGCAGGGTCATTTCACGTGAGAACAGACACTTTATGGAGTAAAATTTCAAATTTTCTTCAGAATTGAATGTCTTGTACAGATGTCCTGATTTTATCAATACAGCGCTACCGGCCGGTTTAAACCCGGATTTATCTATCGGCTGCCGCAGAACAAACAAGGTATAGCAGTGGACTGATGATCGTCTAATATAATTGTCCGTACCTCCCTGTACCGCAGTATTGCACTAGAAGTCTGATGGTGTGCTGAGTTTCTCCGAGCTAGTCAACATTCGTGTTATAAATATTTAGAATATAAGTTATGTACATATATATATATTACATATATAGTACACATATACATTTTATGTATGAATTTACAATGAATAAATAAAGACTATGTAATAAAAAGAATATCTCCGTATATATTTATTGAACCACCAATTTTTCCCGAACGTCCGACTAGTCCAAGAGTTATATACGCACATCTAACTTGTCATCGAGTTACTGCGTACTGATTTGGAATTACAAAAATAGCGAAACATCGGAAAATAAACATTTTAGAGTATCTGGCTTGTGCTTGAGTTGTACTACTGAATTTCGTGCCACCTCCTTTGCTATCATATTCTCCTAATACAAACATCAATTTTCGAAAATTTCCGGCAATTTTCGGCCGTCTGACTTGTCGTTGAGTTGTACTACTGAAATTTCGGATACCTCCTTCGCTATCATGTTCTCCTAATACTCCTGTTAATTTTCGAGGTTTTCGAAAAATATTGCCAATTTTTGGCTTTGTATTAGGAGAACATAATATCGAAGGAGGTATCCGGATTTCAGTAGTAAAACTCCACGGCAAGTCAGACGCTCGAAAATTTTCGAAAATTAAGTAGTACAACTCAACGACAAGTCAGACGCCCGAAAATTGGCGAAAATTTTCGAAAAACTCGAAAATTATCCGGAGTATTAGGAGAACATGATATCGAAGGAGATATCTGAAATTTCAATAGTACAACTCAGCGACAAATCAGCCGACCGAAAATTGAGAAAATTTTCGAATATCTCGAAAATTATCAGGAGTATTAGGAGAACATGATATCGAAGGAGGTATCCGAAATTTCAGTAGTACAACTTAGCGACAAGTCAGCCGGCCGAAAATTGGAGAAAATTTTCGAAAATCTCAAAAATTATCAGGAGTATTAGGAGAACATGATATCGAAGGATATCCGAAATTTCATTAGTACAACTCAGCGACAAGTCAGACAATCGAAAATGGTCGAAAATTTTCGAAAATTGAGTTTCCTATTAGGAGAATATGATATCGAATGAGGTGGCATGAAATTCAGTAGTACAACTTAACGTCATTCCAGGCCACCGAAAAATTGTGTTGTTCGAGGAATATGGTTGAGAAATAAGAACACATTAATTTGTAAAAATATTCTTTATTTATTATCGTGTACAATACAATTTTAAATGTACATGTAAAGTGTGAAAAATTGCATACAGATTTCTTCATTTATTCTTTATTTATTTAATTTATTAAATTAATTCGTCCACTCGTCTGTGAACCATAATGGAGTGGATGACTCGAACTCTGTAATAGAAAGAACAACATTCATTCAATCAACCGTCAAATAATAAATCCAAATTCATAGGAAATATTCACATTCAAGTTGAATGTACAATCGAAATTAATTTGCACTAAACTAATTCAACTTGATTTAGATGTGTTGGTTGTAGATGTCGTTCTTGTTCGCTCATATTTAGAGTTGACATGACAATATCAATTACGTCGAGTGTTGCATTCCAAACGACTAGTTGAATCGAATCGAGGATTATTTGTTGTTTTCACGTAAGTTGAACAGTATACTATAGTAAAACAGTAAAACTATAGTTTTAAACAATCAGAACGACGTAAGGCCCGTAGAAGATTAATTCCCACACAATTAATTGCGCCGTGTTCGCAATTTCCTATTTCTATAAATACTATTAATTATTAAATACTATAACGCTATGAAACGCTACGAAAAATTTCCGTACCTTTCATCCATACATGCAATTGTAATTGGTGATAGAGCGATTGGCGAACCTAACCTCAAACTTTTGACGTTTAGCCATGTACTTATTTTAGACTTCAGACGTTCGATTACTGCAGCGTACAACAATGTCGATAGCTCAGGAACGACCCGAGCTGTACGAAGAGGTGAAGCTGTACAAGAATGCCAGAGAACGAGAAAAGCACGACAATCAAGCAGACTTGTATGCCGTTGTAAACACATTGCAACATCTGGAGAAGGCCTACATCAGGGACTGTGTCACGCCGAAGGAATACACGGCAGCTTGCAGCAAACTGTTGGTGCAATACAGAGCCGCTTTCAAACAGGTACCCTGATTTTTAAAGATAATTTTGTCGTGTTAAGAAGATAGACTCGTTTCCAGGATTGCAAGGGTACGGTATGCGCCTTCTCATTTCTCGATAAGATCTCGGCTAGAAAAAATATCAATCTAGACCGCTGTCTCCCTCAAAAGTCTTATTTTTACATTTACGAGGCATAATTTGCATTATTCGGCAGCATGTAGCTATCGCAGCTTTATGAAAATAGCTACATGTGCAATTTTATGTTTCCAAATAATGCAAATTACATCTTGTAAAGGTAAAAATAGGACTTTTGAGGGCAACTGTGGCTTTTGACTACTGAAAAACCCTATCGTTGCATTATCAAGAAATGAGAAGGCGCATCCCACAAGCCTTGCAATTAATAATTGACCGATATCACAGATTTCGCTAAAAGATGCTGTTGCATCATGATGTGTTTGTACATGCAACAGAAATGTATCCAATGGTAAACAAACCCTGACAGTGTACCATGTACAAACACAATTGCAACAACATCTTGCAGTGAAATCCGTAACATCGGTTATTTATTAAGGACGCGTGTACTCGACTGATATTTAAATTTAATTTTCTTGAAAATGAAGGCTCCCACGCAATTTCGTTAATCTTGATTTAGTATATCTAAATATTACATGTAATCTGTAAATAGTATCTAAATTGTTCCAGGTGCAGAGCGACCAATTCCCCACCATAGACGCCTTCGCCAGAGCATTCCGTTTGGATTGTCCGGCTGCTCTCGAAAGAATCAAGGAGGACAGACCCATCACGATAAAAGACGACAAAGGCAACACGTCGAAATGCATCGCGGACATCGTGTCCTTGTTCATAACGCTGATGGACAAACTGCGGCTGGAAATCAAAGCCATGGATCAGCTGCATCCCGACTTGAGAGATCTAATGGACACTATGAACCGATTGAGCATACTGCCGAGCGATTTCGACGGTAAAGAAAAGGTCGCAGAATGGTTGCAGACGCTGAACAACATGTCCGCGTCCGACGAACTGTCCGACACGCAAGTCAGACAACTGATCTTCGACTTGGAAACCTCGTACAACGCTTTCAACAAAATTCTTCACAATTCCTAATCCCGCGAAAACCCTTTCTTCGCCTTTTTAACTGTACATAATATCTCTGTATACTATTATCTTGTATTTCTTCGATTAGCGAATAAAGAAAGATTGAATCGTTCGACTGCTATTTTTGTTTCCGTACGATCCTCGGCACTCGGTGACGTTTCCTCGCGGTACCGTTTCTAGTTCTAAAAGTCGAAAGCAGAACAAGACCGGCTTTGCTTCCTCCCAGCTCGGTTTTGCGGTGAAAGATGAAACTCCGCGGTGAATCTACCGTTGCACCACTTTCCTGGCTTCTAGTTTGCTCGGCGGGAGGTAACTCGAGGCCTATCGCTAGACAGCCTATTCTTCGGACACTTTCCCGCGTCGCGGCGGATGCACCCGTCTCGTTCTCGGTCGAGTCCGATTCCTACCGTGCTCCTCTTACGATCGAACGACGACCACCCGGATTTAGCACGGGAATGTATGTTCTTCGATACCGCAAATCTTTCCGAGCTCTTGGACGTAAACCGATCCAAACCGCGGCAAGCTTAGACGCGGTTGCATCGCGCGAAAGAGAAGTCGATAGGCGTTGACAAGAGATCGGAAACTGGTTCTTTTTCATCGATTGTTCGGAACAGTCTTCGCATTTTTCCTCGACCAACCGGAATCGAAGGAGGAAAAGTTTAGACGCGGCATTTGAACACGTACCGAACAGAATTGCGTTTTTTTCTCGCGCTTCGACGCGACGGGGAAGACGAGAGGAAACGCGGAGACGTGTCGGTGGCTTTTGGTGCGTTTTATTGATCGAATACAGTCGTAAATACAATTGGCAAGTTGATCGGTGGTACAATCGAAACGTTTATGTACAAGTATGTACAACGCTAACGTTGATCCTCCTCGTCGCTGGGAGGAGCGTCGCGACGGATTCGCGAGGTTTGTGCGCTGCAACATGTATTTTAAACCAGTTGGAATTTCGATTCCCGCGATGTTCGCTTCGCTCGCGAACAGTTTCGAGTATAAAACGATGGAAAAAGTATGATGCGATTGAGAATGGCGCGAATACATGCGAGTTACGCGAAAAATTGTGCCGAACGAGAGGAAACTCGGGGGAAAACGTGGGAAAAGGGTGGAGAACCCTAATAGGGGACTAGAAAACATTTACTCGATTCGTTACTTTACGCTAAAGCTGACCAGATTGCGTGCGTGCGTACGTGCTTGCTTGCTCGTTTGCTTCTCTTTATCATCTTCATCTTCTTCCTCCTCTCTTTTCCTTCTTTCCTTGCTTGCTCGCTTCCTTCCTTCGAAATGCGTTTTATTAAATACTTATCGATAAAGCTTACGTCTACGCGAGTACACTTATACGCGTCGATATGATTAAGAAAACGATCGCGAGCGATCGTCAGACGGAGAACACTTCGATTCGTGTACTTTCGACATGGCCGAAGAAGCGGCAGTCTTCGATCAGGGACACCATTCTCCCTACTGGCAGTGATTCTATTCGTTCTACCGAGACGTTCTCTCGTATCTGTCCCGGGTGCACGAGGTCGTCCGGCTATACGGAAGCCGATCGTTGCCAAGCTTGTTTCTGTGGAAAACGATCGATTCGAACTCGACTCGTACGTGATATCGGCATTGGTATCGAGATCGAGATCGTAATCGGAGATCGAGAACGTTAAGACGAGGAGGACGTCCATCGACGTCGACATCCATGGACGAACATCCGTTAAGATAAAAAAAAAAGGACAGAAGTCGAGAGACTGCCGTCAATTGGTCTCGGCGAGACTCTCCTCGACTATTTTCTCGAGTTGCCCGTCGGATTCTCTCGGCCTCTCGTAGGTCCCGGGTCCGGGCGATTCGACTTCCTGTAGCAAGCCCTTCTTCAGGACGTTTAGGTACCCCTAGCTCTGAACGATGTCGGTGATGTACTCTTCGTGAAGCGCCAACAGATGACGGGGAACGTCGAGCGCGGTGTGCAGAGTGACGGTCACCCCTCGGTTCAGGCTGACGGCCGGATAAAATACGCCGTAGAGATCGCGAAACGCGATACCACCTTGCGGTTTGTCGTTTACGAAGAAGCGAAGTGTGTGCGTGGTGTCGAGGTCGAGGAGGACACCCACCGTCGAGCCCTGCTGCACGCCGCCTTCGGTCCTCTGCGCGTGTCCGCCGCCGTGCATGAACCAAGAACGCTGTCGATCTATGTACATGCTCCAACCCTTGTCGTCTTTGCCTAAAACCATCGAACATCCACGGAAATTGTAAACCGTTACGGACACGGTGGGCAGAAGAACCCTAGTAGCATTTATGGTTTAACTTATGGTTTTACTTATGGTTTGTGGTTTTGTCAAATTTTACTTCACTAAGAGCGGTCCTAGTCTTTCTCTACAAGTAAATATCTAGCAAAATCGGAGTAAACCTTGCTGTAGGAGGGAAAATCGAATTTTATTTAAATTTCTAAATTGTATAATTGACAGTTTCATGCATGTTCAATAATTGAAATATATATAAGGCTTAAAATAAAGTCGAGTAACAATTTTGCCCGATACTTACTCTGAAAGTAAGGTTAGGTTTGCTCTTAGTGCAACCGATCTGCCCTCTATAACGAGGACAGACTCTTATCGCCAATGCGGAAACAGATGGAAAGGTATTCGGTGCCAAATTCATACCAAATCAAAAGCAGAAACAAAAGCATCTATAGCAGCTATTGCTTACTGGGATATATTCTATACCTATACTTATACTGTCGCGCAATGGCTGGTCCACTAAAGTTTTATTGTGTGCAACCTTGGAATTTATTTATTTCAGGTTAAATATACAGGTTGTTCGACTACAGGCAGGAGAAAATTGAAGGGGTGGTTCTCCATGACAATATAAGACGAAAATGAAGAATAAAGCTTTATTTTTAATTTAATTAATTGTCATGTTGATTGTCCCTCTTTCCTGGAGCAAATCAATTTCTACGTACTTGAACGTGTTTTGAGAACTAGGGCAGGATTTCAAACAATTAAGTCCAAATCCACATATGGATTAATGGATCCCTTAAATCGTATTATTGCGGACTCTACCTCGCTACATCAAGAGAAGATTTCGTACAATTATATGTTAATTTAATACCTGTATTCCTACAGCTCACGGCATGTCCCTTTATAAGTAATTTTAGGTTAAGACTTTCATTTTTGTTTTTCTTTTGTATTGTAAACATTTGTATAAATGGATTTCGGTCCGTACATAATAATAATAATAATAAAAAAATTGCGATTTTGGCTTCCTTTTTCAGTTATTAACCATTCAAAATATCCCTAAAATGCGGCAGCCCGACCAACAGTCATGTATAAAGTGACGATCGGGTTGCAGCATTTCAGGCGGATCTTTCATAATTCTTTATTTCCGTCATCTTTCATTTCTGTGACGGAGATCCACCCCTTAAATTTTCTCCCGCCTATAGTGGAGTATCTTGTATATGTGTGCATACACTGTATACCCTAGTAGCATTTATAATTGGCCCTTTGTTGAGTGTTCGTTGCGATATTGGTTGGCAAACCGTTAGAAATATTGCAACCAAGCCCTAACAAACTGCCGATAATAATTGCTGCTAGGAAAGGGTTCGTTTTCGAAACGTGAGGGAGGACTCACCGAGCATTTGATCCCGCAGCACGTCGGCCCTCGCGATACCGAACGCTGGATCCGTGTCGCTGTGGTAGCGGTCGATTGTCAGCTCCCAATAGTGGACGCCCCTCGAAAATCCGACGCTCGAAAGGACGACCCGGTGTTCGTAGCCCTCGCAGGACGCGCTCATCGCGTCCTCGGATATCGACACCTCCTGCGGTATACCCGAAGCTCCGGTTGCCCACGAAAACCACGCCACTGTCGCCCACACCGGTAACAAACGGTTGCGATAAATTTCATGCTCCACGGATGGCGGCTACTGATCGCGTCAGAGCGGACCGGATCGGATTCCAATCCGAATCGATAGCCAACCTCGCATTGTTCTCCAGTGACGGGGGATCGAGTGGTCGGGTTCGGGGCGACGCGCGACGAACGTTCGAAATATTGGAAAAAACGAAATCGCGGCTCGGCTGGCACGGCACCGATAACCAATTCTATGCCGCGACTCGTTTTTCTACCGACTTTTGTTCGCTCGTGCGTTTCCCAGATACGACCCATCGCGAATCGTTCTTCGAATCGAAATCAAAATGGAAATGGAATTCGAAATCGAAAACGGAGAGAGAGAAATAGACGAAATAAACGGTTACCCTCGGCGGTCTGGAGACCGATCAGCTCCGAGTACTCGCCCTCTCCGGCGCTGTTGAAACCTCTCACCCTGGCATTGTAGAGCGAGTTGAAGTGCAGTCCGTCCACGGTGCAGATCGTTTCCCGGCCGCAGTACACTTCCTGATCGCGCGCACGCGGACAGACAAAATCACGAGTTATATCCGACGGATTGAAAAAAAAACGAGAACAAAAACAAAAGCGAACACGAACAAGAGGATTCCACTCACTCTGAATTCTCCGCCGCATCCGTCGTCCAGCTCCAAGAGGTAGCCCTCGATGGCTGGGCCTCGCTGACCGGTACTGCATCCGCCGATCCCGTGTCCAGGTGGAGGCTGCCAAGCGACTGTCACGCTATTGTTCTCGGCGCTACATTCCTCGGGTATCAGCAGAGGCGCTCCCGGTGCTAAAACCATTCGATATTAGACGATTTTCCAATCGCGAAATTCATCGCGTTCCTACCCTAGACTACGACAACAGTAAAGTCGGGTTTACTGTCCAGAGTCAACACCGGGTTCTAAGTCCAGTGCCTACTCATTCCATCTCGGCTCGGGTATATCGGTGTAAACACCGCACATTGACTCGAATGAATCGAAATGTTCAACTTTCTTAATCTTCATTATTTTTTTTAATGAAATTTCACCATCGCATTTCTGGCATTTTTCTGATTAATATAAGACCAAACACGATATAATTCCGATTGTATTTAGTGGTTATATCGACGATTCAAGTTTCGGTCGCAAGGAAGGACAGCGTATGGGAAAGAAAGAGACACTCATTCTGTCCTTCTCTATGTTCGGCTTCTCCTTTGAATTTCATTCTGTCCTTCTCTATGTTCGGACTCTCCTTTGAAGTAACAAAAATACGATCACAACACCAGGATTACTGTCCACCAAAAATACGGCTGTTGGACAGTAAACCCGACTTTACTGTACACGACTACCACGGTCAACGTTCAGCGATGGTCGAGAGGCCAACGGCGGCCAATCAATTCTCTCGACCGATATACCTCGTTAATTACCTGCGGTTGGAAATCGTTCTTCTCCCTCGGATGCTGCGTCCAACATGGAGCAATCGTTTCGTGTATTCGATCAACGCATTAAACGGTAAAAACGCATTACGACAGAACGAGGCGTTTCGTTCGACCGTTTAGCGCGTTCGACGAACCAGACTCGCCGGACGGAACGGACCTCCGGAGGAGAGCAAGAGCAACGATCGTATTCCGTTCTGGTTCGCGACAGCGTAAAAAGTCGACGACGCGAGGCGCATTCGAGAGGTACAGTCTGTCCCGCAAGAGCGTGGCGGCGAGATCTTCGAAACCTGTCACCCAACGAGAGGGAGATCATGATAATGTAAACAAACGCGGATGAGTTTAACCTCTTAACTGCGGAATTTAGTTTTAAAAATTCCCGACTCAGTGCGGAATTAGAATCAAGCAATGACAAATATACACGTCGAACGCAGAGCAAATGGTCCAATTATAAATTTTACTTAAATGGGACAACCTGTACATGAATATTTACAGAAATATCGTGGACACGCTCTTATGGGACAGACTGTATGTTCGCCGAACAACGGAGGACGGAAGCGAAGAGGAGAGAGAAAGAGAGAGAGAGAGAGCGTACAGTGGTTTCGCGTTCGAGAGACTCACGTTTCAGCTGAACAAAGGTGAGCTGATCGATCGCGCGTCGCACCGGCTTGTCGTCGAGCGTGAGATCGAGCAACGGTAGCCTAGCGATCTCTTGGACGCCTTCGGCGGCGCCCCACGATCCGGCGGCGTTCGATGCTCGGACCGAGAGCATGCCACCGATCTGAAGGAACGCCGCGCTGTCCGTTTCCTTCAGGGTTTCGATGCAGAACGTCAGGAGAGCCGTGGTCGCTTGCATGTGAGACGTGCATCTGGCCACTTGGTCCTTCAAGGATCGTACCCTGGCTTCTCTGGTCTGTCGAGCGGCTTCGATCAGCCGCGACTTCCTCGCCTGCAGAAGACTCACCAGATTCGCCACTCTGTCCTCCACTTCCTCCTCCAGAGCCACGCACTCCTCCTGCAACCGCGAGCATCCCCGGTTAATCTCAACTAGCGACTGCAATCCCGCGCCATTTTCAATCCCGCGGGACTAAGGATTTAGTTCTTCGATCAAATATATATTTAATAAAGATACCAATTTTACTTAATGAGATAGTCATCTTTAATCATGGTAGTCAAAATGTATTAACAAAATACAAACAAAATCTAAATCTACATAAATTTAAATTAAAATAAATCTCTCTTTGGAAAGGAAACTGTAATTGAAATATACATATACGCAGAGCCGGATTAAGCCCAGTAGCAGAAGTAGCAAATGCTACGGGCCCCGCGCTCTTCTGGGGGCCCCGTGTTCTCCTAAGGGCCCCGCGCTTGCAGCAGAAAAAGCCCTGGATACTATTAACAGATATTTCTGCTAAAAAAAGGTCCTTCATTGTGTTTTGTTTTATTATCATGCAAAACCTAGGGCCTCCAGATAACATTTCTAAGAGAAAATATGGTACGAATAGATGAGGACATCGTAAAGAACTTAAGCAATTTTGCCTGGTGAAATATATATGCTGCTTTCAAAACGCTCAACTTTAAACGATCACAGTAACTAAAATATTTATTAAATTTCATAAATTTCTTCATTTTTCGAGGTCTATGGACACTCGCAAAGCAATACAAACAGATTAGTCTTCAATTATTTATCGAAAAGTCGACTTTTTGGTCGAATGTCCCTAAATTCTTCGATCCGGGGCACTGTGCGGCGCCGCGTCGAACGACGTTATTAGATCGTCGAGAGTAATTCGTTTTCCCGACTCCGGTTCCAGCTCCGACGCGGTAATTCGCATTCTCTGTAATAATATCGGGGCCCCGCCGACTGTAGCAACGGATAGATCACGGGGGGAGAGAGACGCAGACGGAGATGGCAAGGACGTTGCGACAGCCGGTGCAATTAACGCGGCGTCCTTCCGTAATTTCATGGAACCAGTCTTCCTGCTCCGAGCCGACTCGTCCCGTCTCCGACGCCGACGAGAGAAGCGAAATTTAAAGAGGACGCCAAAGGCGAATACTCACGTGCACTTTGTCCGTCATTCCTTTGAGCCTCTGAATGAACTCCGTCGTCGAGCGTGCCCTCTCCGACAGCTGCTGCAAATTGTGCGAGAGCTCCGTCTGCAACATCGTCAAAGGGCTCGTTATCGGAAGGGATATCGATAGCGAATCGCCGAAGGTTTCGGAATCGACTCTGCGTCGCGCGAAAAGTTTTTGAGTTGTTCGGCGGCGATACGCTGACCCGAGACGGCCAGGTTCGTTTCTGCCGCGTGGCGTTATCGCGAGTTCGCAGCCCACGCGGTTCGCAATCGACTCTTGGAACAATCGAGACGCGGGGGACGGGGTCGCGAAAGCACCCTTTTCCCGGGTTTCTATCTCCTCTCCCGATTGGCCAGCACCCCGCCGTGACGTAGCCAGACCTACCAGAACAATGGAGCACCGAACAGGATCCTGCGTAAACACGATATCTCCGGCAACGGTTACTACATCCCTAGTAGCATTCATGGTTGGCATTTTGGTGGGGTATCGGATCGGCAACCGTTAGAAATATCACCTTTTTAAGTAGTTTTGGGCCTACGATCAGACCCGTTGGGCAAAAGTTAGAAATGTCGTCTTTTTAAGTAGTGGGCCAACGATCGTACCAAACGTAGGGCCATCGTTAGCATAAGACGAACGGCCAACAGGGCCCATTAACAGTTCAGACGATTACATAAGTTTGTGACCGATTTAATTTTGTTGGGCCTTCGTTGGGGTATTGGTTGGGCAACCGTTAGAAATGTCGTCTTTTTATGTAGTTGGGCCCACGATCGTACCCGTTGGGCAACCGTTAGAAATGTCGCCTTTTTAAGTAGTTGGGCCAACGATCATACCCAACGTAGGGCCATCGTTAGCATAATATGAACGATCAACAGGGAAAATGATTGCATAAATTCGTGCCAGACTTAAAAATAAAATTGAATGGTTAAATTATAAAGAATACAGCATTCTTCATCAATTATATGTATAATCGCCATTCTTTTCTACAATTATCAAAGAATGGTGACTATATGATTTCTTTTTTACACTCCGTCGTGCAATCATCAACCGCAACAACCATAACTCCTGAACCATTAATCCTACAGGAACGAAACTTCGATCTGCAGGTTCTCCGAGTACAAATCTACTGAATTACGTACTAAACACATAATAATTTATAGAAGAAAGGCAAAAATTTTGAGTCCGGTACAGTAAAGTTAACTCGAGATCATTTTTCGTAGGTTCTATGTCGGGGATTTCTAGGCAACGCCACTAACCGTATCCCAATTAAGTGCCAACCGTTGGCCAACCATAAATGCTACTAGGGATATTACCGACCAAACGATTCTCGATTCGTGAGGATCGTGCAACCGCGTCGCGTCGCGTCGCTTCGAGGAGGAACGACCGCGCGCGGCTTATCCGTCGCGCGTTTTCAATGTCGCCAGAACGGTTTCGCGTCGCGGGTTTCAATAGAAAAGTGCCGCGATGCGAAAACACGAACGAGTCGGTCGCTTTTTTTTCCGTGCTCCTCCTCTTAGTCCTCCACCTCCTGGCCCGCGCGGATCGCCGACGTTTTCATTACGCCGAGACTACAATATTCTCTGTTCGTCGTACCCTCTTCGTCCGACGACAAAGAGATCGATAACGACGAGGAAAATCGCGATACGGTGCCTCCGTCGCGACGCGAGTCGTCGTGTTTCTTCGTCCGAGTTCGATACGGGCGAGAAACAACCGGCGACAAGTACCTAGCGACAAGTGTAATTCGTTCTCGTAAGCCTCGTCGATCTACCAGTTAATAGATCTCGATTGCGGCGTCTCTTAATCGAATCGTTTACGACGGTTCCGAACATCTGCCTGTTGTTCTCGAACGCGTTCGTTGCCCTGCGAAAACAATCCACGATGGCCAGCGGCGCACACTGTGGGTAAAACCGACGAAATCTGTGTCAAAATCAAAGAACTTTCGATAGAAATGAGATAGAGCCATGAATTGTTTTTATGAAATTTCACTATCGCATTTCTGGTATCTTTCTGATTAAAATAAGACCAAACACGGTATAATTCCAATTGTATTTAGTGGTTAAATCGACGATTCAAGTTTCGGTCGCAAGGAAGGACAGCGTATGGGAAAGAAAGAGACACTCATTCTGTCCTTCTCTATGTTCGGCTTCTCCTTTGAATAT
>CM052203.1:7616202-7821488 GCA_028455805.1 Lasioglossum figueresi | reverse complement strand
GTGTCAAAATCAAAGAACTTTCGATAGAAATGAGATAGAGCCATGAATTGTTTTTATGAAATTTCACTATCGCATTTCTGGTATCTTTCTGATTAAAATAAGACCAAACACGGTATAATTCCAATTGTATTTAGTGGTTAAATCGACGATTCAAGTTTCGGTCGCAAGGAAGGACAGCGTATGGGAAAGAAAGAGACACTCATTCTGTCCTTCTCTATGTTCGGCTTCTCCTTTGAATTTCATTCTGTCCTTCTCTATGTCCGGACTCTCCTTTGAAGTAACAAAAATACGATCGCAACACCAAGATTACTGTCCACCAAAAATACGGCTGTTGGACAGTAAACCCGACTTTACTGTAACGCGGACTCCAACTAACTTCCCATCGGACTGAGACAGCGTTGCCACATGCACCATGTTCGGCCGTGGTCAAACCCCGTGCACGATATTGCATATACGCCTGTCGTTCGTCGTACTATTTCGTACATTGTGTGCCGCGTCGACGGAGAAGGGGCGAAGAACCCCATAGCCTATTACCACCGTCTATGGTTTTCTCGGTTACGCACACCAAGAGCGATCGATTCGGAGGAAATTATCCCTTTCTGTCGTACCGTCGTCGCACCCTTCCCGTTTCTCTCTCTCTCTCTCTCTCTCTCTCTCTCTCTCTCACTCTCCGACTTTCCCGTTAACCCCGTTAGCGCATCGTCTACCGTCAAACTCGAACTGACAAACACAATTTTCGATCGGATTACGAAATCGCGGAGCTTCGTCCCTACCAAAGTGACACGGCGCGCGTCGTTGCCCTGGTTCGCGATCGTTCTGGCAGCTGGTGGAGCACTGCCGACGGTTCACGGTTCCCGTATAAATATAGAAAAGGATCTAGGTACGAGAGACTCTCGACGCACCGTCGAAACTCCACGTGGAACTCGGGATACCGTTCGCTTTCCAAATCGTCCGCTGAGTCATCGATCCCCCTCCTCTCCTTCCACTGTTTCATTCAAGATTTTTCTACTCTTTTTCGTAGGAGAGAAGATCTCCGAGAGAAGATCTCCGAGCAACGCTCGCGGATCATTGTCACGAAAATATCTGGATTCTTACTCTCCCCACATCTAATACTTAAGCGGGATTTTTTTTCTTTCTATTCTTATTTTTACCTACCACCAAACTACAGAACGACAAGACTAATAGTACATAAGCGTCGAAACTCTCTTAGAGTAATTAAAATATAATATATATAGAAATAAAGCGACGAGTCTACTATAACCCTAACTTTATATAACCCCGATATTATAAGGTAGTTTTTAGTATTTTTATTTGCGCCTCCTTGTATATATTGTAAATATTAAGCAAATAAAAATTTTTTTGAAAAAAAAAAAAAATTCTTACTCTCCCCATCTCTATCTATCTCTTTGTACAGTCGAACCTCCGTAACTCGAATCTCTTTAACTCGAACCTCTTTAACTCGAAAACCTCGATAAGATGAAGATTTTGTTCATTCCCTTTCGCTCCAGTTTAATCCTTTGCACTCCGGATTATTTTTCAATTTTGTTGCCAACCACTCCCTACTGTTTTAAGTGTCCCATTTGAAATTTACTTCAAAAGGTAGCTCCGAGCAACGTTCGCGGATCTTTATGCAAAATAAAAATTTTCTATCTAAATTGAAACGAACTGGAGGGAAATAGACATTTATTTTCTGTCTTAACACATTACCAACCGGTGATTATTGCATAATATTGAAAAATCTATGTTAAATGGCTAAACACTTTTTAATGGAACCTTCAATAGTAGCAGCGATTTTCATTGTGAACTAACAAGTTATCCTCAATAACGTCATCTAATAGTTTCATTTAAGATTGCAATGTAAAAGAAAATTTCTATGGTTTCTTTTGATACAGCAGAATTCTTAAAAATCCTATTAATAGGCTTCCGGTAGGTACAGTAAAGTCGCGTTTACTGTCCGCGATCGTGTACGCGATCACTGTTCAGTGTCTACCCCCTCCACTGTCATGCTGTCCTTCTCTACGTTCGGCTTTCTTTTGAACTTTCGACACGATCGGCGCGATAGACACAGTCTAATATTTATATTATTATAAAAATATAATATCGGTATGCGATCACTGTCCGTGCAGAACACAGGCTGTCGGACAGTAAACGCAACTTTACTGTAAAGTGTTAATACGTTCAATAGGTCGAAAATAATATAATACAATTTTTTAATTCTTCTAATCTTCCTATTGTTTTAAATTACACCTGCTCATTTTTCTTATAAATGCATAAAATGCATAAAATGCATAAAATGCATAAAATCCGCAGTCTAGTGATCAGTTATGCTTCTAACTGTATGACTCGAAGATTTTAGTTCTTCCCTCGAGATTCGAGTTATCGAGGTTCAACTGTATATCTATCTCTCCCCGTCTCTAGTGGTTCGCAATTCGCGAGTCGGTACCCTTGACGCACGCTTCAACTACGACAGATCTAATTAGGAACGACCGACTGTCGACGCAGAACGAGTTGCCGGCTCCACGGTCCGGCTTTCGTGCACGGATTTCCGATGACCGCCGGCATAACTCGTTTCAACGACGGGAGAACGATGGCGGTGGAAAAACGAGAAAAATAATCAACCGATCGATATGTACGAGGTGTGATCAAAAAGTAAGGTGACTTTTCGAATTTCGCGGGATATCTACAGTCGATTTTCGTTTTCTTTTTTTTTCTTATGCTGATACACTCGTCCCGAACATGTGTTCACAGTTTCAGCTATATAGAATTTTTTGTTTGTTCGTGAGAACCATAAAGGTTAGAAGTGTTTTTCGTGTTCAAAGAATTTGCATCAAATTTTGTGTAAAAAATGGAATTAAGTGCTCCAAAACGCTTGAAACGATGACAGTGGTATACGGTGAGTGTACTCTGAGTAGAAAGAAATGTTTATAAGTGGTACAAGCTCTTCCAAGAAGGCCGAGAAGATGTTAATGACGAAGCTCGTCCTGGACGCCCCAGCACGTCGACAACCGATGAAAACGTTGAAGAAGCGAAGAAAGTAGTGTTGGGGAATCGTCGAATTACCATTAGAGAAGTTGCCGATGATGTCGGCATCTCGTTTGGTTCGTGTCAAGTAATTTTAACTAATGTTTTGGGCATGAGACGTGTGTCAGCGAAGTTTGTTCCGAAACTGCTTAATTTTGACCAGAAGGAACGTCGCATGAGCATCGCTCAGGAGCTGTTGAATGACGTCAATGATGATCCTGATTTGCTCAAAAGGGTCATAACTGGTGACGAATCATGGGTGTATGAAAAATATCATGAAAGGACGGAGATTTGCAACGATCGAGGAGATAAAGACTGCATCGCTGGAAGAGCTCAAAGCTACACCAAAAAGTGCTTATCAGAAGTGCTTCGAGGATCGGAAAAAGCGCTGGCACAAGTGTATCATATCCGAGGGTGATTACTTTGAAGGGGACAACATAAATATCGATGAATAAATAAATATTTTTTGATAAAAATAAAAAGTCACCTTACTTTTCGATCACATCGTACTTCGAATCGAGCCAACCGACGATGTTTCCGGAGGTTGCAGTAGTCGGTTCGCGAACAGTCTAGGCTAATTGTACGGGGAAGAAGCCTCCGGTCCATTTCGGTGCTCTCGAAACGAAAGAAAAGACGAAAGAAAATGAAACGGAACGAAAAACAAAAGGAACGGGTGGCGTAAGCGCGCCGTTGCTCGCAGCAGCTGCGGCGCGCGACCCTCCGAAATTTTCGCGGTGGAAGGCAAAAGATTCGCGTGCTGTCCCGCTCGATATTTTTAGAAGATGAAAGGAAAGACGGAAACGAACGCGCGACACGCGGACTACCAACTTCTCGCTCGAAGGACAGAAGGATTCGAATCCGACGAATCCTTCGACAGTCACTGATCGGCGAACGATTCGCGGAAAATTTATCGCTTCTCTGGCTTCCACTCGATTCGCTACAAAATGATCCTTTCTTTTCGAATTTACAGAAAATTCCAAAAACTATGTACTTTCTTAACCTCTTAACTGCGGAATTTAGTTTTAATAATCCCCCGCAGAGTGTGGAATTAAAATCAAGCAATGCCAAGTATACACGTCGAACGCAGAGCAAATGGTCCGATTATAAATTTTACGAAAAACGAGGGAGGATTACATTTATATGTGATCAAAAATTAACAATTCATTCTTGAAAAGGTTATTGTTATTGCACCGCAATAGAGATTTTATTGACGTGTATACGCGTCGAACGCAGTTAATCGGTTAAAGAGGATGACTGCTCTTTACTTTACCGGATTCAACATTTTTGCCTATCTTCTATAAATTATTATTTGGTATGCAATCCAGTAGATTTGTACCCGGAGAACCTGCAGATCGAACTTTCGATCCTGTAGAATCAATGGTTCAGAAGCTATGGTCGTTTACAGTTGAGCAATTTGCAGTGTTCTTGTCAGGTAAGTTTCAGAAAAATGTCGTAGAAGAGAAAGGAAAATTTATACTATTTATACGGCTACATTTATGTGAATGTTTAAAATATTGATTACCAGACTGCGGATCTTTATGCAAAATAAAAATGTTTTGCATTGATTGTGCGAAACAGGAATAACATAAAAATTGATTTCATCCCTCAACGACTTTGTTACATTAAAAGCAACGTTACGACATTATTTCGTCATCCCTTCATTATTTCATCCCTTAACGACTTTGTTACATTAAAAGCAACATTACGACATTATTTCGTCTTCCCTTCATTATAATCGTCATTATTGCATCCCTCAACGACTTTGTTACATTAAAAGCAACGTTACGACATTATTTCGTCATCCCTTCATTATTATCGTCATTATTTCATCCCTTAACCACTTTGTTACATTAAAAGCAACGTTACGACATTATTTCGTCATACCTTCAATATTATCATCATTATTTCATCCCTCAACGACTTTGTTACATTAAAAGCAACATTACGACATTATTTCGTCTTCCCTTCATTATAATCGTCATTATTTCATCCCTCAACGACTTTGTTACATTAAAAGCAACGTTACGACATAATTTCGTCATACAATTTCTTTATAAATCATAAAGATCCGCTGTCGATTGATTACAAAACGAATCAAATTTTATTCCAGTTACAAAGAAAGTCATAACGTTAATATTTGTTGGACTTTGTTCGAAATCTTCTTGATAACTGTGACTCATTAAAATACGGCAAGGATTTAAGGAGTTATTAACAAAAAACACAGACCAATCACAGCGGGTGACTTCCGGCTCCGTCGCGCTCTGATTGGTCCGTGTTTTTCGTTAATAATTTCCAATCAAAGCCGCAGAGAGCATTTTCGCAAAGGAAAAAGTTGCTTTAAACGACGTCAGGAATGTCGGATGGGTTTCCAAGGAAGTACAGCATTTCTGAGACACCCTGTATTGGGCCCGGAGTTCTGGTCCGAGCGTGTACCGCGAAACACGAAGCCTGCACGGGAGAACAAATTGCTCTCGGCTACCCTTCTTTCTGCTTGGCGACCCTGCACAAAGGCGGCCATTGGCGTAGAGGCTGTTTCTACTTTCCGAACGAAATCCAGCATCGATCGAGCATCGAATTTTACCATTGTTGCTCGTCGTGCACCGTTCTCGCGGAGACAGCTCACAGCTTTGCGGATCGCAACTAACGGTGGACAGACGGCCCACACAGTGGGTAAAACCGACAAAATCTGTGTCAAAATCAAAGAACTTTCGATAGAAATAAGATAGAGCCATGAAATATTTTTTAAACGAATGCTGAAACTTTGCAGACGATGGGATAATTATGGAGACTGTGGTGCGAACGTTTTTAAACCTTGAAAGAATTCGTTAAACTTGCATAATTTGAAGAAAATTGTGATTTTTCCAATACCACGCGTGGAAAATTGTTTTTTGTATCATGCTATACATTATTCCCCGTAGATGTTTTCACGCTGATTCCAAATCTGGTTTCTGGTTGGTAGAGAAAGAATATGATACCGCATTCACGACAAAATAGCCGAAGAAATAGAATGCTAGACGCTTTTAATCGAGCATTATACCTAATCGACTCAAAAATTTCAAATAATGTATAGCACGTTACAAAAAAATTTTTCCGCGCGCGGTATTGGAAAAACCACCATTTTCTCCAAATTATGCAAGTTTAACGAATTTTTTCGAGGTTAAAAAACGTTCGTACGACAATCTCCATTAATTATCCCATAATCTGTAAAGTTTCAGCTTTCATTTAAAAACAATTTCATGGCTCCATCTCATTTCTATCGAAAGTTCTTTGATTTTGACACAGATTTCGTCGGTTTTACCCGCTGTGCGGCGTCGGCGAGAGCCAGCCGAGAGAAAAGAGGGTAGACTTATCCAGCCGAGGGCGATCCATTTTCCGCTGTTAAATTCGAAACGAAATTACGCCAAGGGGCGGGGAGAGAAGGAACAGAGGGGCGACGAACGAACGACCCAACAACGTCGAGAGAAAAGAGTATACTCGATAGCGAAAACGTCACGACATGTATCGTGCGTGGCGGCACTATGTAACGCGCTCTCTTCCACCCCTGCGCTGGCTACGCCGACTGCGTGCAAACCGCTTCTTAATACGCCGGCCAGTCCTCATAAATATTCGAGATATCGTATCGATACGCGCGTATCTGGTCCCGGCCCGAACGGCAAAATTCAAGAATTCATGATTAAACATCGGTAAATTAAAAAATCGCGATGTTGAACGGCTAAGTTCGGTGTCGTTCGAGTTTTCAAAATTTTGACCATTCCTATGGAGTTTCTAATAAGCATATTTTTATAAGTACGCGATAATTTTTGCCATCCGAATTAATATGACTTGTTCGTCTAGTGGTAAGTGAAAGATTAAATATCGTGGTATTTATATTATACTGTAATATTTAGTTACAATGAACTTTCTTGTTATCTAGAAAAAATAATAAAATTTGTATACATTCGCAGGGTTTTAGTTGTGTTCCCAGTGCGGCCCAGACAATTTTCTTTTCGCAAAATGTCGAGAGTTTATCTAACTTTAATTCTGAGATAGAAGAAGTTGCGACTTTTTTGCATTTTTTGAGAAATTCCACTGTTTTTTGAGAAACTCCATTGTTTTTTAAGAAATTCCATTATTTCCTCATGAAAATGAATATTTACTTATTAAAAAGTATCGTGATCGACATATTTAGTATTGAAATAATAAATTACATCGTTTCGACATAATTTATTATTTTAACACTAGGTTTACGGGACCCGTCAAAATGAAGAGTTCTGATATTCTTAATTTGCGATTATCAAGATTGTAAAGGTGCTTCCCTGATTAATTATTTACCAAATTTATTTCTTTGGGTACATATTGGAAAAATAGCCAAAAATTTAGATAGTCACATCCTTGTTACGTTTCTAAAGTAGTGTGAAATAGTTATTTCTACAGCTCCGTAAACCTAGTGTTAAAGATAGACAATTTTGTTGAAACTTGAAAGTCGAAAAACTGAAATTTTAGCCACGAAAAGCTGACTCGTTGTCCACCGTACGCCAGTGTCTCGACCCGGAGATACTCGTGAATCGAGTTCACGCTCGAAGCAGCCTCGATGAATCGCACGAGTGTTCGACGTTCCTCGATGGCAAACGATCGAGAACTCGGTGAACTCTCTCTCGCGCTCTCGTTCGTTCGCCCACGCGGTTTTTTGTTTGTTTACCAGCACTAGCGCGAGTACGAGAGTACGAGAGTACGAGCACGAGTACGAAACGTCAGTAGCTGGCATCGTTCCAAGGCTATTTTCGTTTTCAGGTTTCTGCGTCCCCACAACGGTTCCCTACAGCGGTTCCCCTCCATTTTTCCGGCGTAACTATCTAGCTTCGTGGATCCAAGTTCGCGCGGCGTTATCAACCGCGAGATCGCGAGTACGAGAACGAGGGGGTGGGGAGGGAAATAAGAGAAAGGGAGCCCCTGCGACTGGCAACCGACCGAAGCGAGATTACAGTTTCGCGCGGCGATTTGCCTCCGCCCGGGGCACTCGAATTTATCGCGCGAAACAGTGAAAGGGGTAGTAGTCCGGCAAAAACTAAACTCGGATAAATGACCGCGGCCTTCTTCTTCGTCGAGCGAGGCGTCTTTCTCATTGAAATCCGAAACTTTCTCGAAGCCGCGTTAACGAACCGCGACCATTCGCGTGTTCCAATTACGCGAGAGCGCACGACGATCGCGAATGCTCGAGCCGTTCCATTCGAAAAGCCCGAAGAAAAGCGTTTGCCGTGTTGCAGACGACGCTTTGCACGGGAAAAGTCGTGGGAGGAATCGTCGGAAGACGCTCCGCGGTCTCGCCACGCGATTCGCGAGGTACCTGGAGCCCATGCAATTTTTCCAGCAAGTTTCCATTTACGGAGTCTAATGGTACAACCTGTCTAGAAAGTCTCGACGTTCGCAACGGAGATACTAGCGAAGAAGAGTGTCCACTCTCTGCCGGGACCGTGAACGCGCGCGATCGAACGCGTACCTATCTACAGTGGCCGAAATTTCTATAAAGTCATCTTCGTATTCATAGATATTTGAAAAATATCACCATTTTGTAATCACAGTGGATCCGATATCGGTCGATTCGGTCGACGTCCGACGTTTTGTCTCTTTCTCGCAGGCTTAAAAAAAGATACAAATGCATCGGACGTCGGCCAAATCGGCCGATATCGGAGCCACTGCGATCGCGGCCTGGTACGCAGACACGAGAGCGAATCCCTTCGCGCGAACATTGATAAACTTTTTTACGAGTTTACTGTCTCTAGTTTTTCCGCGAAAAAGTCGCGACAACGCAGTTTTTCTAGCCTTCGGAGTTTCTTGCACGCGTCGCTGCGTCCTCCACGGCAAAATAGCAAGAGAGAAATCGAGCGCAGTCTTCGGTACGGTTTCGGGTACCTATACGTTCGATCCTCCCACCCGGTCTTCTCTCGCGAGCTCGCATTATTCTCCCGAGCCTGGCCGCGCTCTCTTTCGTGCCCGTGACACGGAAAACGAGGTGTGGCTGCGAGAATCGAGACGCGAACAAAGGCGAGCCATCTTCGGCGAGCGATCGCAGGAGAGAGTGCCGGTTGTTGTTAAATAACGGCTGTCGCAAGGAAAGCTCGACGAGCGCGCTCCCACGCGTCGAGGCACGCGACACGCGATATCGGAAACAGCAGTCGATCCAAGTTCAATCGAGACCCTTCGTTGTCTATTCTCGACCCATCTCGCTGTCCTCGACCCGACTCGACCCTAGCAGGGTCGTCGCTCCGCGGGTTCGAGGGTGAAAATAGAAGCGTCGATCGCGTTCCGTGAATGGTGAAACCAGTTTCCCGTCAAGGTCGCCGATCGATTCGAGAGACCTCGTGGTAGATCGATGGTGACGAGGGCGCACGTACCTTTTGCGCCTTGCAGGCTGCGGCCAAGGGTAGCACGTCGTGGGAATGAGCCGCGTGTCGATCTCGAAGACACAACGAGCATATCGCGATCTTGCAGAGAGCGCAATAGAGGGTGAGCGGCTCGCCGTTGTGATCATTGCAAACCGGAGTCGGGTCGGCGCTAGGACCCCGCGAGCCCTTGCTGCCGTTCGACTGCCAGCTGCCTCGCGGTGGGCCCAGCTTGTGAGCCGCCAGTGGTCCCCTCTTCGGGTGACAGGATTCTCTGCAGCCTTCGCAATACAGCACCTGAAACCATCCAGTCTTTCAAGATCTCGCCGAGCCGGAAGGATAAATAGACCCCTGGGACCCTTTACAACTACCCCGTACATGTATCCTCTCCCCTCTGCCCCCTATATGTATATACATATGCATGTAACCCGATCGAAATTCAATTCGAACGCAAATCTCTCTGAATCTTCAGGAGTAGCCGAGTTTGGACCTTCCGTTCGGAGCGAATGTAAAGAGACAAGATATTAACGCATTACCGACCGGTGATTATTGCATAATTTTGAAAAATCTGTGGTAAATGGCTAAACACTTTTTAATGGAAACCTCAATAGCAACAGCAATTTTCATTGCGAATTAACAAGTCACCCTGAATAACGTCATCTAATAGTTTTATTTAAGATTGCGATGTAAAAGAAAATTTCTATGCTTTCTTTTGGCACAGCACTATTATTGAAAATCATATTAATAGGCTTCCGGTAGGTAAAGTGTTAAGGTAGCTAAACTAGGCTACTCTTCGAGAAGGCTGAAAGCGCCATTTTTCTGCAAATTGTATTTTCTCCGCAGAAAAGGATGCAAGTTCCAATGCGATGAAAGAACAATACAAGTTTTACGTGGTTTCTCCCCGGAATTTTCATTTATAATTTCAATCTTCAATCCTTGAGCGACATCTTTTCCTTCGAGACAGAGTAGACGAATTTGAACCTTGCTCTGTGCGAACGTGAGACGCAAGATAGAAAGGTAGGCGAACTAGGCTACCCTATCTCGACGGAGAAGATGTCAGTGAAGATTGGGCTTAAAGAGAAGGCTGTAAGTGCCATTTTTCTGAAAATTGTATCCTCCGCAGAAAAGGATGCAAGTTCCAATGCGATGAAGGAACAATACAAGTTTTACGTGGTTTCTCCCCGGAATTTTCATTTGTAATTTCAATCTGAAATCCTTGAGCGACATCTTTTCCTTCGAGGCAGAGTAGACGAATTTGAACCTTGCTCTGTGCGAACGTGAGACGCAAGATAGAAAGGTAGGCGAACTAGGCTACCCTATCTCGACAGAGAAGATGTCAGTGAAGATTGGACTTAAAGAGAAGGCTGTAAGTGCCATTTTCTAAAAAATTGTATTCGCCACGAAAAAGGATGTAAGTTCCCACATCCGTGCAATGAAACAGGGCCGAAAGTTCCCCAACGATTGGTTACAAGTTCTGAATTGGTTACAAGTTTTGAATTGGTTACAAGTTTTGAATTGGTTACAAGTTTTGAATTGGTTACAAGATTAGTTACAGGTTTTCCGTGGATTTTCCTCGGAATGTTTAATTTGGCGCTTACAGCCTCTTTCAATTGCAGAGTTCAATTCTAAAAATGTGGGAAGCAAAGGGTGCAAAGATAGCGGAGGGTGAACCGACCTCGCATTGCTCGCAGGCGACGGTCGCGTCCCTGGGTTCGCCCTCGCACATTTGGCATTGCATCCTCGTGTTCCTGGACTCGAGGTACTTCTCGACGATGCGTTGCATCGCCCTGTACTTGGGCAGATTGTGTGCGCCGCCCTCATCGAAGTAAACAGTCTTTTGACAGACGGGACAGGAGAGACAGAGGGTGCCGCCCGACGGTGGAAAGCCGCCGTTGCCCGGCGTTCCGACATAACTACCGGGCCGGGAGCTGGTGGACGTGCTGCCGCAGACCACGCCGGAGTCGGTTTCGGACAGGATCGACAGTTTGTCGGCTTCCTGGTCGGAACCGGGTGCGTTGGATGAGTCTGTGGACTCTGGCGGCGAGTCTGGAGCCGCCTGCAGATTGACCGCGCACGGCAAGCATAGCGCGTGCCAGCACGGCAGCAGAACCGGCTCGATGAACAGTTCCTTGCAGCTGGGGCATCGCAGTTCGTCCTCCATTCTCGAGAGACTCGTCCGCCACGCCGATCGCCACGCCGCTCGCCGAGATCGAGAGCCACTCCTCGATTCGATTTAATTCGCCTCGTCTCGCGAAGCGACGCCGTATTCTCCTTCCCTCTTTTACGTCTTCGATTCGAAAACGATTCGCGAAGAACGGGGATTGTACGCGGACCGAACCGACCAACCAGCGATCGATCTCCCTCGCGTTCCTCTTCTCTAAGCGCTAGCTCCGTCGATGCGGTTCCCACCTACGAAAACAGTTCTCCTCTCGCGTACATCCTTTCCTCCCAACGATCCTCTAACCCTTTCTTTCTTTCTTTCTTTCTTTCTTCTTTCCGCTCCCAGACGTCGAACCCGAACTACGATCCGCGAGGAACCCGGAACTGTGTCTCGATGGCGCGTGGAATCGTTCGATTCTCGTTCGTCACGATATCACGCCGCGACGCATTCTCTTCGATCGAACGGCGACGTTCGCAGCCCCTACAATTTCTATCTGGTTTTTATCGACCTCTCTATTCGTCGCTTCGATAGACCAGCCTCGATCCCATGAACATCCCGCACCGAACTCACGGATTAAACGAATCTACATTTTTTAACGATCGCGCGTCGAAAGGATACGCCGACGCGCCTCCACGTCTCTCGCCGAGATTCGGTCGGGAACGACGCGCGGGACGTTGTCGCTGCGACATCCACGCACCAGTGATGTCAAGATTCGTTTTCTCCGGACTATGGATGTTCACGATTTCGTCTTGATTAGCTGGATATCGACTGTGCCGGGAGGAGCGTCCACGAGAACCAAGCACGCAACGAGCCGTCACCGGGTTGACTGACACTAGCCGCCGTGCGCCATCGCGCATCGCCTTCGCGCATCGTGGTTCAGGGCCGACGCTGACGTCTCCCGGGCCCTGGACGAGAACATGGCTCCAGGCATTTCTAGTCTTGCGCTCGAATATTATCTGCGCCCGTTTCTTTTGAGTCCGATCTTCGACGCGTTGCGAGAAAACCTGTGAATAACGTGTTACTATAGTACTTTCTGTCAAACAGAATCTCTTCCCTCTCTTTTCTCTCCCCCTTGGCCGTTACGCAGCCAACGAAAATATATAGATTATTTGAAACCTTCTGTATTTAACATATTTGTCCATTTATTTCTTAAAAAGATCGTCCGGCATTCGAGAGAAAACTGTAAATAACGTGTTACTATAATATACTTTCTGTCAAACAGTATCTCTTCTCTCTCTTCCTTCTCCCTCTTGACCGTTATGTAGCCAACCAAAATGCATAGATTATTTAAAACCTTCTGTATTTAACATATTTGTCCATTTATTTCGTAAAAAGATCGTCCGGTCTTCAACGTGTTGCGAGAAAACCTGTAAATAACGTATTACTATAATACTTTCGGTCAAACCGTATCTCTTCCCTCTCTTCCTTCTCCCCTTTGGTCGTTATGTAGCCAACCAAAATGCATAGATTATCTAAAACCTTCTGTATTTAACATATATGTCCATTTATTTCGTAAAAAGATCGTCCGGCCTTCGACGTGTTGCGAAAGAAAACTTTGAATAACGTGTTACTATAGTACTTTCAACAGTGTCTCCTATCTCTCTCCTCCATCTGCCCCTTTAACCCTTATGTAGCCAATCCAAATGTATAGATTATTTAAAACCCTTCGTATTTGTACATATTTGTACAAATCCTCAGTTTAAGACTGCATATTATTATATTAGCGAGCAAAGAATAGATTTTCGGTGAAATTTTGTAATATTTTTGGAGGAACATTGGCAAATTGTTTACGGTTAATACGTCCCTTTCGGCGTGGAGGCGCCACATGCCAGGCGATACTATTTTATCAGAGATAACTCCGCGAAGACAGAAAATCTCGTCGTCCTTCTCCTGCTCGTTGACCGTGGAGGTAAGCTAAAAATTTTCCGTCGTAAACCGTATGCGAAAACACCGATTAGACTAACGAAAGGTAAGGGAACCTCCTGTCCGGCATCATTGTTTTTTCGGTTGTTCCACGTCTGATCGCTGTCAGATATTCTACTAGAACATATCCGTCTAAACGTTAGGTTTCTCATGCTGCGTTACGTAACGGAAACACATGTTTCACGGGCGCGATTGTAGAGAACGTACGCCAATGTGTGCAATTTTTCAAGAATATCGAAATATTCAAGATTCTTGAACATACTCGAACATCGAACGGGCGCGTACGATTTAGTTTGTGGTCGATGCTTAAATTGACATTTTCGAATTATTAAATGGAAACACGTGGCAACGTCCATCGAAATGAACTATGAGGCGCGCGCGACGGTGGTCGGAACGTGCCAACGTTGAACCGATGCCAACGTAGTTATTAGTTAAATGTCCGCTCGTTGCATCGCTCACTTACCTGTGCGCATGTGTGCGCTCGCGGAACTCGTATGTATACGGTTTAAGGTTGTGACACGCCAACCTAGCGGTACAACCGCTTCGTCTGATGTTTCAGCAAATGTCTTTGTATCTTTTCTAGAAATTCGTCGATTCTAAATTTCATGTAACACACATAGCAAAATGAAAACAAGCATGACGATTCGCTTGACGAGCAGGATCGTGTTCCAACAATATTCTCTCGCACGTCGCTATGGATCGCAATCCAGGTTAGCGGGTCGTTGACCCTACCAAATACTTTGTGCATCGAAAACGAACACAAATCTATCGATTTCTACGACTCGGTTCCGTTGAAAAACCGTTCGCATCGGAGCCCTTGAATTTCACGAAGCATATATACAACTTTCAGCACAGATTCATGCGGTGCGTTCGACTTGGTTGTCGTCGGGGGTGGTATCGTTGGGTGCGCCACTGCCCGAGAAATGATGATAAGACACCCTACTCTAAAGATGGCGATCGTTGAGAAGGAGAGTCAATTGGCGAAACATCAAACGGGGCATAATAGCGGCGTCGTACATGCCGGGATTTATTATGTACCCGGCAGCATGAAAGTAAAGAAACGTACTAATTCTCTCTATCTTTTTTACGAATGCTTTTACAATAAGACGCGCGCACCCGACGCGCGCAACTCTATTTAATTAGCATTCGGATTGATCCGTAAACCGGACATTAGAGCAATGCTTCGTTAAGAGTTTCTTGATCCGACAGGAAATGATTGCAGGCTAAACTATGCGTGGAAGGTTTGAAATTGTCCTACGAATATTTTTGTAAGAACAACATACCCCACAACAAGGTTGGAAAACTGATCGTCGCGCAGACCGTAGATCAAGTTAAAAGAATCGACGATCTGTTCGATCGAGGGACCAAGAACAACGTACCGGATCTTGAAGTGGTCGAGAAAGACTGCATATCGAAATACGAGCCGAAATGTCGAGTACTGAACACTAACATTAAATATTGTCTCTTCGCGAGGACCGACACTCACCCCCCGCACAAACAAACAATAAAAAATGCGTCTATTGCCACAGGGAGAGAAAGCACTGTGGTCACCCTGGACGGGTATAGTCGATTGGGCGGTTGTCTGTAACCATTTTGCCCAAGATTTTCAAAAGATGGGCGGTCAGATATTCCTAAATTACGAAGTGACCGGGTTCGCGGAAATGCCAGAGGCGCACGGTAAAGGAGAATTGGCTCCCATTTCGGTGCAATCTAAGAAGAAGGTAAAATCTTGACCACTCGTTTCTTCGTATCGATGCTCTCCGTTCGTTACACCGTTTCTATTTCCATCTCGATTCCAGTGTATTCCAGCCAAATACGTGTTAACTTGCGCCGGCTTGCACTCGGATCGTCTGGCTGTTATGACCGGATGCGATCTCAGTCCACGAATCGTTCCGTTTCGCGGCGAGTATCTTTTGCTGAGCGACAAGAAGAAACATGTGTGCACGACCAACATATATCCCGTACCGGATCCTAGATTCCCTTTCTTGGGCGTCCATTTTACACCCAGGGTGAACGGCGATATATGGCTCGGACCGAACGCGGTCTTGGCGTTCGCCAGAGAGGGTTACCGGTATTACACGACACTACTCTGACCGCTCGACAATCGCTAAATTCCTCGTCGACTTCGTTATAATCCATCATGTTCGTTTTCCATTTTCAGATGGCGCGACATAAACATTAAGGATTGCATAGAGATGGCCAAATTTCCTGGATTATACAAACTCTGCTTCAAATTCTTTATACCCGGTTGCAAGGAAGTGATCAAATCCATATTTTATCCGCTCGCGGTCATTGATTTGAAGAAATTCATTCCCGAAGTATCTGTTAGGGATGTGAAAAGGTGAGTGTGCAAACGTCAACGCGGAAAGTCCCTTCAATTTGGCAATCTTTATCCAATTTTCTTCACGCGTTGTTTGTCACGTAGGGGACCGGCTGGTGTTCGAGCACAAGCGTTAGACAATAATGGAAAGTTGGTGGACGACTTTGTTTTCGACACTGGAAAAGGTGCTATCGGTAGCAGAGTGATGCACTGTCGAAACGCACCTTCTCCGGCAGCTACCAGTAGTATGGCAATCGCCAAGCACATCGCCGAGAAACTAGACGAAGAATTCAAGTTTTAACCGCTCGAAAGAATCGCCGTCAATGAGAAGTTGCTGTTTGATATGAAATTTTCTACTCGTATATAGTTTTGATACGGACATAAGTCGGTTTATTACACGTGTATAATACGTATATTTGTACATCTATTTCTGTCTTTCCTGTCTTCCTGTTGATCTGTACAAATCTACATTCGAAACAAACGTGAAAGTTCTTCGTACTTTCAGATAAAAAAGTAAAACGAGAAGAGAATCGAAGAATATGAGCAGAATGTATCGATATAATCGTTTTTCCATGATATGTAATTATAACAACGTACACGACACCGTACTAAATTATCCTAAATCCTGATCCCGATATCATGAGACGCGAATTTGCGAAATCCCAAGCGACGGTCGAATGGAATCCCATATTCGACAGGACAACCCCGTATTCGCTTAACGCGAACATGGAATAGACTGAAACGGAATAATTGTATCGTTAATGTCGTCCTTCAACGTCGTTCTATCTATCGTTTTTGACTCACCTAGAGGTTCACAGTATCTATTATGCCTATAGAAAAAATAACATGCACACAGTATGCAAAACACATTCAACACCATTGCTCTCCATTTCCATTTCATAGAAGTGGTTTCCGACATTTCCCTTGTGACGTTACGACAGTTCTTCATGATAAAATACGCGACGATCATGTGAATAAATGACATTATCAAAAATGTTATAAAAGATAATTTATGGAAGGCTGCAAAGAAAAAAATATATATATAAATAACTGGTTACAACATACACGTGTACAGATATACGTACGCACCATAATTTTCATCGGACGTCCAAAAGCTTAAAGTAACGAGAGATATGTTTTCAACAGCATTTGTAACTATAGCGACGTTACATATGCTTTGTGCCCATTTATAAATATGTTCCTTGTAATATCGGTAATACATTATTAATATTAAGACCCTGATGGACGCTTGCACAGCGATCGCGAGCTTCCATACATCTCTTTGGGGTCTGTAATGTCCAATCGCAGCCGATACGGATGGTAGAAAGTTATATACCTGGTAAAAGAATTCTCGCGTATACAGTACATGTATAGATATCTACACTGCTGTGCAAAAGAAACAAGCGCCTAGTCATATTTAATAGAAAAGCATCAAAAATCAAATAAGAAAGCGGTACGTTGCGAAAAAGGATTCCGCTGTGAATTCAATCATTGTACGATACAATTTCTACATAAAGATATTGTTTGTCGTTACATCTTGTAATTATACTGGGTGCTTCTTTCTTTTGCGTAGTAGTGTATATATATACATATAGAAATACGCATATCATGGATACATACACGCACGCTATCGGATTGGTGATTATGTAAATGGAGCGACATGAAAGTGACTGGAGAATATGCAACGTACCTTACAGTGCGTCGAGGTAGAGTGCTCGAAATTGTACATAACGGACCAAATGACGCAGAAAGTAAATGCTAGGAACGGCAAAGAGACGGTAAACCATGTCACCCTGGCAAAAGGCAATACAACTCGTGCTTTCGACATGTCTTCTTCCACTAACGGAATATATTCTGACCCCACCCTTGCCTTGCTCATCGCTTTATATTCGAGAGACTTATTTACGTCATAAGAAGCAAAGTTTGTTATTCTTAATAGGCTAAAGTATAAAACGTTTTATCGGTACACGTACAGAACGCGTCGGTTTTTCTCCGATCGTTTTGCTCGTCACCGTAAATCGACAACAGCATTTGATCGAAAAGACATCGTCGAGATCGACGAACGAACAGTCGCACGAATTAAATTCACTCCTACTTCCGAGTAATAACATGATTCGGCAACGATATCAAAACATGGAGGTTACCATCTTAATGATAAGGCGATAAGATAAATCAACCTTCCGTTCGCTCGCGTCGCCCCCGCGATTCATAATGCCGCAACGCCATCGTGCGGAAAACGCTTGCGGCCATTCGCCGTCGAACGCGTTTACGTTGAATTCGCACCAGGGTACGCTAGTCGATCGTTTACACGGGGTCCGTCGTCCGGAAGTCAGCTGTTCCGTTGTTTCTTTATTCGTTGTTTGGTTTTAGTGACTGTAATTTCCGACAAGCGAGCAATTTATCGCTCGTATCGCGAAATTCTGCAGTTACGCAACAATACGCGAGTCGTTGTCGTTGCAAATGAAGCGGTGCAGCGCGGAATCTGTGGCGAAGACAACTTTGATCCGTTGAGGTTAAGATCCGAAACGAAGCAGCGGAAGAGGGTCTCATTGTCAGTCAACAAAAACAACAGAAACTTCCCGACTACCGGTTCGACATGTAAGTGGAATCTTTTTATTGGCATGTTCTCCGAGCTTGAGTAATGTCAGGAATAAGCGACCGTGAATTATCGAGGCAGATATCGTCGACAAAAGTTGACAGCTCTTTGTCGTTTCGATCATTGTTGTATGTTGTATGCTATACTTGTAACAGAGAGGATATGGATACGAGAGCGCTCACGTCCGAGATTTTTCTGCCTCCCTTTTAGCATAGAACAGAACCTACATATAGAGTTGATTGTGGTGTTTACAATTACGGTGACTTTTCACAGTGATTTATGATTTTTGTGATATTATCTGTATGTTTTATATTTTATATTAATGACATCAAAACAAAATTGCGAGATACATCGCATTTTTATCAAATTTATTTGATCTGTAAGAAGTTTCTCAAACTATCTTTTGCGTCTACTATCATATACGTACCGTACATAAGCATAAAAGAAATTGTCCGCACTTTCTATTTGAATAAATATTACGATTTCGAAATCGAGAGGAAGAATTAATATTTTTTCTCTATCTTTGTCTATCTTTACTTTAAAATGAACAGTAACTTGTCACAGTTCCCAGAATCACCCTGTGTAATTATTAGACTGCGGATCTATATGCAAAAAAAAGTGTCTACATCAATTACAAGACACAGGAGCGAAATAAAAATTTCTTTCTTCTTTTAATTATCTGATTAAGCTGAAACCGATACGCTGATGTCCTTAAATCTTTTTAATACGTCCACTGCTTTAAATTGTGCTTACTCATTTTTGCCATAAATGCATCAAATCCGCAGTCTAATAATTATAGAATATGGTCTACGGTAATAAACCTTAAGGAAACCTGCCTTACCGATCGCGTCAAGCTAGATCCACGTGCGCCTTGGTGCTGCAACCATCCCTTGTAGCTTGCAAGTCGGAAACGTCTATAGCTTGTACGCGATTCTTTCCTCTCGTTTCGCGATTCGACGTCGGCGATCCAATTTAAACTTGGCGAACCGTAGGAACAGAGGAAATTCCTGCGATCTAGATTCGAGAGGCATAGAATCCGGATAGTTTAAACGTAGCTCGGTAGGCAAAGGTAAATATTTCTCTCCGAGAATATTGGAAACATAACAAACAGCGGGGATGTCTATCGAAAAATTGATTGTTTCGTTTGCCGCTGGCCCGCGAAATGGTTCACGTCTCGCGGGAAACGGAAATATCTATATTTGCTCTGGCAACCGGAGCCTATCGACTTCACGCTCGAACGAAACCGCGCGCATCGCCGTCACCAAATTCTATTCGCATCGGAGCGACGTATACACCCTTTAGATAATCTGTATTATGCAGCAACCGATTTTTCAGCATCCTAAACGTTTCTCCTACGACACCAGAGAAACTGGGAGCCCCCTCGACCGCGTTACAAATGTTACGATCCCTGGTATCGGGCAATTTGGCATTCGACGCGTCCTTCTTCCGCGGGAAATACTTTGGCACCGATTCACGGTACTTATTACGCGATACTTGATCGTTGCTTTCGGTTCCGGCCCCGTAATAGTTTCGTTCTCGAGACAACGCGAAGCTTGCGAAAACTTCTTACAGACAAGGTTTTTTTCTTTCTCGTTCACTCCGCTATCCGAACGATCTTGTCCGTCGACAGATTTCATCGTATATCATGTTTATTTGAACACTAATTCATTTCACAATTATTGAAATTATGTTTAATTAATCTCTTGTCGTGTTTTAACGAGCCTCGCTCGTCACGAAGATTCTAACAAAGTCTAACAAATATGAATGTTACGCGTTTCTTTTTACATGAAATACAATTTGATTCGTTTGTAATTAATATCTAATCATTGAAATAAATTTAGTCATACAAAAAATATATATTTTCTTTCCCCTTCTACGGCATTTTTTGGGATAAAGACGTTTTAATCGATGTAACCGTAAAGAAAATGGTACGACAAGGGGTTAAGTCAATAACGAAACTTTTAACCCCTTGCCGTAACGTTTTCTTTATATTTTAGATATTACTTAACATTTTTATGTCGTAGAAGAGAAAAGGAAATTTATATTCTCTGTACGGCTACGTTTATTTGAATGCTTAAATATTGATTGGAAACGACTCAAATTTTATTCCATCTAAAGAGAAAGACATAACATTTAAATTTGTTAGACTCTGTTCAAATCTTCGTCACGAATCTGGCTCGTTAAAATACGCCAATGGGTTAGGTTAACAACAGCATAACGTAATTCCTAGTATAAATATCGAAATTATGAAGTCGTTCACGTGTAAATTGATTTGATAAAACTTTCTTATCCAACCACGCATTGGAACAAAAATTGGCCAAAATCTAAACAAATAGAACTTCGTTATTTTCACAAGGTGAAACATGTTAACCAGTTAACTGCGTTCGACGTGTATGCACGTCAATAAAAATCTCCATTGCGGCGCAATAACAATTACCTTTTGAAGAATGAATTGTTAATTTTTTATCAAATAAAAATGTAACCCTTCCTCGTTTTTCGTAAAATTTATAATAGGACACATTGCCCTGCTTTCGACGTGTACGAGGTGTGATCAAAAAGTAAGGTGACTTTATGAATTTCGCGGGATGCCTACAGTCGATTTTCGTTTTCTTTTTTTTCTTATGCTGGTACACACGTCCCGAACATATGTTCACAGTTTCAGCTATATAGCATTTTTTGTTTGTTCGCGAGAAGCATAAAGGTTAGAAGTGTTTTGCGTGTTCGGCGAAGTTTGTTTCGAAACTGCTTAATTTTGACCAGAAGAAACGTCGCACGAGCATCGCTCAGAACCTGTTGAATGACGTCAACGATGATCCTGATTTGCTGAGAAGGGTCATAACTGGCGACAAATCATGGGTATATGGTTGTGACGTCGAAACCAAAGTCCAATCGTCCCAACGGAAGTCCTCAGAAGAGCCAAGACCGAGAAAAGCACGCCAGGTTCGATCAAATGTCAAGGTTTTGCTCACTGTTTTCTTCGATTATCATGGCGTAGCGCATCAGGAGTTCTTACCGCAATGTCGTACGGTTAATAAGGAGTATTACTTTGAAGTTACGCGCCGTTTGCGCGAAGCAATACGAAAAAAACGCCCGGAATTTTGGAAACACAATTCATGGATTTTGCATCACGATAACGCACCTGCTCGCGCATCGTTGCTTGCGAGTAATTTTTTGGCCAGAAACAACACCGCGACCATGCCACAGCCACCATATTCACCGGATTTCGCCCCCTGCGACTTTTTCCTGTTCCCAAAACCGAAGAGACCCATGAAAGGACGGAGATTTGCAACGATTCAGGAGATAAAGACTGCATCGCTGGAAGAGCTCGAAGCTATACCAAAAAGTGCTTATCAGAAGTGCTTCGAGGACTGTAAAAAGCGCTGACACAAGTGTATTATATCCGAGGGGGATTACTTTGAAGGGGACAACATAAATATTGTTGAATAAATAAATATTTTTTGATAAAACTAAAAAATCACCTTACTTTCTGATCACACCTCGTATACTCGTTATTGGTTAATTTTAATTCCGCACTCTGTGGAGAATTTTTAAAATTAAATTCCGCAGTTGAGTGGTTAATCGCTTTCAGTACCGGGTGGGTTTATTGTTAAGCGAAGGGATTACGCGGCTGCCAAATATCTGTTTCCGTTTCCGGTGCGGAGCAGGGTAAATCTGCCTTCGAGCGTGAGACAAGGGGAGAGCTGAGAGGGGTGTGGTGCAAGAAACGAGGGAAGAGCCTGGGTTAGGGTCAAGGGGAAGGGGGTGTGGGTGTGCGGGTGACATGCTGTGCACTGTATGCGTACAGGACATAGAAACATATGAGCATAGGCGGACAAACGAGCGCAGGCGCGGATCGGACGCGGTGAACGCTCGACATCCGCGTGGCGCGAGTTAGAAGTCGGCCTCGGTCTTTTAGTGTCGGCCCGTTTCTTCGCACGGTATCGTTCCACTCGCACCGTGGCCCGTGTAACTTCGAACTCCAGCTCGGTAATCTCGTTGTTTTCCCTCGGAGTGAAGGTTCACCCGCCGCGATTTCGTTTTAGCCTGGTAAACACAACGGTCCGAGATGAGCGCGCGATTTATGGTCGACACCCCCGAATCCCCAGCTGCGTCGTTGTCCTGTTCGCGATCGCATCGCGATCGATCCTCGAGTATGATTCTCTAAGATCGATCGAAGACGAGAAGAGAATAGGAAAAGAAGCATGACGGACCAAAGCTTCGACGACGTGGAACCCCGGAAGAGGAACACGGCGCAGAGTCGATGGCGTATCTTGGCGAAGACGCTGATCGGCCCGCGAGAAGAGGCGATCTTCACGGAGGCGGAGAACGACGTGTCGGTTCGTCGTTTCACCAGTTTCGGCCTGCTGAAGACCGTTCGACTGGAGAACGCGGAGAGGAACGATGAGTCCGGCGCCAGGTGGTACGAGTACTCCGGCAACGTGGAGAACCGGAAGTTCACCGTGCAGATCCGTTGGCTGAAGAAGAGTTTCACGGCGAACGAGCTGATCGGCTTCAACAACACCGGGAACGTTTGCGTGTGGCCTTCGGAGGAATGCTTGGCGTACTATCTGCTGAAGAATCGCGAGATCTGTCGGAACAGAAGAGTTCTCGAGCTCGGAGGTGGTATGAGCTGTCTGGCGGGCGTGATCGCGGCCAAGTACTGCGGGCCGAGCGGCGTCTCGCTCACCGATGGGAACGCGAACAGCGTGGAGAATGTTCGTTGCATCGTCGACAGGAACGAGATGTCCGATTTCGTCGAGTGTCGCGTCGTTCGATGGTCCAAGGCGGCCCGAGGCATCAGGTCAGCCAGATCGGCCAAATCGTTCCCTTACGGCAATCCCGTCGGCCCTCGATCAAGGGAAATCAAGGTGATTTTCACGAGTCCGTTACCGCAAACGTTCTCCTTACTACTCCTCTCATTATTATTATCGTTGTCGTTGCCGTCCCTCATTACGTGCTCGTTTCGTCGCGATCGAGACCGGTCGCTTAACCGCGGACGCCGGGAAACCGAACACGTACGACTGGAAAACGGAAAGACAATCTTCCTCTTCTCGAGTTTCTCAATTGACTTTTTACGCAGAGCTGGACCGCCGCGGACGGAGACGACGAACCGCCGATATCCACGGAGAAAACGTACGACGTGATCCTGTGCGCGGATTGTCTGTTCTTCGACGAGGTACGCTCCGATCTGGTGGAGACCATCTACGGCTGGCTGGCGAACGACGGCCTGGCTCTGATCGTCGCGCCCAAACGGGGCGAGACCTTTCAGAAGTTCGCGGAAGCGGCCACCAAACGAGGCTTCACGGCGAGACGGATTGATCGTTACGACGCCAAGATTTGGTCGAGACATCTGGAATTGTTGGATCGAAGCCACGAGTATTGTCCGGATCTCCATTATCCCATCCTTCTGGAGTTGACCAAGCAGAAGAGGATGCCGTCCGGATGACCGTCGTCCACAGAGAACGATTCTTCTTCGTTTAAGAGCGTTACCTCGCGGCGATCAGGTTCAGCATACGCCAGTGCTGGGCATTATTGGGGCCTCACAAACGCTTGCTTCCCCCACCAGTCTCTTTTTCGTGCGGTCTTACTTCGTGCGGCTTTGCCCCACTGCACGGCGCTCATTGGTTAGGGTACGGGCACAGTGGATCCGATATCGGCCGAATCGGTCGACGTCCGACGCACCTGTCTCTTTTTTTAAGCGTGCAAGGAAGAAATACAATGTCGGACGTCGGCCGAATCGGCCGATATCCGATTTACTGTGATTGTAGCCTTAGGGTACGTGCACAGTGGATCCGATTTCGGCCGAATCGGCCGACGTACGACGCATCTGTCTCTTTTTTTAAGCGTGCGAGAAAGAAATACAATGTCGGACGTCGGCCAAATCGGCCGATATCGGATTCACTGTGATTGTAGCCTCAGGTGACAGTGGGTGCTGTGACTGGGATGGTTCTGCCTCGATTCAGGCAAATGTGTCCAGCACTGGCCTACGTTATCTTCGAAGAGCCGCTCGTAGAATCGTTCGAATCCGTTTATCGACATAGCTTAGCCATTTTCTACGTTTCTATCGTAGACCGTCGACGCTTACGACCTAGCAGAAACTTTCCCCGTCGTTGTATCAGTTTGGGGAAAAAGAAATCCATTATTTTCACGTGAACTGCGAGGCTTCATTTAACACGTTTCGGATTGTCCGATTTGGGTAAAATATGCACCGTTTCGTTCTATAATTTGTTGCCATTTTAAAGGTAGCTTCGTAATGCCTCTCTTAGAAGTCTTGGTCTCTATTGGCAGAAAATTCTAGTAATCGATTTTCACAATCTTCTCTTGATGCCGTTTTCTTATCGCTAAGGAAGTTTTGCAATGCAAGAAAAACATGGTAATCGTTTGGTGCCAGGTCCGGACTATATGGTGGATGCATCAAAACTTACCAACCAAGAAACCGGAGTTTCTGGCGAGTCGCTATAGACGTGTGTAGCCTGGCGTTGTCCCGATGGAACACAACACCTCTCCCGTTGGCCAATTCTGGCCGTTTCTGGTTAATCGCTAGCTTCAAACGGTCCAGTTGTTGACAGTAGAGATCCGAATTTAGTGTTCGGCCATATGGAAGTTAAAGAAATGGGTCGATTTCATTCCGTTTGGCCAAGACTTCGCAGATGGAAACAAAAAATAGCAAAAGAATTTTTTTAGTGCGAAATGTCACCTTTCCGACGAGCATAAATCTGAAATTGTTTGATCGATACTTCACGAGATATCGATCACTACAGCCATCTACCGAAAAAGTAATGGATTTCTTTTTCCCTAACCTAATATTAGCCGAAGAAACCGCGAATCGGTAGAACGTATCGAAAGTACCTGATCTTAGACCGATAGCATGCATCGGGATAGAAATGTTCGCGCGTGAACGCGCGTTCGTAATCGTTCGCCTACGCGTGGTACGCTGCCGAGTGATACTTGTAAAGTCGTCACGGCCGAATTGCATCGTCGCGACTGCCAATGAAATCCATCCATGACGTGATAGATTACACCGCGTCGCGTCCTTAATCTTTCAACATCGCGTCGATTATCCGTCGCGTCGCGTCGCGTCCCGTCGGACGGATAAGTTTGAACGCGACAAACCGCGGTGAAGTGTAACATGCAACGACGAAGATTAACGTGAATCCCTAGATCTTTTTAGACGACGTTACGAGTTAATCAGCCTGCGAAGTTTGTTCGAAACCTGTACGAAGCTCCCCTACGGTCTGTAAATCCGATGTAAAGACGGACGCCGCCGATCGTTGCAATTATCAACCCTAATTCAATTTGCGTGTTTACGGCCGTACGTTTGTTCGTACCGGCACGACGATAATCCTATTGCTATGTAAACTGCGGACGGCGTTGGTCTCGCGCGTTGGATTCCACGTTCGCTTCAAGCTACCCGTCGACGTTGTCGGGTCCTAGATTCTGGGAGTGTTCGCCTATCGTAAGCTTAGAACAATTTTATAGTCGATTTCGTAGTTCCTGGGAGCGGACATCCTTCCGCGGTTGAAGCTGGTTTCCACAAATTCTCTGTGCGACGTTCCGCGTCCGCTCCTCCCGATTCTTCTACCCAGTCTGCAGAATCTGTTCGAGCAGATTAAGACCAAATATCTGCAAAATCATACTTCGCGAGCAAAAGGCGGTCGTTTTGGTGTCAAAATGTGCTTGGAACAGGATTTGGTCCATATTTCCTCTGAATCTGCAGACCAAAACCTGTTCGGTATTTACTTAGCAAAGTTTG
The DNA here is from genome assembly GCA_028455805.1 of Lasioglossum figueresi. NCBI lineage: Eukaryota > Metazoa > Arthropoda > Insecta > Hymenoptera > Halictidae > Lasioglossum > Lasioglossum figueresi. The sequence goes on along the minus strand of CM052203.1, from coordinate 7,795,355 downwards.
GTGCCAAAATTCCATGCCAAACGGGGAAGAAAATTAGGACAGTTGTAGAGGGCAGGTCGGTCGCACCGAGAGCGGAAACCTGATCCTGTTTTAAGAGTAAATACCGAGAAAAATCGGTGTAAATTTTACTGTAGAGACCTGTAGGAGGGAAAATAGAATTTTATTTAAATTTCTAGATTATATAATGTCAAGTTTCATGCTTGCAAACCTTAAAACAATGACATTAACGATTTTACCCGATATTTACTCTGAAAGCAAGGTTAGGTTCGCTCTTAGTGCGACCGACCTGCCCTCTACAACGAGGATAGAGTCCGCCTATGTCTCGCCCTCCATTTGGCATGGAATTTTGGCACCAAACTTCGCAAGCAGATGCGTAGCCTAATGCGGAAATAGATGGACTAGAGTTTGCTTGCAAAGTTTGGTGCCAAATTGAATATGTAGCGAGTAAGACCGATACCGTGTAGATCAGTGCTGGTCATATAGTTGGGGTTTTGCTTTTCCCACCACCGTTTCTCCGAAGCAGCGCGCACCTTCTTGTGTCTTTGGGGACGGTTTCGCCTCGATTCAGGCAAATGTGTCCAGCACTGGTGTAGATTTAAGATGAAAGTCCAGGGTCCAAGCCGTGTCGCTAAAAACATCGATACCTTTAGATTCTAGTAAATGTGCGAAGAGAGCGAGAGAGAGAGCGTGTATGTGTGTGTGCGAGAAAGAGGGATGATGTATTGACGAAAAGCGAAACGCTTATCCTAACGATATAGGACCAATTTAGTCGAATCTAGTCTAGTCGGTGCTACCGCGTGTCCACTATTCTGTACCTAAGCCGTATCCTCTCAGCGAAGGAGGTTGCGTGTTCGTTCGTATGCATCACACGTGTAAGAAAATATTACTGTTAATAAAATGAACATATTTTCTTGAATCCCTTCGTCCAACGAACGATGGGTTGAGTGTTTGTCTGTTTGTGTGTATGCAAGAGACGAGATCGAGCCGGGAGAGTGGAGACCTCGAATCCCGGCGTTCCTGCATTTATCGTCGACAAAAGGGAAACGTACCCGTTTCGTCCTATAGAAATTTATTATTAGTCCGCGACACACAGATGTTTACCGACCTTCCCCTATGTGGAAACGCAATGCAGTCGTGTAACGTCTGTTCATCGATTCAGAGGACAACACGGTTGCTCTATTATTAGCCTCCGCGTTAGAAATCACTGGAGCCGGTCGAATCGCTGTTTCGCTTATCGTTGCATTCTCCCTTCGATGATTTTTACCCGTCAATGATAAAAATCGCGAAATCGGCTCGCGTACCGCGCGTCCGCTCGGACATGGCGTCCGAAACTTTCTCGAATCGGTTCCGGTAAAATCGAGACAGTTCCAGCGTTTTACGATGCATCCTCGCGATCGAGAAACGTCGGTCCTTGTACGCGCTCTGGCTTCGAGCAACGTTGAGGGTCTTCTCGGTAAACGACACTCGATACCGGAATATCGGAATTCGCGATGTTTTCTCGTTGTACGCGATTAGGGTTGCCATCTATACAATCGCCAGTCCAGGACGAACGGCATAAGACACCGGACTTTTCCGTCTGAAAACAGGACACTCTTTTAATTAATTATAGCGAACACTTTATAACGATATCTCTTGTGGTTCGAGAGTTATAGTAAAATGTCAGCTTTCTTGATCCACTGTATGCGACCTAGGGCTCTTGTTTACTCTTGTCAACAAGTTTTGTCAAAATCTCTTTAAAAAGCACTAATCTCTTTAAAAAACACTAATCTCTTTAATCGCACTAAAAAGTAGGACAAATCCGGGCCCTTAAAGAAAATCTCACTGGACGCACTAAAAATGAGGACAAATCCGGGCAATCGGACTGATGACAATCCCATAAGGGATCCAAGTCGGCCGTAGAAAATCGTTTGGATCTGTCCGATGGCTCTTGTGTCCTCTTCGTCTTCGTCTTCGGCTTCGGCTTCGGCGGCGATAAAACGCCGAAAGGTGTTTACAGCCCTCCAAGGTAAAATTAGAACGCGCATACTTCTCTTTTTTCCGGCCTGGCCGAGGAAACATAAAACGATTTACGAAGCGATCGCTGTTCGAACCGCGATGCACACGTGTATAAGTACATATTGATATTTTCGAACGGAAAAGGAGCGAGACGAAACGATACGGCGCGCGGGCGAGCCACGAAAGAGGAACAGGGGAATAACCCGAAAATTTTTAACAATTTCCTGCTCGTTGGTCACTAAATCATCGGAAATAACGGCGGATACGAAACTCGAGCGTATAGAATCGCTGATAAACATTTACGCGAGCAAGCAAACTAGTTAAAGCCGCACGCCATTAAACGTCAGTTACCCGCCAAGTCAAACAAAACCGTCGTCTCGACCCGTAATTCGCAGCCAAACAAGAGCTTCGCCCCGAACAACCAAGGATATTTATTGTTACACCGCGAAAACGAAAGCGTTCACGCAAAGAATCGAAGCCGTTTCCTTTGTCACCTAAAAATAAATTGTTGCGCGACGTAAAGACGGTGCACGATTATCGCGATTATTTCACGGTTGCCAATTACGTTTGGCTGGCTGCGCCAAGGTCGTCGCGCGGACGTTCCTGCGACACGCGACGAGCACCAATTTCGAAAGCGGCGGCTGCGAGAACAAGTAGGATCGAGAAGGATCCATGGATTCTACGACGCGGTGCACCGTGGGCCAGAACTTTTGGCAATAATTTTATCGATAATTGTCCCAAACACGGGTCTGCCCAGGGACAATTATCCTCCAGGGATTCAGTAAAGTCCCGTTTACTGTCCGACAGCCTGTGTTCTGCATGGACAGTGATCGCATACCGATATTATATTTTTATGACTGTGTCTACCGCGCCGATTGTGCTGAAAGTTCAAAAGAAAGCCGAACGTAGAGAAGGACAGCATGACAGTGGAGGGGGTAGGTACTGGACAACGATCGCGGACAGTAAACGCGACTTTACTGTACTATTCTTTGACTTTTGCCGAACGTAGAAAAGAACATCGTAGCTCGAGAGGCTTCGGTCCTCGAGAAGTGTAAACATGACTAAATCCACTAACAAAACTTCTTTATTTTTAATTATTTTTTTATGGGACTTTGACCAACGTATTCGCGTAATTTTTGTAATGAAAATGATACCAAATGTGATATAATTCCAATTATATTTAATTGTGTATTGAACGATGAAAGTTATCGAAGCGAAGAAAGACAGTTTGTTCTTCCTCACGTTCGAAATGTTCATTGTTCATTACACAAGTAAATATTATGGGAATTACATCATATCTGATATCATTTGTACGAGAAAAATGCCACGAATATGTTGGTGAAAGTCCCATAAAAAAATAATGAAAAATAAAGAAGTTTTGTCATTGGGTTAGTGGTGTCTCACCGATATACCCGAGTCGTATGATGTCAGAAGTTGGTGAGTGGGGATAGTTCTGGGACAACTGTCGGCCAGACATTTGGGACATTTATCGATAAAATATTGTACTTCGCTCTCGATTAAAAAATCACGGCTTGAATGAAGTTAATTTCACGACCGTGATCGTGATTCCGCGATCCCCGTAACAAATAGACTGCGCGGATCTTTGTGCAAAATAAAAATTGTCTGCATCGATTGCAAGGGATAGCAACTGAACAGAATGTTATTTCTTCCCTTAACGATTTTAACATTTCATTGTTGAAGGTGCTTTGTTAGTTCGCAATGAAAATTGCTGTTGCCATCGAAGGTTCCATTAAAAAGTGTTTAGCCACGTACCATTATGATTTTTCAAGATTATTATGAGAAATCGTATTGTATATTGACATCATCAATTTTGCTATAAACGCATAAAAATCCGCAGTCCAGTGATAAATCACGATTAGCGATCTTGCAAGCCATCACTGTCCTGGACGTACAGCAGGACATTACGACGAATGGAGTGTGGATCGCAAAACGCGGTTAGCAGCGGTTAAGATCCCACGTTTAGCGAGCACGCACGGACCCGCTTGTTTACGTAAAGTACGCGCGATACAAGGAGGAGGCCGGTCGAAGCGTATTTACGATGCGAAATAATGCGAATGCACCTCTAATCGGCCTGCAAGCTAGTCAGCTCTCCCTCTCGCCTATCTATAGAACCGTGTCTCTATTAATACGGACTCTATTATTAATAGAGACTACGGCGTTGTTGGGACAGTTGTGATTTCCTCGATGCGCGGTTCACCGTCTCTCTTCGGCAGAGTCGTTGGAATCTTAAACGTAAACGATCGATCCGTTGCGATCAGAGATCCGTCGAAGAGATAGCGCAGATAACACCAGCTACAGAACGTTACCCTCACCTCGGCGAAGAGCGGCCGAACAATCGTCGTTGGTTCCTCTCCAACCTGGCAAAGTCGTTTGCCAGGAAAATAGATTCTAGTCTCTATATTCTAGAACGAAAAGAAAGGGAAGCTGGTCTTCGAGGTCGAGGCCTCCTCAGGGTCGCCAAAGCCTTCCTTAATTGCTCGTTAATTCCGTCGACGCGAGGGAAACCGATACCCGACGATGCATCTTCGTTACGATATTCGACGCGCAATAGTTTTCTTCTCGAAACCGAAAAATCATCCGTTCTCCTTCTATTGTTCCAGGGCGGACTACTGGAAGTCGCAGGGCAGAAAATTCTGCGATTTCTGCAAGTGTTGGATCGCGGACAACAAGCCCAGCATCGATTTCCACGAGGGCGGCAAGAAGCACAAAGACAATGTCGGCAAACGGCTCAAAGAGATACACAAGAACAGCACGAAGCAGGCGAAGCAGAACAGGAAGATGCAAGATGATATCAGAAAAATGGAGAGCGTGAGTTTGGTCGATTAGTTTCGTTTCGTTCGGTCGGATACAACGGTTTCTTTCGATCCTATAAGAGGAATACCTTTTCAACTTTTAGGCAGCAATGACCGCGTATCTGAAGGACGTCGAGAACAACACTAGAGACATGACCGCGGACAGGATCATCGAAGAGAAGAGGAACAGAGGCGACACGAGAGACGTGAGTGGAATACAGTAAAGTCGGGTTTACTGTCAAGAGTCAACACCGGGTTCTAAGTCCAGTGACTAAACACCACACATTGACTCGAATCAATCGAAATGTTCAACTTTCTTAATTTTCATTATTTTTTTTATGAAATTTCACTATCGTATTTCTGGCATTTTTCTGATTGAAATAAGACCAAACACGATATAATTCCAATTGTATTTAGTGGTTAAATCGACGATTCGAGTTTCGGTCGCAAGGAAGGACAGCGCATGGGAAAGAAAGAGACACTCATTCTGTCCTTCTCTATGTTCGGACTCTCCTTTGACGTAACAAAAATACGATCACAACACCAGGATTACTGTCATAGTAACATGGAGATCATCGTTTCAGACATCCAGTGGAAATCGGTCAGCGACGATCCGAGAAACGGCGCCTGGATTCAAGGGCAAAACTTACCAGGTAGTTGCGGAACAGGTAGCTCGTAATTATACAGAGAACGGTACACCTCGTCGATTTTTATAACGTGGAAATACGTTGTCGAGGCTATCATCTAAAAAACTAAGGCCGAGCAGCGGTAACATGTGCATAGAACAGTTGTTCGGAATGATGACCTTGACAACTAGGAGTGAGCGGGTCCACGGAAACTTCGGGTACCCGATCCGACATCCAAATCGGAAGGGTGTATGTACCCTTTTCTGTATAATTACCAGTTAGTTTACTGGTTTCGATCGGAAACGTTAACACCGGAACGTTTCTGTCCAGCTTCCTCACGAGATCGACCCATGCGACCCGACTCTGTCGCGAAGCAGTAGACAGTACCAGCAACACAGAGTTCAACCGAGCCCAAGACCGGAGAACAAGGGCCAGGGCAAGAGTAAAACGAACAAAGGAAAGGGCAAGGGCAAGAAGGCTCAAGAAGAAGACCGTACCGCGAAACCGGTGCGCAGGTTATGGTACGAGGCGCGCAGTCCGGAAGGATACACATACTACTGGCACATCGAAACGAACGGTGCGTTCTTCAACTCTCCTACATTCGTTCCTAGATTCGTTCGCATATTTTGTTCGCAGATTTTGTTCGCAGATTTTGTTCGCAGATTTTGTTCGCAGATTTTCTATCGTAACTCTTATATCTAATTAGTTATGTTTACACTCCTCGGCGACCGAGGCCTCTCGAACTCCGCTGTCCTTTTCTACGTTCGGCAAAAGTCAAAGAATAGTATCCCTGGTGGATAATTGTCCCTGAGCAGACCCGTGTTATCGATAATTATCGATAAAATATTGTATTTCCATATTCACAGAATCCGTATGGGACCCGCCCGAGGAAGGTTACATGACGTTCGCGGAGCAAGAGGAGGAAGTGAAAGAGCAAGCTCTTCAGGAGAAGTTCCTCGAGCAGCTGGAAGAGGAAGAAGCGATTGCGAACAAGGACATTATTGAGGAGAAGCGAGCGAACGCTGAGCGCGAGCGATTGAAGCAGCTGAGGAAAGCGAGATCGGAGCACAATCGACTCGGCGAAACGACCGAAGCGGCGGAAACTGAGGAAACTGAGGAATCGGAGAAAACCGTGAAGGTTCGAGAGAAAACGGAAGAGCAAGAGCAGCGACCTTACAGAAGGGACTACAGCGAGTCGTACGAGAAGGCTCATCCTTACGGGCCCTGGCGAACGGTTAGGACCGTGTAAGTATTAGAGATCTCTATTTCACGTGTATGTAAGTACACGTGGTACGTGAACCGCGTAGTAAGAATTTAACCCTTTGCACTCGGAGCTATTTTAACTGGAAAATTAAACATTTCTTCCGATCTAGAATATTTCCATTCTGTATGATTTTTTAAATTTGGTGGATATGAAATTGATGTAATACCTTGTACAATACTTAAATGTTGAGTAATTGATTAGATACCGACAGATCTAATAATGTAAACAATATTTTAAATAATAGTACATCAATGATTAATGGCGGCTCAGAGGCGTCACTCGAGTGCTAAGGGTTAAGGATCCGTGAATACGGATCAGTTCGACACGTTCGAGTCGTTCGAGTCCGACGTGTGTTGCTATAAATTGTGCTCGTGTTTCAGAGAAACGAAGCCGGTGGACTTGCAGCTGCCTCGACTGCCCCAAAAGATCGCCGCACCAGTGTCACTCTTCGCAAAGGCGGAACTCCCGCCGCCACAGAGGACGTTCAAAGAAAAGACGATCACGCGAGTCGACACGGGCGACAGCGACGGAGACTACGAGCCGATCGCGTTCAAGAAACGGAAAATTGGAAACAAAAATGTACGAAAAAGATTAAATGATGACTGATATCCGTTTTGTCGCTGACCCATTCCGTATCGTTCGTTCCATTTGAAACTCGGCCGCGTTCCTGCCGCACAATATTACGATATCTAACGTTCTCAAGAAGATTTTTACCGTCGCGATAATAATTCGCAAGTTTATATCACATTCCATCTCTCTCTCTCTCTCTCGTTGATCTTACATTATTATCTACATTTGTACAAATAAAAAAATGTTGAAGGTCGAATCGTGTCCCTGCGAGTCACGTATCGAGGACGACGTCGATCGAATCGAGAGCGCGATCGGGCACGCAGATACGCAACGCGTTTCTAGAAATATGTACAACGCGGAAAGTTTCCTTTGGTTTATCGTCGAATGGGACGTAATGCGAGGCTTTGGTGAGGACGAACCGGTTCGTCACACCTGTTCGGGCTTCGGTATGTTATTCTGAACATCCTCTTTGGACGACACGTGTCGTATGTCGTCGCGCGGCATTCCTCCGTTAAGTTTGTCCAGAATCGCCTCGAGCGGCAGTCCCTCCGTTTCCGGAATCAGCGCGAGAACGAACGCGAACAGAAACACGCAGATGGTGCCCAGCAGGAAGAAGCATCCGTATATGCCGAGTACCGCGACCATGTTCGGGAAGAATTTCACCATGAGGAACGCGGTGCTCCAGACGGTGATCAGACCTATCGTGACGATCGGACCGGACACGTCTCTGCTAAGAATATCCATGGAGACGATGTACGGGCCCGGGCCCATCCCTAAATTGTACACGACCACGTAGATGGACAACGCCACGATCGGGATCCAGTTGAAAGCGTCGACGTTGTACTGTAGCATTTGCATGTAGCAGAACAGTCCGAGCGTGTAATGGCAGACGCACATTCCCGCACACGATATCAGGAGCAGCAGTCTCCTACCTAACCTCTCCATCAGCAAAGTGGACAAGACCGAGCCAAACACTTGGATAGCGCCAACGATAACCGCCGATGTGTTGGACGACAACGAGCTCCCGGATAACGCGAATATCGTTTCCGAATAGCTTATCTGCAAATGCAAACGAACAAGATACAGTATCGAACAAAATGATAGGACATTTGATGTATTTGTATATTTCATTTAACACAGTAGGATATATGTACATATTACACGCCCAGTAATTAGATATGTCCTTCAAAGTATCCATATAGAATTGCAAGTTTGTATCTTGTACACGAAAGAAATTAGAGAAAATAATGTAGACACGTATTGATTTTAGTCGAACAAAATGATAGAACATTATTAAAAAAATACAATTGTTTGAACAGAAATATTTTGTTGAATTCCAAATTAATATTTAGTAAAACCACCTTTTCGCTGTACAACATCTACCAAGCGATTAGGAATTGATTTAAACAATTTTTTAATACGTTTTTGTCTTAAAAAACTCCAATTTGTAACAATACTTTGTTTTAATTCCGTTACATCTTTGTATTGTTTTCCATTCTCATAAACGTTTCTTGAAAGTTCTGTCCATATATTTTCAATAATATTAAGGTCGGGTGAATTCGAGGGATGGCACATTTTTAGAACTAAAATAAGTTTTAACACATCTTGCGGTATGTATTGCAGCGTTATCCTGTTGAAAAATAAACGTACTGCCTGCAATACGAGTCGCGTGCTTATTTAACCGATTGTCTATTAATTCAAGATATTTTGTGCTGTTTACACGGCCTGATAAAAAATTAATGTCAGTTTTTCCCTGATATTCAATACCGGCCCACACCGTGACACTTCCGCCACCCATTTGTCGACGGCTTAAATATTGTTCTTCTTTCCTTAGATCGTGGAAATAGTAGTTCCATCCATCAGAACCGTCCAAATTAAATTACTTTTCATCGCTAAATATCACATTTCTCCACTTCTTTTTCCACAAAACACGATCGCGAGCAAACTTTAAACGAGCTTCTTTATGTTGCTCGCTTAGAGGAGGTTTCCTTTTTAGTTTAATTTGTTTACTGCTTTGGAGAATACGTCGAACAGTTATTACGTTAGCTGAGCCACTTGCTTCTTCAGCGATTTTTCTTGCAGTTCCCTTATAATTAGAAGCTACGCGTAATATGGTCTGTCTGTTGCGTTCTGTTGTAGCACGAGGTCTGTCAGTACTGTTCATTTTCCCGTAAATTTTCGGATTTTTTAAGAAGTTATACACAACGTGACGGCTTCTATTTAATAACTTCGCAATTTTCGTGATAATTCGATTTTGTAACCGTAATAACAAAATTCGGACGGTTTCACGTTTGTCTAATTGTTTTCCTCGATCCATTTTAACTTTAATGGCACAAATGTTGTAGATAAATGAAAGATTTGCTCGTCTACGTCTCGTCACTGCTGATAGATTACTGCCAGAGTACATAACAGAAAATTTTACATGCGTTCTATCATTTTGTTCGACTAAAATCAATACATGTCTACATTATTTTCTCTAATTTCTTTCGTGTACAAGATACAAACTTGCAATTCTATATGGATACTTTGAAGGACATATCTAATATACAGGGCGTGTAATATGCACATATATCCTATTGCGTTATATGAAATATACAAATACATCAAATGTCCTATCATTTTGTTCGGCACTGTATATACTCCATGGTAAGTTACGATTCCTTCTAGAAGATCTAGAAGATCCTCTCTTTCTCTCTCTCTCCTGCCCTCCATTTACCATGGCAAATATTCCACAGAATTGTTGACCTCCGAACAAACCCGCCGAGATCACCAATCCCTTGATCGTTGCTTTGTCCCGGAACAAATCCGAAACTCTGAAAGGCTTCTCCGAAGCGTTCATCTCTTTAGCTTCCGACTGCAGACGCAGCATTTCGCGTTGCACCGTGGGCTCGTGACCCCCCCGAAACCACCTTACAGACCTGGAAGATGCGACGACTGTTATAGCAACTAGATATTGTACAAAGTATGTAGCATAGAATAACCTGAACAGATCCGTAGATTACCTCGCAGCTTCGAGGAGCCGATGATGCCGCACAAGGTACACCGGCGTTTCCGGTATCAGGAGAAAGATGGCGAACGAGAAAAGAGGTATCACGAACCCGACGATGGAGAACGTGCGGAACGACAGCATCGCGCCGAAGATGTACGCAAAGAGGATGCCGCAGTTCAAGATCAAGGACAATAAGCTGCCCAGCATGCCGCGTATCGCGTCGCAGCAGATCTCCGATACGTAGCGCGGCACCACGAACAAGACTAACGCGCCGCTCACGCCCGCGAAGAACCGCGCCAGTAGAAGATGCCAGTGTTCGGTGGCGAACACGATGACCAGCCAGCAAACCAAACAGGGCACCATCGCCAGACAGCCCGTCGCTTTGCGCCCGCACCTCTCCATTATCCTGCCAACCATCGGGGTGATGAGCCCAGCCGACACACACAGGATCCCTGTCAACCAGGATGCGGTTTCGTCCGTCATCGGCCCGTTGCCCACCGGCGGGTGCTTGCTCTGCAGGATCGGCATCATCGGAGACTGCCAGCCGACCGATATCCCGTACGTCATCGACGCCACGTTCACTGAAATCCAATGTTCAATCATCAGTTCCCTCGATACTCGGTAGTACAGTAAAGTCGGGTTTACTGTCCAACAGCCGTACTTTTCGTGGACAGTAATCTTGGTGTTGCGATCGTATTTTTGTTACTTCAAAGGAGAAGGTCAGAATGAAATTCAAAGGAGAAGCCGAACATAGAGAAGGACAGAATGAATGTCTCTTTCTTTCCCAAAAGCTGTCCTTCCTTGCGACCGAAACTTGAATCGTCGATTTAACCACTAAATACAATCGGAATTATATCGTGTTTGGTCTTATTTTAATCAGAAAAATGCCAGAAATGCGATAGTGAAATTTCATTAAAAAGAATAATGAAAATTAAGAAAGTTGAACATTTCGATTGATTCGAGTCAATGTGTGGAGTTTAGGCACTGGACTTAGAACCCGGTGTTGACACAGGACAGTAAACCCAACTTTACTGTACAGTGTTTTATCGATAAATGTCCAAAGTGTCTGGTCTATAATTGTCCCAGAACTATCCCCACTACCGCGAGGTATCCCCCGTAAGGAGCCCTGAAGCTCTAGAGGCCTTGATCGCAGAAAAGTGTAACATAATATAGGTTGAGTATATCAGTGTGAGACCAGGAAAATGATACCAAACATACTGTCCTTTTCTACGTTCGGCAAAAGTTAAAGAACAGTATCCTTGGCCGGTAATTGTCCCTGGCCGGACCCATGTTTTGGACAATTATCGAGAAAACAGTATAGATGTGAAGTAAAATCCTTCTTATCGTTAACCCATCGAACGGAACAATGGAAAACAATGAACTAATATCCAATTCTTTTTTCAGAGGCTGTCGTAGATGCTGTTTCAAACGTTGAAGACTCCTCGACTTACCCAACACCACTATGAAAAACTGCCGCGCTTTCCCCGGCTCGAAATTGGTACTCTCCTGCACCATATTGACACCCTGCGAATCGGTGACAGCGGTGCGCGAAAGGTGCAACCCCTTTTCATCGACCTTGAAACAACTAGTTCCCGCTCTCGTCTCTACTCGCGATCGATTCTCCTTTGACCGTCACCGATCGACGATGTCGCATTCAATTTATACCGATCGGTATCCGCGCGCCCACCAAACCCGAACGAATCGAGTCTATCCCTCTTATCTTCCCGCACAAGTATGTATCACACATGTTGTACAAGTACTATTGCATGCTCGACAAACACAGCCGACTGTGTTTCCTATCAGCGTCTTCGCCGCGAAATCTCGGTGCGCCTTTCTTGTTTTCTTTTACTTCTGTTTTTATTATTTTCGCGATTTTAGCGATTTTCGCGGTAGTAGGTAGTTTCCCTTGCGAAAATTGTCGAATCTCGTTTGCATAGTTATTAGTAGACTGCGGATCTTCATGCATTTATGGCTTACGAAAATGTTCAAACAAGGCCAGAATATAAAATTCAAAGAATTTTGAACAATTTTTATTCGTTTCGGATCTACACAGGCTGTTCCCATTAAGAATAAGATTTCATTTAATTCCACTTTCTTAAAATTTGTCTAGAAAAATTGAGAAATGCATGAACATCCGTAGTCTACTTATTACATAAAGGATATGTCAATGAGGATGTATAAATGCACGTGACTCCGTAAACACGTGAAATAATACACGCGTTCCCGTGTACATGCGCATAAAGTAAGACGTATTGTCACGCGTACAAGTGTATTTTACTTACACGTCAAGAATCATCATTTCTAATTGTTATGCATACAAACGCACGCTTACCTCTGATTTACCGTCGATCTATTTTATCGCTTTCCACCGATAAGACTAATTTACGACGTCTCGGGGAGAATTGATCCGGTGTTCCCGAGCAAACGGTTGTCCTCGGTTAATTTATAAGCGCGGCGTTTGCAAAAGCGCGCAGGAATTTTAAACCTAGCTAATTTCGTTGCCACGCGGAAGTATCGCGACGATAGAACGCTTCCTAATGCTGTGCCTACAATGGGGAACCGAATCCTATAAAAGCCACCTCGCATTCGTCATTCGTAATCAATGCTTCCACAGATTTCGCGCGAAAATGTTCCATTGCTTTGCGGGTGAAAACGATCTGAAAGATTCGATCGTCGCGGTCTTGATCTATATCTGTAAGTACACTATGTATATTTGTGTACATATACATATGTACATGCGATCTACAATATATGTGCCTGTCATCAATCATACATACATGTTCGTGTGTACATATTCGTACAGAATGTATAAAAAGTAATGGTCATCCATTCTACACTCCTCAAAAGAATTAAGGGTTCACCTCCGCGAACTTGAATAATTGCTACCTAACTAACTTCAAACACAGCTGCCATAGGTAAAAAATTGTCGCAGCGAGATGATAGGGTACTCAATCGAGTCGGCAGAATCTCTGCATTAATCTGACGTTCGGACCATGGTATTGCGATCATTTCTCGCCGAGATATAGCGAGTTAAAGGATAAATGAAAATTTTGCATATTTTAAGCACATTTTCAAAAACACCTGGAACATCGAAATGTTAATGAAATTGAAAAAAGAAAAGAAGTGCCTTGAGAAGAAAGAAACGCTCTTTCTATTGCTTTTTTGCACAAGATTCTACGATAATTTTTTCGCTTTCTGGAGCCAGTCAAAGTTAAAAAGCCAACATTTACTTCGATGTTCAATAACTCGAACAAAAAAAATCGCACAATAATCAACAACCACACATTTTAGACAGGAAAGATAGCCCTTCCAAATGATATTAACGCGATTTATCAAAAAAATTTGTTGCACCCCGTGTGATGTTCCAAGGTTGCACAAAATTTTTGTTAACCGTCGATGTTGTCTTCGTCTCGCCATAACTTTGTAAAAAAATAATATAGCAAAAATTTGAAACAGAGCATCTGAAACTAGAGGTTTCGCGCTTTCAAACCATTGTTTAACGCTATCGATACAGCAATTTGGGTCGGACTTATGATCGCGTAAACTGGTAGCAATTTTTCGGGTTCGCGGAGGTGATCCCTTAATTCTTTTGAGAAGTGTATTTGGTTGGAACGAAAGTTTCAGAAGATTAATCCTACATTATAAAATACTAATCTCAAGTATAGGTACTTACAAACTTTTCAGAATCTTCTGTTACTCCGTCGGATCCACAGGACACTGCCATTTGCGGGAATACGTGTCTTTAATGTAATAAATGTGAAGCGCAAAACACCACACTTCTACACTGTTACCGGACACTACGCAGAATTGGGCAAACATTTTTCCGAACTCTGACACTACGCAACAAACTTTCCGAAATTGTGGCAGCGACCGGGAAGAAGTTATTCCGACAACGATCAAAATAGTACTGCGGTTGTCACCTCTGTTTTTTTAAGGGTGAATTTAAATGGGGAAATATAGCGTTTGTTAATTGGACGGGGTGTGTCGGAAGGACTTTAGGTCGAGAAGTGGGGAAACTGTCAAAGAAATTCCTTCTGTTATTGTATTTGGTCGTAAATGACGTGTTTATGAGGGTTGTCCGCTCGTCGCTTCGATGGATCCATCGCACGTGTTGTTGGGATCGGACCGCGGTGGTTGTAAAACAATCACATAACGTCCTTCACAGGTATATTGCGCAATCCGCTCGAGGAAAGGTGAGGCACGGTAAAATTTTCTAATGCAGGATTAATAATATTCTTATAACAATAGATATGTATTCTTTCATATTACGCAACTTTAAATTAATGATCCTTACGGGCAGGGAGACAATGATGTTGTACGGGCCTTTTTTTAACCCTTGCTTTACGATGTATTTTCGTATACTTTCCTAAAAAAAGGAAAAAAATTATTACATTAACGAAACCAAAGTAAAATTTGATTTCGGTTTAACCAGTATACGCGTCAATCCAGAACTCTATTACGGTGCAATAACAATAACCTTTTCAAGAATGAATTGTTAATTTTTTATCAAATAAAAATGTAATACTTCCTCGTTTTTTGTAAAATTTATAATAGGACCGTTTGCTCTGCGTTCGACGTGTGTGTGTGTATACTTGTCATTGCTTGATTTTAATACAGCACTCAGTCGGGGATTTTTAAAACTAAATTCCACAGTAAAATTACAAATGTCCATCGATCCAGACGTGTAGATTCACCCTTAGAACGGACAACCATTACTTTTTATACACCCTGTACAGGTCGTGGTGAGGCAGTGGCGAGACCTATCTCTTTGCAGATACCAACAGACCAGGTATTTGATCTTGTAGAAACGTCCTTCGAAACCGATAGGCTTCGTTTGCGATTTGAGATTGACACCGTTTCTCGACGAATGTTGTCAAATCGTTGAAACGAATCTATGTCAAGTCAAGACGTTCGATTTCCTCTCTTCCGTCCAAAATGGTGCGACGCTATAACCTCGGCGCATCCTGTGTCGATGGCGGCCATGTTGGCTCACGGTCTCGGCGATGTTGACCGCCCGGGGTGAACCAAGTTGTTCCAAATTTGTTGAAAATCATTTTGACATTTACCATTCATCATTCATCATTCACCATTCACCGTTGGCACTCAGGGTAACCATTATTTTCCATCCGATTGCTGCATCGCATATCGACGATCGTGAACGTATATATTAAGCGCAAACTGAAATTCCATATCGAGGTAAATATTTGTCATTGTATAATGTTCGTACCTAGATTTTTTTAATTGCTCTTTCTGCCCGTTCGATCGAAGCGGAACGCGTAATCTGTAAAACATTGACAGCAATATTTACACGCCTTGGAAATAGTTTGACGTTTAGGCTATGTTCCCAGCAAAACGCACCTGTAACCTGGAATTAATCGACCTATCTTTTCTTTTATCGCTTATCGTTCGACCATCGACAAACAGATACGTTCGTCCTGCTGTCAGCTTCGTTGTAATCTCTCAGAAAAACATGGCATGGCATTGCAGCGGAACTACCAATCAAGAAATGGTTGCTAAACTAAAAGGTAAGGTCGGCAATTATTCTTTCTATTGCTTTCAAACCTTTCTACGATACAAACGGAAAGCGTTGTTGCAGATGCAGGCATCCTGACTATTGGTAAAGCGGAAGCAGCTATGTTAGCCGTAGACAGGGCAAGGTATTGCCACGACTCGGAACCTTATCTGGATCGACCAAGGAGAATAGGATATAATGTAACCATTAGCGCTCCTCACATGGTAGGTGAACCGAGGAGAATTGTCTGTCATCGCTAGACTGCGGATCTTTATGCAAAATAAAAATTTATTTCATTGCTTAATGACTTTGTTACGTTAAAAACAACATTACGATATTCTTAAATTTTTCGAATCATTTACTGTTTTATATATCATCCAACTAATTTCTTCATAAATGCACAAGAATCCGCAGTCTAGTCATCAATCATGACAAACGTCTGTAAACGTTAATCGTTTGTTGCAGCATGCACACGCATTGTGTATCCTCGCAGATCAATTATTCGAAGGAGCCAAAGCCCTGGACATTGGCTCCGGATCTGGTTACTTGACGGCGTGCATGGGATTTATGGTGGGATCCAGTGGTCGTGTAATCGGCGTCGATCACATCCCAGAACTGATTGAAATTTCGACGAAAAATGTACAGGAGGATTGCTCTCATTTCATCAAAGAAGGTCGCGTGAAATTCGTTGGTAAGATCCCAAGAATTCTAGACGCGTTGCAATGTTCTATGTATAGGCCGGTAGATAATTTCGGGTAAAATAGAAAGACGCGATCTCTCTTTTACGATTAGAACGTTACACGCGTCTGATACATTCAAGAGTTTAAAAATAACAGATATGCACGAATGCTAAATATCCTAAACCACCCACTTGGAGTAGGTTGTGTACCTTGTCAGGAAGAATGAACCGGGACTCTGTTCAACAATTCTATGACTTTGCCGTGCGTAATGTAAAAAGATAGACCGCAGTTTAACATCAGGTCATTGTAAATGCGCCTAGTGGGAGACGGTAGATTGGGACATACCGCCGATGGCCCGTACAACGCGATTCACGTTGGAGCAGCAGCGGATACGTTACCGCAACAGGTTCGATTAATTCTACTGAAAATATAATCCGTATCTACCCGAAGAATATGCTTCTAATAATACGCGTTTCGCCTGTTCCAGCTGATAGACCAATTAGCTACTGGAGGACGTCTAATCTGTCCAGTAGTTAGCATAGAAGGATTCCAAAGGCTTCAAGATTTTCTGCAAGTGGATAAGAATGCCGATGGAACCACCTCGACAAAAAAACTAATGCATGTTTCCTATGTACCCCTCACCGATCGTGCCACTCAATTACAAAACGATTAACGCGCGATCGCGCAGCTCTAGAAATCGTTTAGAAAATTATCTGCGTCGTTTTCAACGATGGCAACGATCGATCAAATTCAAATGGAATCAGTTTCCCTCACAGAGGATTCGATGTTACCACATTAGACATTTCTTACCGAGGTATGCATCAATAAAATATATTTTCCGTAAACGAAGCAATTTATTCGTCTTCCACCCTACATTTCTCATTTTTAATCAACGTCCTTCGATTTGGTCCCGCCACACAGTGGGCCAGATCCATGCGCTAGCTGTTCATGGGCTACAAAATCAAAGTCCTCGTATCGAATTTTAACGAATGTATCATGCTTTACTAAATATCCATTACAATCGAAAACGATAATATTACTGTAAACGTTCAGAGATCAAACTTTTAAAACCAACTGAACATTATGTACCCAATATTTTTTTTATGCATAGTATATATCTATGTTGCGAACGCGCCAGCAACTAAAAATTATGGCTAATAATTTATTATAAAAAAAATACTTAATGCACTAAAGAAAATCGTCACAGTTTTTCACCTTTGAGAAGGGATAAAGTTAAAAGTTGCGTGCTCTAACATAGTGGACCATTTTCAGCAGCATCTCCTCTAAAACATCCTGTAAAGTTGACATTCCCCTCGACCCACCGCGGAAGTTTAAAGCCTCGCGCGATACACAATCCCGCGGCGAGTCGTGTCGCAAGAGATGCGTTGACAACCACCCAGTGGATTTTGAAATTGGAGAGGCTTATGTTAAGGTTGTTGAGAATATACGATCATTAATAAGCATTTGAATTTTCTACTAGCTCTCGCAATGGGAAGAATCCAGGTGCAAGCAGCCCTGAAAAGTGAGGACAGAAAACAATTTTCACGAATATCTTGGAAACTAATGAAGACGTTTACAAAAGGAGATAGATTTCTGAACACATTGTCGGGCCGTCCCCGCACGTACCTCATTCAAATCCAACCCCGAATTACTAAGGTGCCTCATATTGTATGTTTTGAATTCATTTCTTTTTTTATTTTTTATTTTTAGTATTTAAAGTGCAGGGAGGTGGAATGCTTTGTGCACTAATTTCAGGAGCTATTCCAACCCCTGAAAAGTGTGGGACTCCCGAACGGTGTGTATACACCTGATTTACCCTCTAAAACTCCTCCCTACACTGGCACCTCTGGTAACTGATAGGTACCAACCACCCATGCTCCATCAGCTTCTTATCAGCATAAGCTTCATGCGCTGCATATTAAAATACAATACAATAAACCTTTCCCACATGTAATGTAGTCAAATATTCCCATATTTTCACTTACCTAGCTGAAAAATGAATTTATCATTGTGGAGGGAAAATGCATTGCTTCACCGATTGGATGCCTGTAAAAGTTGTACAAACGTGTTAAATATATCTATAATTTTATTTAAAATGTATTCGCAGTCGACTATTCTCAAATTTTGACTTACTTCAATTAAAAACGTATTGTATTCGTATCGCTTCCATGAGGGATGTCATCAGATCGATAGTATTGTGGCGGCAAAATCGCCTCCACAAATACTCACACAACCGATACGCAAAATCATCATTATTGAAGTGACAATCTTCCTGCATCCATTGTTTTGCAGGACGCCAAATTGGCTCGATACCTAGTGTGCGCTTCCCATCGCTTGCTGTAATTGAATTTCAATTTGATTAATGTTTACATGAAAGTATAATCGAATAACTTGCTGAACAGTTATTTACTTCAGCGATCCCTCAACAATTTCAAATCAACTCGGATGTAAAATCAAATCTAACTCCAACCAATGCAAAAATTAGTGAAGAAAATCGCTGTAGTAAACAACAGTAATTTAAATTTAGCAGTATTACTACTTACCAACGAACTCTGTGCTATGATTTACTGTTCTGTGAATGTAGCCTTCGACAGTGAGACCTGGGTAACTGCGAAAGCAATCTGTATGGATCTCGCTGCCTACGACTACATTCTCCTTAATTGCAGTAATCAAGGTTTCAGCTGTTCGGTTTTGCATTACCACCATCCGACAGTCCCCCGTCTCGACATCGACCATTCCCAAGAGCCACTGACCTTCAACTTGGCGGCCACGATTATAATTCCTTTTTCCAAATCTGGTTTCATCAATCTGTAAAGTGATATATAAAAATATTTGTAAACATGACTTGCGATTCTTAAGTGCTTAATTCTCTCGTAACTCTTATATCTAATTAGTTATGTTTATACTTCTCAGCGACCAAGACCCTCGATCTTCGCCGTCTTTTACTACCTTCGGCAAAAGTCAAAGAATAGTATCCCTGGCCTGACCCGTGATAAAACGAATAAAATCGATAAAACACTGTACAGACTAATACAATATTATGTACCTGAACTACAATCGGATCTCCAGATGCCGAAATCCCCCCTAATTTCGGCTTACCCACTTGGATCTGGGTAAACTGGTCTACAATTATCTCACGGCAGAAACGGTACCACGCTGCAACAGTAGCCGAGGAAACACACGCATCATTTTCATTTGTGAAAAACTGCGACTCGTGCACGGTATCGGAATCGGATAGATTCCGTGTGAAGCAATACAATAATCTGAAAACATTAACAATTTATTAAATCGTATAAATGTGTCAATGAATATTAAACTTACCGTATAGCCTTGCAGATAGGCAAACGAATCTCCTCAAAAAGTGAATCTACCGTTCCAGAGTATTGTCGGCACTTTCCGCGACCAACAGAACAACGGAACCGGCCGTTCTCGTGCATAGTAGCACTCATGAAAAACTTCATCTCCACATGATGCAATCTACATTTTTTGGAGGACCGCAATAGCCCGTGTTCACGACCGAACGCAAATGCGGTTTCGTTTGTTATAGGCAAATTAGAGAAATTGAATCGCAATGAACTCATCGTGGCTATGTCACTGACGAGATACTAAATATCCACTATGTACTATTTATTTAACATCGGAGAGTAAATGAGAATGTTCACGCTCACGCTCACGCCAGAAGTGTCGTCGTGTCACTGAGATATTGGCCAAGATTTATCGCGCATGCGCGTCCAAAACAGTATCGTATCTATATTACGATGAAAAGGTAGTGTGGTAGTAATTTTGGCGGGAAGTCCTACGAGTTACAGAATATGTACAGGGTGTCCGAAAAATGTTGTACTTCCTTGAAAAGGGAGGTTCTCGAGGTAATTTCAAGTGCATAACTTCTTCATTTGCAAAAATGTTCTCTGTGGGTAAAACATGGACCAATCGGAGCGCGGATCACGGATTCCGGATCGGCCAATGTCAACGTCGCGCTCAACGCGAGTCATCGTAGCCGCGCTCTGATTGGTCCGTGTTTTTTTTTTTAAACAGTATCGTACATTTTTCGATGCATGTCGTTTTTCCCTGCGTCAACCGATTTCGATGAAATTTTCAGCATACGTGTAACTACTATAGATCTACAAAACATATATTTTAAATATTCATCAAGGGCCAAAATAAAAAAGTTTTAAAAAATGCCTTTTTCATTTTTGCATGAAACGTTGTAAATCGTAATTTTTGGAAAATATTTGTTGCACATCATTTAGTAAACCAATGCTTCTAATTGCTTACTAAACATCAGGTCGCTTGATACAATTATAAAAAAGTTATTCTGTATTGTATATACAGGCCTAATGTCTATTCTTATATTTCATTCGTGATGTCAGAATGTCAGGTCTAATTTCCTAATTTCCTATATCTCGTCTGTGCTCTCGTTTCCTCTCTGTACCATCTGTACATACGTGCATTACCTACTTATCTACAAACGTACGCACGTTTTGTACCATTCCAAGCAGTTTGTCACAGATAGCGCTACGCTATTATCCTAGGTCAGTTAGGCCCAGGTAAGTTTAGTCAGGTTTAGCGTATCTGAACTGTCTGCGATACTGAGAATGCTACAGAAATTAAAATCGTATCGAAAATCGTGAAAATAATAAAGACACAGTCGATACACAACAAGTTACGAAAGCTGTGCCAACAACGGTTAACAATAAGGGAAGAGTCGGACATAATTCATACGCACACGGCATAAGGGTGATTTAAATGGCAGGCGACGCGCGCATCTCTGCGAATACGGATGGCAGAGAACACAAGCGTAACCGTGGGAACTAGAAACGAAAATGAAGGTGGAAACTGTCATTAATTCAATTAGCCAGTCGGACGCAGCTCGTTGGACGATCGTAACGATGAAATTACAATTAATATCTTATTTGGAAAGTCATGAAGAAAGAGGTCGTGTCGAGCATTTTTCATAACCGGCTGGTATAGCGTCGTCACTTCAGGAATAGGAGCGAATAGGAGGGAGATGTTGCAATAAACAGCCGGGTGCTGACTGCTGACATGCGTCGCGCACGTAGGAAACCTAACCTCATTCACGATAAGCTTTCGCGACGGGTTCGCAAATTGTGCCGGTGCGGAAAAATCGAACGTTTCGTTTGTCGCAAGTGTATCTCTACACGCTGGTCGGTTCTAACGATCCCGTGCAGAGCCGTACACGTTCGAGCTAGAAGAAGTGGGGTGCGTCGCGGTGAGAAGCAGCTATCGAATTCGAAGCCAAAGGCGCCGTCGAATCGATAAATATAGGAGAAGGCGTTTTAAACAGGAATCGTCGCACGACAATCGAATAAAAAACAGGCTGAGAACGATGGCCAGGAGCGTCGTAATCGGGCGCCGCCGAGCGGAAATAATTCGGCTCGATGGCGATAATACTTGGAGGAAACGTTCTCCTCCGCACGTGACGTTGTATCGCTTCTTCCAGAATTTAAAACTATGAACTTGGCGACAGGTACATCCGGGAGCAGAAACGATAGCGATAAGAATCGCTGGTCTTACATAAATATACTGTCGGACGCGATTCGACACAGCCGCGGAGGCGCGCGTCTTATTTTTAGCGCGCGACATCGTCTTTCCAAGATGACGCTTGACCCGAGTTACGTAATCTCTTGTCAGGATCGGAAATCTGTCCAGTCATGGGGATCGTGGAAAACTCGGAATCGCGTCTGATCGAGAAAGCGGCGGATACGCGGGATAAGTTCGCGCACGAATGCTATCGCGACACCGGACAGGCGAGCCGGTGAAACCGTGTAAAAGTGAAGAAAAAAACGGTGAAAAAAGGACAAAGAGGATCGATCGACGCGGCGATCGGTTGAGTTTTCGCACTGACTCGAGCAACATCGAACACACACCCGAATAGCTATCCATATGTAAGTGCATATGCACCTACGAGGAAATAATCGGCGAATGCACGTGCCAGTTTCTAGCCCGTTTAGGCTTTCTCGAGAGGCATGATTCTTTCACGAAGCCGATGGAGAATTGAAAATACAAAAAGTCAACACGAACACGAGTATAATAGTATCGTAGAAGCGAGGAGGAAGACGCACGTGGAGTGACGCAACGGTGTGCAGTAAACCGCAACAACAATTACGAGGCAGAACGGTCGTTCGAGGAAACGATTTCAAGACAATCAAGGCAGACTATAGAGCTGTGACCGGCATTCTCCGTGAACCGTACGTATGCAAAGACCACCAGGGAAATACCGATGCATCGGATCAGAGTGTCCGTATCCGTAGCCGTCGGGGTCGAGTTGGGGAATCGAGTGGTGAAAGGCACGCAACCGGTTTTTTAGCGGGTGGCGGATTACGCAAAAGTGAAGAAAAAGAATAGAAGGCAAGCTGACTCGAAACCCGACCTTCGGTTGCGTATACTTGGACTCGCGACACGAGTTGTTCATCAATTTTATAGGTTGCTCGATCGATTTTAGGGTTAATAGGAAAAGGAGGGCGGACTCTTAGAATCCGTAACGTCCGTAGCACGAGATCGATCTAACGCGACGCAATGTAGCGTAACGTGCCGTCGGGGGTGAACAGTGATCGATACCGATTTTTCGGCAGGCTTGATCCGCGAGGAGGTCGTCGATTGCATGCTCAGCGATCGCAGGAACTAACAGAAGTATGTCGCCGCGGTGTGTTTCTCGACCTTCCATGGTACGAATGTTCTCCCGCGGATCAGTGACGCACGCGTTCGCGTTACATCGCATTCCGTTTGCCGTACAGTAGGACGCCGGTCGTTCGCGCGCGTGGATCCTCCACAGTCTACACTCTGCATAGAGAGAGGCGCCACTCGGACTCGGACTTGGCTTTCGTCTCTTTCCCGTCCACGAGGTAAACACGGCCGCGTTGCCCGATCAACGGCGTTCATCCAGATTCGATATTTCCACCGGGTTGCTAAATATTTGGCCTGCCGGTCTTCACCAGAGTATACGACGCGACGTCCAACGTCCAACCAGTGTCGAACTTGCATCCGCGTTGCTTTTCTTGCGGAAGGATCTACAAAGTCATCGACGTCCGTTGCGTGTTTACATTGGTTCACGTACACCGGCGCGACCACGAGCTCCCCAAGGTCGCGTTGTTGAGTTTTTTTAACTTCGATCCTGAACACTCCACCGCGATTGTCCGATCGTACAATCATTTCCGTGAATCGCAGCAATGCCAAAGTTGACGCGTCATGCCTTATCGCGTTCGTAGGACGCTGCGTTATAGATCCTCCGCTGATCGAAGCCAGCCGCTGTAATTGAGAATGGCTCTAGCTCAATTTTTAATTTAACGCGACGACGGCTGGCGACCGACGACCAGCGACGTTAATTGTTAATCATCGTGCTCGAAGTCAACTGGAAGTCGTCCACGTTTACGCTGAAACATAATAGTCGACATAATTCACTGGATTATCGTTGATACGGATACGGGTAAGACGAGACTCGGACGTGTCGCGATACGTCGCACGTGTTGCGGAAAAAATCGTTTGGCACGCGGCACTTATCGGGCTGTTCTGTACTTGTAATTGCAGTCTCTTGCGTAATAGAGCTGTTATATCTCAAGAAAATGACTTTCCGCAATTCAGGATTAATTCGCGCGAACGGCAGCGTTCCTCAACCGGCGCGGCGCCGCGCGACTTCTTGCTCGCGCTTCGACAAGGATCAACGGATCGATCGCGCTGATACGCGATCAAGATTGACGATACGCTGATCGACGTAGTTGGTCGCCGTCCGACTCACGCTCATTACTTGCAAAATTGTTTTTGCGCGCTGCAATTATCGATTGCCTCTCGACGGTGGAAACACCGTTTTATTGCCTTTCAATTTGTACATGGTCACGTTCATTCGTGCCGATAACTATGAAAGTGGTTCAAGTCAAAATTTTCAAAATAGCACCACTCGTCCGGCCACAACCTGCATATACAACATAATTATACAATTAAATAATTGATACAATAATTTTATATAAATATATCATAATTATACGTATATATAATTATTGTATAAATTATTGTCATTCTAAAATAATAATATATGTCTATTGAGTTGGCAACCCGACCGGCCACATCCTGCATATTTAACATAATTATACAATTAAATAATTGATACAATAATTTTATATAAATATATCAAAATTATACGTATATCTATCATTATTGTATCAATTATTGTTATTCTAAAATAATAATATATGTCTATTGAGTTGGCAACCCGTCCGGACACATCCTGTATATATAACATAATTATACAATTAAATAATTGATACAATAATTTTATATAAATATATCATAATTATACATATATATATATAATTATTGTTATTCTAAAATAATAATATATGTCTATTGAGTTGGCAACCCGTCCGGCCCCACCCTGCGTTTATTACCATAATTGTACAATTAGATAATTGATACAATAATTTTATATAAATATATCATAATTATACATATATATAATTATTGTATAAATTATTATTATTCCAAAATAATAATATACGTCTATTGAGTTGGCAAGAAAGTGATTTCGGTATTTTAAGGTGAAATAGGGCCGAATTTTTTTTATTCAAGCAATGAACTTCAATGAATGCGATATTTTCCCTTTTGTTCGATGATCTTTTGCCAAAAACTCACGTAAAGAAATTCGGTCGTACTTCATCTTAAAATACCGTAATGACTTTCTTGCCAACCCAACATATAAAAATGTGAGATGCAGCGCGCACAGCTCGGAAAACCAAATACAATCGCGAATGACATTGACGATATAAAAATATAAACCAATATCAATGTCCAGAAATGATGTCTTCAAATGTTGCGTGTGTACTAAAATTGACACACGCTAAAGTGCGCCTATGTAAATACGCGTGTACACGTTGAAAACTTGTATTTACTATATCTAGTAAATACATACGCGTCGCTCGAGCCATGTTTTCGGCACGTTTCTAACGAGTGCGAATCGTTCATTACAGTTTGCGGAATCGGAAGAACGATGCAGTGTTGCGATGACGAGGAAAACGACGTCGTTTACAAGGATATGGTAATTATAGGTACGCGGCGTCGCTCGATGCAAATGAGACCGTGCCCGCGAATCGGTTGACTGACGCGTCGCTTTGTTTTTTTTTCGGATCCGCAGGAAATGGGCCGAGCGGTATATGTCTTTCTTACATGCTCGCCGGAAATTGGCCGTACTACACCGGCGAGCCGCATCCCGGAGACGAGATGCTGACCGCTAGGCTGTATTCTAGCACCGCGAACGGCGAGGCGGAGACCGAGAGAAACGGAAGTGGTACTGGAACTGGAACCGGTACCGGTAACCGTCGACAGAACAGGTTCGAAGGATGCGAAAGGAAAACGCAAGACCGGTGTTTGGTTCGCAGTACCAGGTGCAAACTGAAGAGTCTGTCTTCCGGGTTGGAGGGTAGGATCGGTGGTCGACCTTTAGCCCTTCTGATGGACCAACTGCAGCACCCTTGCGTAGACAGTGGCCTCGATGTACCGTCCCTTCTCACTTGGATATCCAAGGAGCAAAATCCCGAGCACAAGCTGATCGACCACGTTGTGCTCGGGAAAGGTCGACCGGGTGGCGCGTGGCAGGTAACCGATCGCCCACGGTGTTTTTATCATCCAGTTAATTGCTGCTGTATGTTTTACTTCCACGTTTACGATCGTTCCAGTCGATGGATCCGAACGTGCTGACCATCAGCTTGAACCGGTGGATGTCGTTGCCTGACCTGGACATTAGAGAGTGGGAGACGATGGTAGAGTCCGAGCAGCTTCGAAAGACAAGCTCGGTGGAGGGTGGTGAATCGTACGCGCATAAAACGGCTAGCAGAATTTCCGTCGGAACGGTGGCCGCCTATTACGACGACTATATCCGGATAAAGGGACTGGAGCAATACTTTCGATGGTTGGTCCTTTCAACGGTCTATTCACGACTCGCTTATCTCTTATCGCTTATGATTTATCGCACGTTAGGTCTACAACAATATACATCATTCATGCACTCGTACACGAAAGTGTTCGAACGCTTACAATTCTGACATTCAACGAATGAGATATGTATGTTAGATTAAAGCGTTTGATGTAATATTCCATATATAGCATAAGGAATGGGTCTCAAGACGACATACACGAAGTTAGAAAATAATTTAACTATATATACCGTTTTTGCAATACATATATTGTAAACACGTGCCAGACGTGGCGCACGAAAGTATTTGAACTTTGGACAACTAAGTATTTACGACGCTAATAGAATGTAGACAAACAATTTCCAACGCTCACAGAATGAAAAGAAACATTGCTTAGCTCGCTAGCAGTCAGTCCAGGGCAAACAGTGTTAAAAATTTCCGTCACAATTTTCATTATAAACACTATAATGAACAAACACTATAATAGACACTATAACAAAATAATAATAAACACTATAACAAAATGAATCGCAAGAAAGCCGAAACAAGCAAGTCAATCAGAGAATTAATAATAAAATGGTATAAGGAAGGCAAATCATTAAGTGATATTGCAAAACTTGTAAACAGAAGTAAGTCCACGATTCATTATATTGTGAAGAAATTTAATGCGCAAGGTAACATTGCTACTAAGCCTCGTTATGGACGTCCAAAAAAGCTGACTGAAAGAGAGGAGAAAACGATCATACGAAAAATCAGACAAGATCCTTTTATTTCTGGATCACAATTGGCATCAATGGTGGTTACACAGTTCCAGAAAGAAGCGTATCCCGAATTGCGTCGTCGATTGTTAAAAAATAATGGTTTACATGCACGAGGTCCAAGACAGAAACCATTTATTAGCAAGAGAAATAAAATTTTGCGTTTACAATTCGCCGAAAAATTTATTTATAAAAGTAATTCGTTCTGGGACACGCTATTATTCTCTGATGAGAGTAAATTCAACGTTTTTGGTTGCGATGGACGTGAAAAAGTTTGGAGGAAACACAACACAGAATTGGAATCGCCAAATCTACGGCCGACTATTAAACATAATGGTGGATCAGTATGAGTTTTTTGGGGCTGTATGACATCTAGTGGAGGTTTCAAACCTCGTGTTTAATAATGGACAAAACAAAGTACTTCAAAATTTTGCAAGAAAACCTAAAAGACAGTGTATCAAAGTTTAATTTACCAAGTAATTACTGGTTTCAATCGGACAATGATCCTAAACTTACCGCTAAAATAGTCAAAGAATGGGTATTGTATAATGTTCCACACGTGTTGCCACATCCACCGCAAAGTCCCGATTTAAACCCCATTGAACATTTATGGGATGAGGTAGAAAGAAGATTGAGAACTACAGTTATTACTTCGAAAGAAGCGTTAAAAAGAAATATTATTGCAATATAGCAATCAATAGATCCAACGGTTACTTCGAAGTTAGTTCACTCAATGGAAAACAGATTCAGGGCCGTTATAAAAGCAAACGGTGGTCCAACTTCCTATTAAAACTCTAAATTATTCAATTTAAATAACTATTAAATGTTCCGTTCGAATACTTTCGTGTGTCGCTTTTAGTACGTGTTCATAATAAGTGTATTGTAAAAACGCTATATATTGTTGGATTATATTCTAGTGTTACTTATGTAGTCTTAAGATTAACCCCTTGTTATATGTGGCAAATTACTTCAAATACTTCAATGTAGCATACATATTTCATTAGTTGAATGTTAGAATTGTAAGCGTTCGAATACTTACGTATATGAGTGTATATGATAACTGTAATGTTACAGCGGAACCATGGTCATGTCCGTGAGGGCCGCTCGCGATTCGAACCTGTGCAAAGAAGCTACGCGGTACGGTTGGATAGTGGACGGATTCGAGATAGAAACTGGGAAACCGTTCCGGTATCGGTGCAAAAAAGTGGTCCTCGCAACGGGCAGCACTGATTCGCCTAATCGATTAGGGATTCCCGGCGAGGATTCGCAACCTGAATGGGTCACGCACTATTTGAACGATCTAGAGACGAAGTTAGATAGACTGGTCGATCGGCGAACGCGCGTCGAAGCGCCCTCTTTTCACCGGGCAGGCGATCGCAGTCACAGAAGACGTCGACCAGCTACGGATTCCGTCTCCGATGAGCAACCAGACCGTTGCAAAGAGATCGCACCTGTTCTCGTGGTCGGAGCCGGGTTGAGCGCGGCTGATGCCGTTATGGCCGCGCGATTTCGAGGCATTCCAGTGTTGCACGCGTTCAGAGACACCTCTATCGAGTGGAGGAAGCTGGACGACGAGAAAACGCGCCACACCAAGTACGAGAAACTAGTGGGTCTTCCCAGTTCCATGTATCCGGAGTACCACAAAGTTTACGAAATGATGGAGGACGGTGGTAGCAACTACCCGCTGTACAGGGCGTTGCCAGGATACACGCTGATGGAGGTGTCCGCAACCGGAAACGACCGCATCACCAACGAGCCCATTCGAGCAGCCACCCTCTCGTCACCGGACGATCGAGTCTGCTCGTTTCGCGTCTCCACCGTCGCGATACTGATCGGTAGGTGTTCGTTATACTATAATTATATTATTTATATTATACATTGTGCAGGACAAATTCAATCATGTATAATACGATCACCTTCTAACGAGTTATTCTTCAAAAAGCATAACTTAACGTACGAAGACCATGTTCGTGCTCACCGTACTCTAACCGGGTTCCGTTGTCAACACTGAAACGTTGTGGAAAGACATCTCTTGTTTAAAAAATGTGATATTGTAATCGTCTACTGCGAATGTAGACAGAACGCAGTGCAAGCTCGATTACAATACGCAAGAACATATTCTGATCGGAGATATCATAGTGTTCAAACTATCAGGAACGTCGTCAAGCTATTTCGAGAAACTGAAAGTGTAGAGAAGATAAAACGTGTACGAAATAAATCAAAAACAAATGTGAATAATGAAACAGAGTGTTTATATCAACGAAACCCTGGTGAAGTACGGTAAGCATGAAATTTTGAAGAATAACTCCTTCGAAGATCGTTTGTAGGTCAACATACTGTACATGGTTGAATTTGTCTTTTCAAAAAACGACGATAACCTTGAAAAAACTTCTCCGTAACAATAATTGCCCCACTGAGACAAGCATTTTCTACCTGAAACATTTTCTTGTATTACTATAAACAACAGAGATGTTTTCGGTGTAAGTGTCAGGTGCCTCACCCTGTATTTATATCGTTGTTAGACAGTTAGTATACAATATGTATAACTTGTTCGCAGGCTACAAACCAAACTTGTCGTACCTCGAAGGCGGCAGCGGCGTCGGCCTCGGAAGACTCGCTGACGAGCCTGTCGACGGCAAATCGAACCCGATAGAGATCGACGACTTCACGTACGAGGTGACCAAGTCGCCGGTAGCCGGTCTTTACGCTCTGGGCCCCTTGGTCGGTGACAATTTTGTGCGTTACATACTCGGCGGAGCGTTCGGAATTTTAGCGCACACCTTGGCGACGTCTGCCACCTGAGGCGCCAACCGAGTTCACCTTTTTGTACTCGTGTTTTTCGTACAGGATCGTGACGGCGACCGAGCGCGTACAAGATAACCGTATAGACTATCCACCACCGTCGCGCTACAGACATACAGACACACGCGAACAGCGTATGGAAACTAGAGAAATAGCGAATTCGACTATACTTTTTACAGAGTAGTATTTTTTGAACGCTCAATCTATGTAGAAGCTCTTAGATCGTTGAATAACGCATACGTTGGGTTGACTGGCCGAATTCGGCCAATCGAGAAGCGTACGAGAATAAACGCATCTCGGTCGGTAATAAAAGGTGTGATATCGGAGGGAGAGGTATCTCGTAATGTTAGATATGGACATTATTCGAATTACAGACCACTTGAACCAAAAAGGTTTCCGTTACCGATCTTGCTATTTATTAACATACCTTCGAGTCCAATTGATTCCATTAAGATATTTTACGCGGTTAACATTGCATTGAATTGTAACTTTCGTACATGCGTTTACTTAAATATTTCTCATCAATCGAACAGGGAGGACGACGTTTCCCCGCGAAAAACACGGAGTTCGACCGCGTTTGCCTTCTCCTGTTTCTTCTTTTGTTCATCGAAAAGTTTAGAACACCTAAAGTTGCCTCGTAAAGTTGCGAGTACACCTAAATTCTTTTATTCGACAATTCATTGAACATGTCCGATTCGAACGGTGAAATTGTAAATTGTACAAATTGCGTAAGCGACGTTCCTTTCGCTCAACAATATCCTTCCGGTCGCGTTGTATTTTCCGTATTTCCGGTTTCCCTTGAACGTTTTATTCCGTATAGAACACATACTACCAACAAGAACGGTGTTTCCTTCCGGGAAATGTCGAGGAATAACAACTTGACTGTGCAGCGGTACGGGATGTGTTCGCCCGATCCGTGTAAACGTTTACGTTTCTGCCTTATGTTTTGAATACAACGAAAAGAAAACTAACCAGAATAATAGCCCCGGCGAGAATAACTATGCAGTACAAATTTTTATTGGCTCTTTGATAAGAGTCCGCTTTCTTTAATTGTTTATAACCGTCCTGCACTTGTACTTGAGTTTGTTCGATGTTGTAATCGATCCTATCCAAGATAGTGCCTTGATCCTGTACCATATTCGACAAATCCTGTACGAACGAAAAAGGTTGATGAGATTTCGAAACGTCCTACATCACTGTAACGTCAAGATAACAGATGGTAAATCACCTCGAATATGTGTCTGAGATCGGCTATACTCTGTACTATGCTTCCAATTTGTTCTTCCCTTTCCATAGCAAATTTCATTCTATCTTTCGGATCCTCCAACTGTAAAAGTACAGAATCTTGACGTTGTTCGAGCTCGTTTTCGTACCATGATTCGGCGTTCGTTTGATCGGCATCAAACAACCACGTATCGTTCGTGGCATTGTTCGAAAATATCGATTGATCTTCGGTAAAAAACTGATTGCTTCTCTCCTCCCTCGATTTGATCTCTGGAACGATAAGAGCGGTCGTTCGATACTCGGAAGGAATTGGCGAAGAGTAGAGCTCTATAGAAGTTTGTAGAGGTCTATAAAAGTCTATAGAGGTCTATAGAAGTTTGTAGAGGTCTATAAAAGTCTACAGAAGTCCATAGGAGTCTATAGAACTGGTCTAGATGTGTCTCGACGAGATACGTACGCGTCAAGTAGTGACTTTGAGCGGACCTGTAACGAAGAGCGAGCTCTTGCAGAGCAGCCGATAAAGCAGACACAGCGCTCGTTGCCAGCTGCCGCTCTACGGGTTTAGTGGCATGCCTAGCTGCGGTTTTTATACTTTGCACTTGACGATAACCGTTCGAGAATAACCGTCCAATGTCTCGCGTCTGTTGTTCCATTTGCCTTTCTTCCTGTAGACATGTTTTTAACGATTTGCTTTCTGACAATTACGTAATCGAAACAAATCGAAGAGACTGTACAGCGACTAACGTTAACTTTTAACGCGACAAGACAAACGTGACGTGTCTTGTAATCATCGACAAACCTGCGACGTGTCATCC
Source organism: Lasioglossum figueresi (assembly GCA_028455805.1). Taxonomy (NCBI): domain Eukaryota; kingdom Metazoa; phylum Arthropoda; class Insecta; order Hymenoptera; family Halictidae; genus Lasioglossum; species Lasioglossum figueresi. Next base: position 7,763,387 of record CM052203.1, on the reverse strand, counting down.
AACGTTGGCCTGGTTAACTGTTTCCCTTGCAACTCTATCAGGCAGTCTACTTTGTCGCGTAATTTACTTAGAATCTCTTGCGTCTGTACCAAGGCATCTATCCAAACAGGTGGTGCGTTGTTTTCCAAGATGATATTATTTAATTCCACGTTGTCCAGACTGTCAGGCTCCGAAGCTACCAGTGCCGTTCGATCGGACAGATTCTGGAAAAAGATGTACACCGACCAGTTAACCATTCACAATTTCATTCGAATTCTCCTACTACGTAAATTGATTTACTGTAAATTAGCACGGAATTCCGTTATTACGAGGTTAGAAATCATTATACCTGTTCGGGATATATGCGTTTACTCCGTAAAGCATTATTCCGCATCAAAATGTACGGCTCCGTTAAATTTCTGATCGCCATTTTTGCCAATTCTTCGAAGCCACTTGATCGAAACGTTCACAGCACTGAATCACCCATTGCTACCTCTTCAAGTCTTCTCCATCTGTCATCGTGGAGTAACCTATAAACAGCTGATCTCTTCTCTCAGTTGTACCAAAGTCGCATTCGAAATTTAAAACTTATTTTTTTTTTAATATCACTGACGACCGCTGGACCCGTCTACACGAAATTGTTCTGTAGATTGTCGGAACATAATTTTCAATTTATGTCATGTTATCGGTATCTTATACACGCGAACAGGCGGAATAATTCTCCAGCTCCAGCACCAGCCAATTCTGCGAGTACTTCGAGCGTCACCAACCAACATTTGTGCTCCTAATTCCTATGCATACAATGTACGGTACGTATATGTACGTGTATGTAGATAATAAGTAGGGTATATTGATACGTAGCTACAGTATCGGTAACAGCCGAAGGAAAGTTTAAACGACAATTCGTTTCATTCTCCTTTCCAACACGCTACATTTTACGGAACTGTGGCGATCCGTCAAGAGCTGCGCGCATGAGCAAGACAGCAGGGTGATAGCTGGTGATAGCTCATTGTTAGACCCGTGGTCAGCAAACTGCCGCTCTTCCACGAATGACGTGTTTAAAATTAATCAATTCTATTTTAATTTAATAGTATTTTAATACAATATTCAATCAGTCAGCGTGTTATATCTGAATTCAAATAAAGAGCAATTTTTATTCTATTTTTGTCAATAGACTGCGGATCTTTGTGGAAAATAAAAATTGTCTACATCGATTGCAAGGAATAGAAACTAAATTGACACCTTCAATTTTAAAAATTTTCCAACAATTTTGATTTTCATCTACTCACTTTTGCTATAAATGCATACAGATCTGCAGTCTATTTATCAATAAATAAGATTATTATAATCTTGTTTTATTCAGTGTACCTAGTTTTAACCGATTTCTAGAAACTGGATTTTTGTAAATAAATTTAGCTCTCGAAAGAAATTCAAATCACTGACCACTGGCTTGGATCATATACGTACATATATAGACCCGTATCCTTATAGACTTTAGGCCATATATCTTTCTAGACCCGGCATAGATATATACACTGTATATTATACAGGATGTGCATAGGACGCAGTGCTCCAAGATAACGGAACATCTGGTACCCACAAGTCACGTCACAAGATATTTCATAATGATTCAACACCTACATTAAAATTTATTTATTTAGAGAAGTTAACTTAATTTTAATAATTAATTTAACTTTTTAGTAGAAATGAACGAGTAATAAAATAAAATATATGTTACAATTACAGTTTACATAAATATTTGTATACAGAATGAAATACTTCAACTTCTCAACAGACTATAGCACTTTGCCCACAACCGTCATCTCATAGTCGATGTAATTTTGGAACAAGGCATGTTATCTGAAGCCAGATCTATAAGTATATATTCTATGGTTGACAGCGTTAGCAATGTTTGAGAATTATATAAAATCAAGTAGTCCTTTTCCATCCCTAATCAAATCAGAGAGGATATGAGAGTGCTCACGCCACCACTTTTGTTAGTACAGATGGAGACAGAGCATACCCAGGTTTAGCATGGAGGAGAACCTATACCAAAATTTAGCATATGAAGGTTCTCTTACATGCTAAAGTTGGGTATGCTCTGTCTCTCTCTCTCTGTCTGTACTACTGTATTGAAAAAAGTTATCAAGCACAGAGTATAGATTTCCTGTACACTTCAGGTCAACAAAATCAATAACGTATGATAAATATGGATTGACTACTTGGAGTAACTAACTTATTATCACATATAATAGCAATATTTTGTTCTCCGCATTATTATAAGCATGTAGAATCACTAAAAGTAATGTAAAGAGATTCCAGAGAGGTATCCTCTCTGTGTAAACGTAAGAGTTACCTCATGTAAGAGGTTATCAAATATATTCATGCTAATAAACGTCTCCTTTTCATTATATATTTCCTAAACCTTCCTTATCGCTATAACTACATGTTGCCTTAATATCCTTCTCCTCTTTTAAACAACGTTGGATTTATCCTTATTAGATTCAATAACCAATGGCCTGGTTGTATAAAGGTTTCCAATTGCCGCTTGTCTCTTAATAATGTCCAGTGCTTCTTTTCCTTTATTGTATTGTTTGGCGATCTCCGCTTGATCTACAAGTGATTTATTCTCTTGAAATTCATATCGGACTTTGCGCAACGCATACAGCCTACACCAAAAGTAAAAAACCCACGTGTAAAATGTCATTAGAATCAATGAACGAACAATGATCGCTTAAATTGTATTGTTTGCTTTGCTCACACTTACCTATGACTGTATGAGTTCCATTTTTTGCTTTCTCGAATTAAATTTCGATAGAGACTCAAAACTGCATTTCGACCACTGGCCATCATTTAAAATACATCACAGGTTAGGTAAACCCTGGTAAATCAAATATCGTTTGGCTGCTTCCACTGAATATAAATAGGCGCCATCTTGCGAGAATTTTTCAACGGCGCGACATTGTGCACAGATTTATCTGTGCATTTTGTTAATGAAGGATAAAAGAAAATAAACTACGAGCACAGGAGTGTTTAGAAAAATTCAACGCATCGATACCATGCAGAAACGTTCCGCTGGACTCGTCTAATAAATAAATATTCAACAAAATAACTACTGAAGCGCCAAAACAACCGAACCATGGCGCCATCTACCGACGAAATCCGGAAGATCGAAAACAGAAAAATTTAAATAACTCACGAACTGAACGTTCTCTGTTTCAAATTATACGTAGCAGAGATATACTCTCTGCAAGTAGTGAAAAGGCGCATCGAATGTATGTCTCAGAATCCCATAACTTTCATACGTTTGTTTCATTGTCGAACAGAACCCCGAATTGCTAATATTTATGAATCATTAATAATAAGGGAAATATGTAATCTCTTGAACAACGCGGGCGAGCGAGAATGAACAGGTCGGTGTTCGTCCTTCTCTCTCTCCGTAAATTGCATAAGACTGTCCTTGTCGGATACCAACTATGCTCTCATGTTCGCCTAATACTTCCCTGGTACGGGGATTCGGAGTATAGCATAAAAGGAGGTCTAGATTGTCGGTAAAATGGATGACTACGTTATCGAAATCCGCCACAGTGTCGGTAAGCTATTACTGACAAGACTTGTAATAATTATGGGGTTCGTGGTGAGATGGCGCCAGTATCGGCAACGTTGTGGCGGTCGATTTGAATTGATTTTAATGGAGAAAGGTGGAAACGGGGTTCTGCTATTTTCCTTATTTATCATTTTGATACATTTAGGAGTCTTAGCGAATCAAGTTGAATCGAAATTATAATTTATACGAGTTTACAAAACATATCTTTGAATTTTTCGTATTGGCCCAACTAAAAAAGTTGTAAAAATCAATTTTTACTATTGTTTTTCACAATTCCGACCAAATGCATTTTTTCAACATATTTATAGTAGACGTTATTTACTAAACCAATTCTTTGAACCTTACAGAGAAATTGAAGTCGTTCGGTCCATTCATAAAAAAGTTTGTGATCAGTTACGCTGCTAATTGTATTCCTACACGAATATCGAAGTTTGCCGATTTCTAAGTAAAACTTGTCTATCGCGCCGATGTTATCCTGCTAGCCGAAAAAGTGGAGGGGAAAAAAAGCATTAAGGGACAAAGGCGACCTCTGTATGGCAACGGTAGCGCATCAAACTATGCATTGCATTGCTGTCGAAAATGGCGTCGGGCTCGGAGCTGCCAGAATATTCGTCCCCAGCAAAACGACGGAAAGTTGACGGCAACGATTTCGCCGGTACCAGCACCGTGAAACCTGATTTCCGACACTGCGAGACGTCGCACGACGCTTCGAACGAGGATTTAGAAGGTATTTTGAGAAAAATATGCTGAATTCGTTAATGAAATTTGTGAGTTTGCAAGATGGCGGTTGAAAAGGCGTCCACTCCTCTAGCTCGATTGCATCGTGGTTGTTCGCAGTTGATGCGAGACCAAAACCGCCATGACAGTTTTTACGTGTCTATGGATGAAATGTCTCTTAGCGTAACTACATATTTCGTATATGATCGAAATCAATAGAATCGCGCGAATCCAACGAAATTACCAAATAATCGTCGTGTTTTTTCGATATTTTTCCAATTGATTTCGATTTAGCGAAAAATCAACGCTCTAACAATAGAGAGTCGCTAAAGTATAGTGAGAAGAGAAAGAAAACTAGTGACAGCAGGGGGATTCGATGTCATGCGCTTTGTTTGATAAACGTTCACAGATGGCACGGTATTCCGCGTGTACCGATGGTAGGCAGTTTTGTTCAGTCGTGTCAATTGTATCCCGCCGTTTTTCAACATTTCGAAAACGATGATTCGATTATCCTTAATTATCAGATTATCAGTGCGAATCTTTTTATCCGTATTATGTTTACGTTCGATAGGAGTAAAAAATACTACGGATGTTGTAGCGGTGTGCTGGTGGACAACATTTCGTAGAAAGTAAGAGTTTTATCCTTGATAATTAGTTGACTATTCATTATTATTATAATTGTTAGCGTTATTCTTGTTATGCGCTTAACGAGGGTTTTATTAAATAGCCAATTAACCGATTGCTATTGCAGAGACGTACAGAGGTGGTGGTAGCAGGTTCAACGAGTTAACCAACCAATCTAAATCCACTTCTGTTTCCCCAGATGCCACGAACTTGACGACAACTCTATCTAGAATCGATTCTACCAGCGACGATACTGGCTGCCCGTAAGTTCTTTTTACTATACTTTACTTCTTTCTCTTCTTCTTCTTTCGTTTGGATCATTGTCCAATCGTTCCTGACATTCCAGAATCGATACAGCGGACGAGAAAGACGAAGTGTCGTCGACGGTTTCAAATTTATCCGACTTGTCAGGGTTGTCTGACTTCTCTGGGGAAGGAGAAATCAGTCATCAATGGAGAAACGCGTCGTCGTGGGTCCAGAAGCAAATGTTGATAGGTGCCGACCCTAGAGATCTTCTTCATCACATTCTCATGGATTCCACGCAAATACCCGAGCAGGTCGATGACCTGACTCTCTGGAAGGTGCGACAATTCGATCCATCTTCTATGAGGTCATTGCATATGAAATGTTCAATTAGATAGGATCGTAAGCTTTGTACCTCAAAGTGACGTACAATGAACCTGCCAATTGTAACAGTATTTTTTGATCAAAACGCATTGCAACATTTGCATTCTAAAATCGAACATGTCATATGGAAAAACCGCTACGCTCCGTGCCTGACACGAAGTCTCCTAGCAGGAATTTGAAAGAAATACGACAACAAGCCATCCGATTAGATCATTCCACTGGCACTTTCGAATCAGCCTTCTTCTAGCCGAATTATTGGCTGCGAGTGAAAGACTTCTTGTGAGGCAGTACACGTTTTGCAATCGTTCCTATTATACAATTTGTATCAATATATTTCAGATTATAATAAATGTTATGTCCGAACCACCCCGTCGACAGAAGTTGCGACACGTAAACACTTTGTCAGATGTGGTCAGGCTAATACGTAATAGTAAGAGAATTATAGTGTTAACTGGAGCGGGCGTAAGCGTCAGTTGTGGCATTCCTGATTTTAGAAGTAGAGACGGTATTTATTCCAGGCTTGCCCAAGATTTTCCAGATTTACCGGATCCACAGGTAAAGAAGCTTTCCCACCCAAACTTGTCTTTTTCTTTCCTTTTCTTTCTTGATCTATATGTATATCGTGTATGTTGTTGCAGGCAATGTTCGATATTAATTATTTCGGTCAAGATCCAAGACCGTTTTACAAATTCGCACGAGAAATCTATCCTGGACAGTTTAAACCAAGTCCTTGCCACAGGTTTATACAAATGCTTGATAAACAGAAAAAACTGCTCAGAAATTATTCACAAAATATTGACACACTGGAGCAAGTAGCAGGCATTGAAAATGTAATCGAATGCCATGGTGTGTATACTTATACTCATGCCCACATCCTTAGATTTATTTCAGTTATAGGCTGAAAATCGGGAAAAACTGCAATTTTCATGATCTTTAAACGTTTGTAGCTCATTGCAATGTCGATTAATTTTGATGAAATTTTTCGAATATGTTTAATTGACACAGGTGTCTACCAAATGTGTCTTCTAAATTTTTCATATAAGCCCATATAAAAAATTTGCGAAATACAACTTTTGGTATTTTGTTTAGATTGTGTAGCAAACCAATTGTTCTAACTTCTCAGAAAAGCTCAAATCGTATGGTCCAATATTAAAGAAGTTATCATCTTTTTAAGAAAACACATATGACAAATCACATATGATAATTTAGTCATCAAGACCAAGTAATTTGTTAAAATTGAATATTTTACGTTCAAGGTTCGTTTGCAACGGCATCTTGTACAAGATGTAAATACCAAGTGAGAGCCGATGATATTAGAGAGGACATTTTTGCACAGAGAATACCTCTGTGTCCGAAATGTAGAGTAAACGCTTTACCACCTATATCGGAGTACAATCCCAACGACAACTATAGAGGTAACTCGAACCGTATTATTGCAACTGTCGCGTCATGTGTACTATACATACTGATATTCTGTGTGGTCTTATTCAAGTTGTTAATTTGTTAATCGCTTGTCAATTTCTCTAGTACAAAGCATTAGCTACCTAGTGATAGTTTTTGGCATTAGTCTTTGCTGTAGCGCGTCGCGAGTCCGTGGCCACGAGAGAACATTATCTGCTCTTTGCGGAATACGTCTTCGCTATATGTGATGTTGCCATTTACTCTGATCTGCGCATAAGTTGATACAACAATTGTAACTCCGAGTAAAGCCTTGGCTTGTTTATAAGCGCACATAAGGTAAACTTTTAACTGTAAAGTTGCGTCATGTTAGTTACCCGTGCGTCGGGTCGTTGTCGTTGTCGTCGTTATCGTGCGTTATCGTTCGTTATCGTTCTTTATCGAGTGAAAGAAACCGCGCGCAATCTGGTACGGACAACGGAACTGGAAAACGACATGTATCCTCTAACGACCACGAAACAATTTCTAATTTACAGATTTGGTAACGCACGGGATCATGAAACCAGACATCGTTTTCTTTGGCGAAGGACTACCGGATGCTTTTCACGACGCAATGGCCAAAGACAAAGACGACTGTGATCTCTTGATCGTAATCGGATCGTCTTTGAAAGTTCGACCCGTAGCTTTAATTCCTTCGTCTATTCCGTCTCACGTTCCACAAATCCTTATTAATCGTGAATCGCTGCCGCATCTCAAATTCGACGTTGAGCTGTTGGGCGACGGTGACATCATTATAAATCAATTGTGTCACTTGTAAGTGGCGATTCCTTGTGATCTTAAACCTTGAATTGTACGAATCTATGCGCCATTCGACTTTATCTTATCTTATTCTATTCTATACCATCTTTTTCCAGAATGGGTGACAGCTATAAGGAAGTGTGTTGGAACGACGTGATTCTTAAAGAAGCAACGCAAATTTTACCGTTACGCTACTTGCCGGAAGACTCGTGGGAACAGAGTCAAGACACAACGACGAACACCGTATTGTCTCGAGATAGCGTCGAGAACGATTTCAAGACTCAACACGCGTATTCCCTCGAAAGTCAGGATACGATTCAGCAATCCACGGAGAACACGAATGTCTGTGTTTCATTGTTTCGAAGCGATCGCGCCAATAATACGGAAGAGAGGTTCGACCTTTTACAAGACAGTCCGAAGAGACGGTTAGGCGAGTCGAGCGAGGAGAGCAGTCCGAAGAGAATAAACTTTGGTGCTCGTTCCACATTAGAGTTCGTACATACTCGCTCGTCCACGTTAATAACGGAGAATTCAAACTGTTCGACCGATTATAAAGTTCGTGTCGTATCGATGGACTCGATTTCGAAAGATCATGGGAAAGTCTATAATCTAGAGGAGTGTCAGGTATGTCCGAAACTGGTCGAGTTCTCGTCGGAAAACGCAGAATTAGAGTCGGCGTTGAAATCAAACAGCTGCATCGAAAACGCACTAGCATCTGCCACCGGAGTCGATAAAATGAACTTTAAGCCGAGGCAAGCTTCTATCGATTCCGCGTTGGATTCTGGGCTTGGCGACAGCTGTAACAGCGTCGACAGCAGGGAAGACAAAAACGACGATCGAAAGAAAGAGTTTAAAAATGGAAGATTGGGAAGGCACTACTGGCAGTCGAAACTGCGAGAAAGTCTTGTCACGAGGTTACCAGGTACATTGCTGCGTCTATCTTTCCACTGATTTTTCTCTACTTTAATTACGTTCTCGTGAAATTACAATGAAAATGGTACAAATTTTTCCTAGTGTAGAGAACATGTAAATCAAATCTGACCAAAATATCCTAATTTTCTAAATTTTAATTATTATTTTTATATTTTTTAAATTCAAGTGGCGCAATTGTTTTTCAATTTGACTTCTAGAGCTGTCCATAATCATGTCACAATTTCTCAATCTCTTTTTTCCAACATTTATCCAATTAGTATATGTATATATTTAATTTTGCATTCAAATATTATCGTATTATAGCTACATCTAATTAAAATAAAATCAAGCTGGAGGAAGTGTGTTATTAATACCCGTGAAATAAGTATGTGTAATGGAAACGCGTGTACTCTTCTAAATTTCTGTTTCCGTTCTGCGTACGTAAATAGTAATTGATTATTTCTCAACAGAGAACTCGTACTACCAGCTAACACCTGGAAAATATATCTTCCCCGGAGCGGAGGTGTACTCGGAGCCCGAGGATTACGATCAATGTACCGTCTCGATCAATTCTGAGAGTTCCGATAGCGACAGTGCGTCATCGTCTGCGGAAGAAGACGAAGAGGAGGAGGAGGAGGAGGAGGAGGAGGACGAGGAGGACGGCGAAGAAGAGGAGGAGGAAGGTGGCGAAGAGAAGGGAGCGAAGGAAGAGCAGGAAAAAGATAAAAAGACGCAAACGAATTCGCAGAAAGAAGAAACAAATGAAGAACAAGAGTCCAGGAGAAAAGGTATGGCAATTTTCTCGTTGGGTTACGTTTGAAAATAATCCGATTTTACTCTTATAATATTTAATATCTGCGGCCGATAGGAAAGGATGACGTATCCGTGGAAAACAAAAGCGTCAGAGCCAACGTTGACACCATTAACGACGAAATAATGTGGACGACAAATTGATCTCACAGTGACTAATTGGAAAGTGTATGCGAAGGGCAGTGAATCTTGGTTCGTGTTACCTTTGTCGAACTTTTAGGCCCAACAGAAACCAGGGACGAGCTTGTTGTTGGAGAAAAAAAAGAGTGCAATCCTTGGCAGTTGTACAGTGTATGTGTCTATAAATACGCGCGAAGGTACGACCGTTTATTTTCCCAGAGAACTCATCTTTCGTTGTCGAACGCGGCGTTCTGCGCATAAACCGATAGAGATTGAACGAACTGCGATTGTGATTATACACGCTGTTGTGAATATTTTTTATTCAAAACAGTATACGTGTCTTGATATTTGATAAACCACGAGTAAAGATTAGAATATAGATCTCCCACGTGAAAAGAGAAGATCCCGTTCGATTCGACAAGCTTGCAATATATTGAATACGATTGAAAGCTATCCATGACTTCGATTTACATTCGTTGTATTGCGTCACATCGGTTCGGTTCGATTCGATTCGGTTCACAGTTGACAAAAGATATAGACTAAATTAGCGTTGTCTTACGAACGGACGTGTACACGATACGATAGGACGGTGCCCTCCTTACCCCCCTCGGTTCGTTCGTAAGAAAGTAATTACGTTAGGAAATAAAGTTAATTTACCATATAAATTGTAAATATTCTAGCGAAACTTGTAGATTAATTGTTCAACGATGTATTATCTCGTGCAATCGTAGGGAAACCAATGAATTTTTCAGACGTGTTCGGTTTTTTTTGTCAAAGAAATGGTAGATACATTTGGTCCGCGAATAATGGAATACGAAACGAAAGTGAACTTACCGATAGCCATTTTCCTTTTGCGAACCTCTAGATAGGCGTAACTAGTAATATGCAGTGATTCCGTTTTGAATCTGTCAATTGGTTACAGACGTGGAACGATGAACGAACACTCTATATTCGCAATAACGCAGATGCCTCTATACTAAATGTATACTATATAGAGTGGTGGCGTGGCCCGTTCATTGGTCGCGGGTCCGGGACGCAGAGTTTCCAGGAATTGCTCTGTACCAGGAGGAGGGTATTCATTTTTTTTATTTTTGGTTTTTCCCTTTTTTTTTATTAAATTTTTCGCTAACCGACGATAAGAGATCAGCAACGGTCAAATAAAGCATGTATCGTTGCTTCGATAGTATGCTACCTGGATCATCAACCGGACAAAAACAGCGACCACTGAGCTAACATAAGCCAGCACCATTGTACATAGTACTGTATTATGCTCATCTAAATGAGCAGACAAAAGATATTGAGCGGATCGTTCCAAAGGAAAGTAACAAGATATACACACGTCGTTTTCGTAGACAGGAAAGGGAACGTATTAGAAAAATGGAAAAAGGATTAGAAAACGAATTAGTATTGTAACGATACTACAGATGCTATTTTCACTGGCATTCTTGTTCTAATTGTAACTACATACGTGAACGTTGCTTTACTAATTACGGAATCGATCTTTTTGCTGCCGCATCTGCTGTTGCAAAATCACTTATTACTAATAATTATTTATGTTTTGTACATTACTCTGTATACATTCGAAGCTGCAAAATAGTTTTAGCTACTTGCGAAGTTTCTATTTCTTTATTCTTTGTTTCCTCCTTTTCTAAGAAAGTTTCGTTGACAATACGCAGCGGGACACAAGTATTAATTCCGTCACAAAGTTTTAAAAGTCGATCAACGCGTTCGGGGCAGTATGGAATAGAGCAAACGAAGAGCTGCGAGTATGTTTACGTTGAAATATACACTACGATATATGGTATTGCATCTACCAGAGCGTGGACTGATTTGTTCGATCTACGATAATACTATTGTACGAGTATTCTTATGAAAAAGTGAATGTATACATACTACATGTAATACATATATATATATATATATATATATATTATATTCGATCGGTGAGACGAGTACGAGAGGACAAGGACCTAGACCACGAAACCGTTTAGGTATATAATTCTAAGTTAAGTTTTAGCGGTAGGTTTGAAATACCAGACGCAGAAGAATTAGTCACGTTAAATTTCCACTGAATGTTTTTAGATTCGTTAGGATTCGATTTGTTTTTATTGGAGCACGGGCGAATGTACAAAGCAATGTTGGATAGCTTGGCATTGCATGTTATTTTTATATGAACGAGAGAGATGGTAGAATAGCGAACGTACAGGATTAAAACGAGAAGAAGGGAAAAGAAAAGAAAAACGCGACGATCTTCGAGAAATCGCTTTACACGGATAAGAAACGGCCAGAGAGCCTGTCTATACGGCAAAAGCGATTTCGTCTCGATGCTAATCATCGCCGATATTTCTATGGAACATGCCGATTATATCAAACATGTATTGTAATTTAATGTAACACGAGGTTCTGTCAACTTGTGCGAAACTGTGGAGGAAACGCCTGCTCGCGTCAACGTATAAGACGAATTAGTGCACGTGTATTCGCACACGCGTGTGTATACGTACATGCACCGACAATAACGCGAAAATCGTTTCGATTATTGAATCGTACTCGGAGCAACCGAACGTTATGTATGTATGCACGTATGCGCACGGACATGTGTATGTTTCTACCATGTGTCGAGGACGAATTGTTTGTTTTTGAATCAGCTTAACTTCCCCCCTGAGAGTAAAAGACACACTCGATTCAAAAGAGAAAGCAAGAAGGTCGCGTTTAACGTTTCCAGAGAAAAGAAAATCGTTTGGTTGTTCACGAATAACGAATCAAGCTTATACTTGACCAGATTTGAACAGTTTCTATTTTGCTATGTACAAACAGCTTTATTTATCGTTGTCCGGTAAATCGTATCGTAACTTGTTCGGATATGTATTATGTGTTAAAACCTCCGTGTCTTTTTATTTATTTGGGGTTCTATACAATTAAGTATAAACTACATACACTGGTAGACAAACAGATGATTGATAGATAGATAGATAGATAAATAGACAGATAAGTAGGTAGATAGGTAGATAGAATGATAGATAGATCGATCGATAGATAGATAGATAGATAGATAGATAGATAGGCAGGCATAAATAGATAGAGACAAGACGGAAAAAAATCATACGAATTAATGCGAAAAGAATTCGAACGAGTAAGTGTCGTATATTACACGCATATATGGATATGAATATGTGCAGAAATATGCACGTGCACAAATAGTATATATATGGGTGTGCGTATACATTCGAAAATGTATGAAATGTTGATTTTAATCGACGTTATACAAATTTTCCATTTTGAAACTTGATCGCTGTTGCTGACGCGCCCACGCGCACCCCTGCCTTCCGATTTCTCATTCTCTCTTTCCCCCCATCCCCCTCTGTCTCTCTGTCATTCGACTGGGTGCGTTGATAGGGATTATGATTGTATGATACGAGTTTCCGAGAATGCGATTACTTCTTATGTGGCTAGCTAACGATGAAAGACACGATTGAGCATGTAGAAAATGTGTTGTAAAGATTGTTAACATATGTATTTATAATCAACTGATCGACGAGGATGTTAATGAACACATATCGCGCACAGTTGAGTCAGAGAGATGCACTAACTTGCAAACGTTTGACAATCATACCGACTTCCTTTCCCTTCTCTGCGATACTGATTTTTTGTATAAATATGTATCACTTGTAAATATTTATTATTTTTACTGTATAATATGATTCGCGAGTTTCTATCGTATCAGCTGAATAGTTCTCGTTCTCTCAAGTTCTGCTTGCCTCTCTTTTGCACCCTTGCGAACGATCTGTTTTTATATCCGTTGTGTTGATTCAGCGGTTTCTAATTTCTCAAAAAAAGAATAAGAACACAAACACTGTTCACGGTTCAGCCGATACGAAAGAATGAAGCGACGCAGAAGCTCTGAGTTTTTTTATAATTTGTTATTTAATGTAAAGAATGTTATAAAAATGTTCTCTATTTTAAACGTTATAAGTTTTGTTTTCCTTTTTCTTTTTGTATTATTAATGTGTAAGCTTATCTCCTACATTAAACGTTTTCTATAATACGAATGTGTTTTTATTGAACAGTATTTTAAACTCTGCATTCTCATCCATTGATACCTTTTAGAAAATTTTATGTTTCATTTCTCAAAAAACGCATCTACCATATTTTTAACAAATTTATTGTTTTTCCCAAAATCTTGTCGATATGAAATCCTCTTGTTTCATTTCATTTAAAATAAAGTTATTACCTTTCCGCCACTTCTTGATAACATTATAATAATCTTGAGAGACAAAGAGTAAATTTATATATGTCCAAAATTATCGTATACTCTGAATATACTTAACCGCAAAATGTTTTTTGTAACAACTAACTTCAAGTGGTACAACTGACAAATGAACTTGGGCCACTTTCAAAATAAACTGCTCATATCATCTCTAAATGGAGGTTCCGGATGAAGATGAATCGAAAGTAGCCGAAAAAGCGGGGAATAACGTACGTATCGAGAGCAGGCGTATTTATTTATTCATTTATTTGCTTTATTGTTGTATGTCATATAATAGTTTTGTGTTGTATATCGCAATTATCATAAATCAAATTTGAAAATAGGCTTTAAATTATAACAATGTATCTTAGAGAATAATTGAAGCGTTCCCTGGAATAATAGATCAAAAGCTCTCATATAATTTTCACGAGCTTCATCGAAACTTACGCGTAGGGGATCGTTTCAATTATAGTATCGTCGCTATGTATTGAACACTTGTCGAAATCCCCACCAAGAAAGATTTTCAAATGTTCAATCGAAATGAACATTTTTCTTATGTATGTATATCGAGTGTTTATCTAGAATATTTAATATATCGTACTAGTCCAGCCGAACAGCAGGTGACATTTTCTATTTACTTTTACCTTTCATTTCCTATAATTACGTCTTGTGTAATAATAACCATAATATAATAATAAACATTATTACCACCACAGCAATAATAGTATTATAATAGCACTGTTTCTAGGGACGCACGGAGTTATATTTACGTGTCGGCGGCCCACTACCTGTTTAACAATGAACAATATTCATTGATTCGAATAGGATTCGGTATACATAATGTTTAATGTATTATTAGTACAGCGCGTATTAATTCGTGCCAGCTTGTCTTTCACTCTTTTTTTTCCATTTCCATTTCGAACGTTTTCATTTCGTTCAAGATTGAAGAACCAAGGTTCAAAATTATACGTGTGTACGTTGACGATGTCGAGGAGTTGCTAGTTGCACTGTTTCGTCCGAGTAGACTTTTTTTGATCGAGTAGAATCTGCTATGACATTGTGCAGACTTGTTTCGTTACGCCTCCCAACACAAGTGCCGCCGTTTATCGCGGATTTTCGATTCGGGACCTCACTTACAACACATGGACAAGACCGGCCGACCGATATGTTTGTCATGTTCACAAAAGACAACAATGCAGAATGGATCAGAAGCTAAACGAATGCCGGAAGCGAGAATCAGCGACCTCTGATCGTATCATACATGTATATCTGTGTTTTTGTCGGTGTGTATTTTTTCCGCACACCTATACACGCGTGCGTGTCCGTATATTTGAGAAATGTTGTAGAAATTGCTCGCGACGTTACGGATTCGTTGGATGGCTGATGGATTATGTCGACGATCATCTTCAGATGATCCAACTAAATCCATCTATCAGCGAGCAACAAAACCGTTTCGTTTCGATATGATAAACTTTTTATCGAGATCTTATTTTTCTTCTGCATTATATCTATAATTGTCGTCGTCGTTCGTCGTCGTTTCGTCGTCGTTTATTATCATTACTGTGAATTCTTCTCTAGGATAAACAAACTGTGCAGTGAACGGTGATAGAACGTTTCTTCAAAAGGGACACTCCAATTAATAATAATTCGTAGCCATATGTGACGTATACGTATGCGCGCGCGTGTACATGTGTCCCTCTATCTCTCTCGTGTGTGTGTGTGTAACGTAACCGTTAAAAGATCGAAGATGAATTACAGTCAACAACAGAATTTCTTTGTATCGTTTTGATCTCGCAACCCTTGTAATAGAATTCTTTCAATGCCGTGTCTGGGAATTATTTGTATCGAATAATCGTGTTAGAGGAAATACGATAAGTTCGTAGTAAGAATTGACCGCCTTATTACCTAGTAGCATGACAAATAATCTTGAATTTCAGTTTGAATGGATATAATTATGAATAGCGATGCAATTTAAGTGCCTAGAAACAACGCTTCGTATTTTCAGTTCCATCTATGCACTACTTTGACTTGCAAGTTCTGTGTTTTGGGTCGTCCAGGTCAGAAAGCGAAATTCTTATACCCCCGTTCAATGATTCCATTTATTCCACGCCTGAAAACAAAGTGTTAATATACGTGCGCCTAGGAACGAACTAAACAAAATCAGAGAAGGAAAAAAAGGAAAAAAAATGAAAGGAGTTTCCAACGGAATAGAGCAATCGATTCCACTGGGTCAAGTAAACCACCCGATCACAGGTGAAACGTGTTCAATCGTAGAACGAGAACAAACTGAAATGTATTCTCTCGAATCGAGAGCAACGTACCGGATGTTGTTTATCTTGAACGGCATCTGGTATTCCCCAGGCGGGTGGGTCCATTTTGTTTGGTTCGTTTGGGGGTATTTCAGTTAAAGCGGGTGCTCCAAATTGACCCGGTAATAGTGTTAATGCTGGCATTAGCGATAGCGCTGCTGCGCTTCCGTTAGGAAACGGTTGTTGTTGAGCGTCTACGTGGCCCTGAATCAATGCAGAAATCGTGTTCATTGTGGAGAAACGAAAATAGCTCCGTAGAATATAAATTAAACAGACAGTAAGTAAGACAATTAGACAGACAGCAACCATAATTGTTACCTGAAACGAAGATTCCATCATCTGATGGAGTTCGGCGTCTACGTTGGATATACGGTTGTAGGTGGCATTGGAACGAAACATTTGGTGTCTGTCTATGCCAGGGGCTAGACCGGCCCATGATCCGACGAGTTTCTCGTTGTTGAGCATCCAGTTGATCGAATCGGCATCACCGCCGGGTCCCATGCCCGACGTCGTATAGTTCTTCCAGGCCCTTTCGGTGCCGATCGGCCGCGGAACCTTACGATCCTCGATCTTCAATTGATTCATTTCTTGGGCTACTTGCGCCGGTGAAGAAGGCGATATCGCCGGCGAACCGCCGTTCTCCAGCGTGGTTATCAAATCGATGTTTCCTGGTTGTGCGGCGCTCATGTTCGTCAGATGATTCGAGAAGCCAATCTGGCCGATCATCGGGTCCTGATGCGTCGGGTAATTGTTGTGCGGCGGTGTGAACGACCAACGAGTTTGCCCGTTGCTAGAGATGCCGGAGTTTGGAGTGGCTCGCGATGGCCCCTGATACTTTCCCAGGGGAAAGTTTCCAAGCATCGCGAGATTATTCGATTGGATGGCGGAGGGCGGAGGTGGTGGTACAGGGGCGAACATGTTTGCGTGTATTCCTGCAGCCGCTGCGGCCGCGGCAGCCGCCGGATTGAACATTGTCACTTGAGGTTTGCTGTTCAGATGTAAAGAACTGGAGAAGTCGGGCGCTCTGGGATTCAACCTCGACATGCTGACGGTAGTATTTACAGAAGCGGATGGTGCTGCTATCGTTTGCGTGAAATTCTGCATGTGAGGGTGAAACGGTAACAGAGGATGATTCTGCTGGCCTTCGTTTGGTACCATCTTCAGCAGGTTCGCATTCACGTTAGGGTGTTCGTAACCGACGTTGTTCGCTTTGAACAATCCTACGTCCAACGTTGGCTGCGACGTCGAAGGTATGATGTGCGGTTGGTGTGTCGTGGTATTCCTCGACGTTAGTTCACCTTGAAATACTGGCCTGCTGAACTGCGCTCCCATCGCTGCGCTCATTTCCATGGTTTGTTGAGGGATCACCGATCGCGCTACCGCCAAATTTCCAGGCGGTTTGTTCGAAAGCGTGTGTTCGTTGAAATTTCCACTCGTCGATTGGAATTGAGGCGGCTGAATCGGACTGTGTCCCGGGTTCGACGATGCGCCGCTTCCTATGCTAGTTGCGTTCGCATTGCTCGCGGTGTTCGACTTACTCGACACGGGTGAACACATGGTTGTACCACGATACCCAGGTGCTTTCGAGGCATCCACCTGTTCCGAAACAATCAATTATTATAGCCGAAATTTCGATCTCCAAGAAACTCACCAAACGTAGTACGTGTATTTGTTACATAGTATAATATATATGTATATTCTAGATTATTGTTTAGATTCGATACTAACCTGCGGAGGTACGCTGTCTATAAACTTCGACGACGACGAACCGGATGTATTCACTGAAACACCACCACCAGCTACGGTCGCGAAATTCATACCCTTCTGAGATTCGTTTTCTCGGCCACCCCACATCGATTGTTGCGTCACTTTGGTAAAGGTATCGTTGAACAACGAATATTCAAGCGGCGCGTTATTTGCCGCTTGTTGTTGTTGCTGTTGATGATGATGCTGTTGCTGCTGCTGCTGTTGCTGCTGTTGTTGCTGGTGCTGCTGCTGTTGTTGCTGTTGTTGTTGTTCTTGAATCGCAGACGTGATGATTGGTGTCGAGCTCCGTATTTGATGTTGCGGTTGCGGTTGTTGTTGTTGCTGCTGCTGTTGCTGTTGCAGCTGTTGACTCTGCGACGACACGATTGGCGGAGACGGAGTAACTCGAACCGAATTCGTACAAGTTGTAGCGATAGAATTGTCCGGACAATAAGCAACCACTGTGCTCGTTGCCGGCGACATCGCGGCGTTCGAGCCAGGGGAGTAAGTAGACTTTCCGGAGTAATGGGTAACCATGGTTGGCGGGGCAGACAAAGTAGGCAGTGGTCGGCAGTGTTTTGGAGATGTACTGACTACAGGCTGCTGAGACGAAGCTTGAGCCATTGCTGTAGCTGTAGCTGACATTACGGTGACGGCATTTGATTGCAACGATTTCTGCTTATTTACTGTGGTGTGTGTGGACTGCATCACGGTGGTAGATGTATGCGTAGAGGCAGTGATCTCGGATAACTTTGCTGCAAATGTTTGCGTGGTGCTTGTCGTCACAATTTTTGTTGCCCGTCCAGCCGTCATGATCGCGCTCGTATACGACATTGTCGTCTTCGTGTTCGACGACGAAGCCATTTGAGCAGCCACAGCCTGTGCACGTTTCTCGGCTACACAGGGGAAAAAGTCGTAAAACAATTCATATTACTCGTATAACTCGCAGTTCGATAACTATTAGGTTGTTGCATATGAAATGTCCAATTTTAGAATTAAATACTATTACAGTTCGAAGGTTCATTGTACGTCACTTTGACGTACGATCGTATATTCGATTTTAATTCACCAGTCACTTGCAATTGGTGCTAGCAATTTTTATTTTGCATAAAGATCCGCAGTCTACTAATCGACGCGCTATTTGTTCATAGTGAAAAGAACTACAAAATAGAGACGACAATCTTGTAAATGAAACATGTGAGCGATCAAAAAATTCAATGTCTACCATAATACAATGAAGAAACGTGTGATTCTCCGATCAATAAGAAATAGTTAGGGTTGTTTAACGTAACTGTTAAAAATCGGACATTTCATATACAACGACCTAATGTCTTCTATCGATGTAATAATAGATTGTTTCAAGCGTTCTACGTTGAGGTAGTGTCGTACGGAAGTTTTCGCCTCGTTACGCGACGTTCTAAACCATATCTAATTAGTTACGCGCATGTAACAAGACTTTGTTTCGGACATTACTGAATTGCTACTATGGCGACTATTATAAAGACGTATACGTTACCTGCGGCGACAAGTCGGGGCGCCGTTGCCCGCGGCAGGGGCGTTGGGAATGCTCCGCTGAGTTTAATAGTGGACGACGATCGAATCGGAATTAGCTGATTCACGGTTGAGACTCCCGACGTGTAACTGGATTTGCTAATCTGCGTACTATTGGAATTCGACGCTAGACTAAGCGGTTTACTTACAGGGCCCAATTTTGGTTTACTCGACTGAAATTTGAGAGAGAAAGAACATTGCATTTGAAAATGGCACGTCTGGATAGAGAGCTGCGCTACAATACAGTATCATTCATCTAAACGTAACGTTCGATCTTACGGCTATCGTGGAGACAGTTTTATCCCAAGATGATGTCGTGACAACGGCGAGTTTCGATTTTGGAAGCATTTGTAATATATCGACGTCTGGATCTTTGATCAGCGCAGCTATTAATGCGTGAGCCTGTTTCGTTGCATCCGACGATCCCCTAAAATTGTCCGGATAATTTCATTATAAAAAAAAAATGGCCAAACCACAACTCGTATATGGTTAGAACGAGCTTAAAAATCGTACTTGATAGTAATGATTCGTTCGCCTTGACATTTGCTTTGTTTGTCTACTTCGATATGAGCTCCCGTAGCGCCCCTGATAGCGTTGATGTTGCTACCACCTCTTCCTATCACCCGGCTGATAGCATTAGGTGGAACGGAAACCTTCTTCGAACGAAACGGTGAATTCATGAATCTTCCTGAATCATCGGATTGCCCCCTGTTTCGAAAGTGTTTACGTTTTACATCGTCTTGATTGATTCTAGTTGGGTTTTTCGTAAGTGACGAATAAAAAGGTACATTAAAAGGGAAATTGGAACGGAAATTCGGACGGTAGAATTATGGAGTAGTTTGTATCGGTTTCCTTACTTTCGTACGACTTCTTTCCAGCCTTCCTCGCGTTTGCCCCCTTGTTTTGGACTTGTCGTGGAAGCGTTGGTCTTCGCGGTAGCGTTCAACGAGTCCCCATCGTATTGATTGTTATAAGACTTTTTCCCTTTACCGGGTATGTAGGTTTCGTTGCCGGTCGCCTCGAAATCTTCCCTATCAGCAGGGTGTCTCGACGACTCGAAAACCAACTGACCTTTTAGCTTACGTTCGCTGCAATTGATAGTCGAGGATCTGGCGCTCGTCGTAACGGATATCGTGGACACGGATGCTCCGTTGGAGACGTTGGTCATGATCCTTCTAAAAATTGAGATCGATTTAAACGACCATCCAACCAAATATGTATCAGCAGTACAACGATTTAGATCTCTTTTGAGAGCCAAATTTCAAAACAAGGTATATTATTTATTGATTAAAATAGTGTAGAAATTGCTCCTCATCTAAATTTAGATATGACACGCTGACTGATTGAAAATTGTACTAAAATACTATTAAATTCAAATGAAATCAATTTATTTTAAACACGTCATTCGTGGTAGAGCTGCGCTTAACACTTTATCTACTGACAGCCTATTAATAGGATTTTCAGTAATTGTGCTGTGCCAAAAGAAAGCATAGAAATTTTCTTTTACATTACAATCTGAAATGAAAGTATTAGATGACGTTATTGAGGATGACTTATTAGTTCACAATGAAAATTGCAGTTGCTATTTTCCATTAAAAAGTGTTTAGCCATGTACCATAGATATTTCAAAATTATGCTGTAACCACCGATCAGTGTTAAGTAGCCAAGGAGCCACAGTTTGCCGACCACTGGTATAAAATAAGGTTATAGAGTTCTAGGCTACAAAGCATAGAGTGTAGTGTAATAAAATGTAATTAAATCTAATAAAAATACGATAGTATTCGACTTACTTCTCGGAGGTACTACTATTCTGAGACTTGGTCGGTGTGATGGAATTTTGAGTCAACGAGTTGCTCTGAGCAATCACAGTTTTCGGTGATCTCTGGGGAGACGTGTCCTTCTCGTTGCTGGCAGGGCTGTTGGTCTTCTTTTTCTTCTTCTCTTTCTTTTTCTCTCTAGCTTTGACGTCGTTGCTGCTACAGCTGCCCTGGCTGTTTGCATCGATTCCGCTGTCGCCTTCTTCTCTGTCGGGATCCTCCGGACTTCTATTAACCGGTGACGGCATACTGTCCATCCTCTCGGAACCGTCAGCAGTTTCGTGTTCGCTGTCGTCGGCTCTGTCGCATTCCTCGTCTCCAGACTTCTTTCCATTTTCCTCCTTATCCTCGTACGTTCCCTCGTTCTTTTTATACTCCTCGTGCAATTTTCTCTTCTCCTCCTTTTTCTCGAGCTTCTTTTTTTTCTTTCGTTCCCGTCTGCGAGCAGCCGCTGCTTTCTTCGATTCTTCCCTTGTTTTCTCCATATCCAATTCTTCCAACAGTATTGTCGCGTTTTTATTCGCTTTCGCTGCTTGGGTTTCTTTCGCTGCTCGAATTACTTTCACACATTCTTGACACTTCTCGAGCAGTTCTTTGTCGCTTATGGTGGCTATGTACCTAGTCATTTCTTGGTCGCTTGGGAATTGAGTTACGTGATTTACCATCCACTTCACTACTTTGATGTGTCCCTTGCGGAAGGCAGCCATTAAACAGGACACCTAAATTTTATCAAGACACAACCAACTTATCAATGCATCCTAACGTAGTATAATAGAGAAGCATGCCTCGTGTTGTAACGCGATCGAACGAGGCTAACCGAGAAATAAGTTTACTAAAAAATAAGATTACGGACTTAGACCAGACCGGAACAACTGATGCGTTTTTCGGAGTACATATTAGAATAATTCGTACTTTACGATTATCTTGAGAGTCGATATCCGCGCCAGCATGATACAACAGGTCAACGACGTTCAAATGTCCACCATTTGCCGCTAACCACAACGGACTATTCCCCTTCTTATTCTTCACCTCTACTTGCGTCCCTCTGCAACATGGCCGAACAACAAAGTAATGGCATGTTTCTGTATTCGGACTCGTCGTTGGACCACCAAAGAAATATAAAAAACGCATGTCAAGTGAAAATATACCTCGCTAATAATAATTCTACGAAACGGCAGTGTCCTTTGTCGGCGGCGATGGTAAGAGCAGTGTCGCGAGACGATGGAACAGGAGTTGCGTTCACGTCTGCTCCTTTGGTAAGTAAAACGCGTCCGACTTCTACGTAACCTCCACTCGCAGCTTCCATTAACGGTGTTAGACCAGTCTGCGAACAATATACACATGTTCGAAGCAACGTTATGTTTAACGCTTTTATTTTATAGTTTCGTCAACAAATCGATCAACAATTCATCGGGAAACATTTTCCGATCGTATATTACCTTAGCACGATGTTCGACGTTGGCTTTACGATCAAGAAGAAGACTGACTACCTCGTGTCTTCCTTGAAAACATGCCAACGTTAACGCTGTATTACGATTCGTCTCGATTTGAGCGTTTATATCACTGCCCATGTCAAGCAACAGTTTCACCGCAGCTACAAGTTGTGTCGTCAATTATTATTAGGTTACCGTTCTCGCGACACAATTTTTTCGTCGAACAAAAATCATATTAACAATCGATGTAACAACGAAACATTTTAGAGTAAATAAATATATATATATATATATATACACATACACATATGTATATATAGAGAGACGTACCAACATGACCGTTCATAGCAGCGAGCATGAGCGGGGATATACCTAATTTTGAGCCAGTCCTGGAATTAATTTCAGCACCATGACTGAGAAGAAGCTTTATTATATTCACGTAGCCGCCGGATGCTGCCAGGCTTAAAGGTGTGTAATCAGAAACGTTACGATGTTCCTTATTGGCAGCTCGATTAAGTAAAAGCTCTACCACTTCGTATCTACCGCCGCTACAAGCAAGAGATAAAGGTGTATCCTTGGTACGTTCGGACTGAGCCTCTATATCAGCCCCGTGATTTAAAAGGATCTCTACGACTTTATGGTGACCAGCTGTCGCAGCCAATATAAGCGGAGTGAATCCCTTTTTGTCTCTATGTTCTGAAAAAGTTCAATAAAAATCGGATTGGATTGAATCGAACGAACGAAAATCAACGAAATCGCCTGTTGCTTCTTGAAAATGTTACCTATATCTGCGCCACGGCTCAACAAAAGTTCGGCGAGCTCCACATGACCACCGGCGCATGCCAAAGTTAAAGCAGTATCGTGATTACTGTCGGTCTCAGAGTCCACGTCCATACAGGAAAATGGAGCTGGTGGTACTTGATTAGTCGTGTAACCCCCAACCGTTGGAACGCCCGTTGTGTACTGACCGGCAACTAAAATCGCAAACCAATTATAAAAACTGCTATCGTCCCCGGTCGGTCGTTATCGATCTTCTTCTTACCTGTAGTCGGATCTAATTGGTAATTTTGAGTGGGAAAATTAGGAGTTTGTTGTTGGGTATTGGCAGTTTGTTGTTGTTGGCATGATTGTTGTTGAGGTAAAAGCGGATATCTCCCTTTCTTTCCTTTACCGGTCGCTGGCGCGGTATAAACCTGCTTTTTATCCGAAGCAACGATAGTGGCAGCGGTTGTTGTGACCGGAGCTTGCGTTTGAGTAGCCACTTGAACTTGATTAGTATTGCAGGCTGTCGATTGTGTGTAATCGTTCGTTTGATGGGGTATGGTGTCTATTATTCCACTTGCTTCGGTTACATTCGGTAGAGCTTGCATAGGAAATGCTGAATACAGAAATGTATGTTTCTGTATGTGGCACCGACTATACTATATACTATACTTGATATTCAAACAAAAACATTCAAACTTACTAATTTGCGACGATTGAAGTAGTAATTGTGGTTGGAAGCGGCACCGTAAACCTTCGAGATATCCTTCTTGAAAGTCTTTCAAGTGTTTCAAATCTTTCAAATCCTTGAATGGTTGGTTTTGTAAAGACTGCGTATTGGTTAATTGTAGACCGGTCGATATGTCTGCTTGTATCTGAACACCAGCACTGGTGACTTGAAGCGAAGGCAAGGTTGGTAACGAAACAGAAGGTACTGATAGTACAGGATTCGTAAAATATTCTTGAGATGTATAAGGACTGCTCGTCTGCTGAACTATTTGCGCACTTTGCAATTGTTGCTGTTGCTGCGACGGCTGCTGCTGCTGCTGCTGTTGTTGTTGCGGCGGCTGCTGTTGTTGTTGCTGCGGCTGTTGTTGCGGGTGTTGCGAATCTTTACTATTTGAAACTTCTAACCTTTTCAGTTCAAGCTTCTCTTGATCTTCCGTCGCTACTGAAATACAAAACATTTCCGAAATAAATCTCGACGACGATCAAAAACGTCGAAATAATTACCGTCAACGGTGTCGTCGAAACTGATGGAGCGAAAAATTTCGAAAGCGTCGTCCAAGGGAATATGCGTGCCATCTTCCAACTTGATTACACTTTCGCTGGTACATAGTGCCTTTGCTTTCTGAGCAGCAGCGACAAACGGACAGGCACCATCCCGATGGAGTCTTGCCAATTCGGGATCGGTCTGCTCTGCAAGATTCTGTTGAGTCGCCTGCTAGAAATGCGATTCGTATTAATTGAGAAACGTAAACGCTACAAATCCGACGGATCATTCAAAATTACCTGATCGTGAAGATGATGCGTATGCGCAGAATGAAGATGAGACATTAATTGGGTAGGCATGAGTATGTTGCTTCCGTTAGCAGTCACCGGACCAGATTCCTGTTGGGGCTGTGAATGCTGTTGTTGGTGTGGCTGTAACGATTGTTGTTGAATTTGTGATTGCTGAGATGGCTGCTGTTGCTGCTGCTGTTGTTGTTGTTGTACCTGTTTGTATTGTACATAATGCTTCCATTTCCAGTATATATGTATAATAATAACAAATGTACCAAAAGACGAACCTGCACTTGATCGAGCTGTAATTGAAGCTGCTGATTAAGTTGCTGCAGTTGATGCACCTGTTGTACTTGATAGGTATGTTGTCGTTGTTTTTGTTGGTATTGCTGTTGAAGCCCAGCCATTAACGTTGCCTGTTGTTGCTGCTGCTGCTGCTGCTGTTGTTGCTGCTGCTGCTGCTGCTGTTGTTGCTGCTGCTGCTGTTGTTGCTGCTGCTGCTGCTGCTGCTGTTGTTGTTGCTGCTGTTGTAATTTTCCACCTACTACACTGGAGGTAGCTTTACGGATATTTTTTCCCTCCTTTTTCGAGACAGGCTTCGCTTTTGGGCGATCGCTTATGGCTGTGTTTTGGCTAACGTCGCTACTTGCGGTAATAGGTTGAGATACAGTCATAACAGTAGGAGGCGTAGATATGCTTGGAGGACTCGGCGTAGTCGTAGAAGATGTATTAGAGGTAACCAATGGAACGGACGACGTGACAGGTATCGTTGCAAGAGAGAGTGCATTTGTTGTAGGAAAAATCTCGGGAGTTAAAGACATACGTGCCATTTCCTGTCCAATTTGTGTTCCTTGGAGAAAAGCATCGTAATACCGCGTAATTGCCTGACTGGTACCTTGATCGAAAATATTACTATTAAGAATATTTTATGCAACGCAATTATTATTGCCGCGAACAAAATTCCGATAGCCGAAGGATTTACATACCTGGTGATAATATGTCTGATTCACTGGATTCTTCCGATTGAGGCTGTTGTTGAGTCGAGACGGAATTCCCTGAACCGGAGAACCAATGGCCTGGGCCCTTTATTTGAAGTTCCCTTTCTACCCTCTGAAATATTCATCGTTCACAATATTATCATGTTCAAGAAACGATATGCATAAAAATTCATGAAAAATATAAACGTACCTGTAACTCTTCAAGTATTTGCCGTTTATGTAAGATTTGTTCTTGTCGAGTATTTTTTCGACTTTCGGAAACATTTAAACCTGGGGTCGGCGCTGGAGCCGGACTAAGGCTAATATTCGGTTCTGAAAGGTTGGTAAATCCTCCACTGCCTTTATCCAAAATGTTAGTATCGTCTTTAGTTGCTACAATCGCTTCGCCTGCGGGTTGAGAACGAACTTGTTGCGCCTCGGCCGAAGTAAGACTTATATCAGGCATCATGGTTACTGATCGATTTTTTCTTAACAATGACTTCTGTGTATTATGTTTAGGTTGGAGATTTTGCGCTTGCGATTGCTCTGCACTATGTTGCTGTTGTTGTTGGTGTTGCGATTGCGTCGTGGATGCTTGCTGTTGATGAGGCATGCATTGTTGATGTGCTATATGCTGTTGTTGCTGTGGTTGCTGCTGCTGCTGCTGCTGCTGTTGTTGTTGTTGTTGCTGCTGCGGCTGCTGCTGGGGTTGCTGTTGTTGAGGCTGCTGCTGCTGTTGTTGTTGCTGTTGTTGTTGAGGAAGTAACATTGGCGCAGGTGCAGCATTATGCGGTGCACTCATCATAATACTGTGAGGATAATCTAACAAAAGTTGTACGACGCTGGTATGTCCACCTTTTGCAGCTTCGATCAGCATCGTAGAATTATCCTACAACAAGTTTACGATCCTATTGCATTCACACGAAAAATTGAACATTGTCACCACTAAATCGTTAAACTGATCGTAAAACAATACCTTTAGCTTATGAAACGGGTTTGCAGACTGTGCAAGTAAAAGTTCTACAACCGCGAGGTGACCACCAGCACAGGCCAAGGAGAGAGGAGTATGATCGTTGTTTGTAGTTTGTCTATTAACATCTGCACGTTTCGATGTAAGAAACTGAACTGTACAAAGATGGCCAGCTCTGCATGCCTTCATTAACGGCGTCCTGCCTCCTTCGGATTCATGCTCCTACGCATTAAGACGTGAGAATTAAGAAACTATTGGGGGGATCATAGACAAAAGATTTCATAAGTTTCTTTAATATAACGATTCGAACGATTATAGAACGATCGAAAACATACTAAATCAGCACCGAACTGAAGTAGGAGATCCGCAACATCGGTATGCCCGTTTTCACATGCATACGTTAACGCTGTATCTCCCGTTTGTGTTTGAGCATGAACATCTGCCGCGGATTCGAGTAAATAACGAACAAGTTCCAGGTGACCCTCTTGCGCAGCTTCCATTAGAGGAGTAGAAGCACCCAATTCGATGTCTGCTCCTGCTTTAATTAGAAAGTCTGCGACTTCTAGAAAACCACCACAGCAAGCTAAAGTAAGCGCTGTTTCTTGAGTTTCTTCCGTTTGAGCATTGATATTCGCTCCTGTGTGTAGACCATGGAAAATAAAGATTTCATTATGTTATACTATACTTATACTACATTACTGTATTACATTAAAATTAGAATTATATTATATGATATACTCCTACTGTGTGAATCATAGATCAAGAACATTGTAGATCAACAACCCCTGTACAGTACCTTGACTTAGAAGTAAAGCAACCATTTCTTCGTGACCTTCACGCGCTGCTTCCATCAACGGGGTATAACCTTCGTCGTTTACTTCTTCGATATTTGCTCCCCTCTCGATCAAAAGCATTGCAAGATCAACGTGACCTCCGCAAGCAGCCAATGTTAACGGAGATTCAAAACTGTCTGTCGGCATATTGACTTGCGCGCCCGAATCTAAGAGTAATCGAGCTACTTCTACATGACCATCCATCGATGCTTCCATAAGGGCAGTGTGCATTTCATCGGTTTTGTGCTCCTAGAAATTGAGATGTTTGTACTCTCGTTCGTACGAAAGATAGTTAGGATGTAGGTAAAAGACAAGTAGCATCGAAAGATACCTGGTCTGCACCAGCTTCTAACAAAAAGCGAACCATTTCTAAATGTCCTTTATAGCAGGCCAGTGTCAACGCAGATTCTTTAAATTCATTGGAATGAGTATTAATTCCGGCGCCGTGTTGTAGTAAGATCTTAGCTACTGGAACATGTCCAGCACTGGCTGCTTCCATTAACGGTGTATGACCATTCTCATTGTGATCTTCTACATTGGCACCCGCGTCTAACAATACTCGCACTACCTCTTCATGGCCACCCGCACAACCATACATAAGGGCAGTATTACCTAAAGATAAGTACAATCGTTTAACTTTTTATTTCTTTAAGTGGACAGGATGGTCAGTTTTTTTATATTAAAAACAATCCATGATATTACTTTCTTTAATAATGCCATATTATTTCTGTCAAATTTTATACCTGAAGTAGATTGAGAATTAACATCGGCTCCATGAGCAATAAGCAAGCTTACAACATCCACATGCCCTGCACTGGCAGCTTCCATTAAAGGGGTACAATCCCCCTTTATACCACGGTCCTCTACGTTTGCATTCATTGCCAATAGTACCTGTTTACCAATGAAATATATATTATAACATTTATATGAAATAACATATTCAAATCGATCAAAGAAAGCAATCCTGTATCGAATTAATCTCTTCGCGACAAAAACAAATACACAAGTGATACAAGTGGTAAATATTTTCGTCAATACAAATACGTTCCTCTGTTAAAGAGGAATACTCTGGTTATTCAAAATCTCTTTAGCTCAGTCATTAACTCTTTGCGGACACGAAAAAATCTTCTTCTCAAATAATACCACATATATTTTCAATATATCTTTTTGTTCGTATAACACTTAAGAAAGTTCTTGTCCACAGAAAGTTAAAAGGTTAAAACTGTTTCTTTGTGTATTATGCGGAGTAACTATCCAGTTTTTCTCGTCTACCTCGATTCCACGTTCATCAAATACTTTTATCGCGTGCTTTCAAATAAAATTTTCTACGAATACTAAGAACAAAATGAATGCTCAAGTAACATTCCAACCTGAGCAAGTTCGTAGTAACCAGCTGAGCAGGCGAGAGAGAGCAAACTCTCTCCCTCCTCCGTAGTCTCGTGAACACTGCGTCCTTCCGTTAATAACTTCCTGACAGTACCGACGTCTCCGTCTGTGCAAGCCTCTACTAGAGAGCGTTTTTCGTTTTGTGTGCGTGGATTATCGCTGCGCATTCGAGTTAATGCAGCTGCTGCTTCATCTAATGCACAAGAAACACTTGATGTTAAGCGACGGAGCACTTCGTGGTCAGCCAAGTGCTTTCCATCGCCTGACGACGACAACTTGCCAATACCAGCTGCTTCCAATAAGGCTTCTAACCGTGCCTGAGTTTCAGGGTCCACAGATCTCTCTGGATCTTCCGGAGGCAATAAAAACTTGGATGATTCTAAATGATGACCTTCGTCTAATTCAACCTGATCAATTGCAAAACACTCCACCTGTAAGTTACAAAACAACAGTTTTCTTAGAAACGAATGTCATCACGGACATTATTTGAATAAACACACAAGAGAATATAGACACAAAAATGATGTATGCTTTTAATTAAGGGAGAACATAATATCGCGAAGAGAACAATGAAATAGTTTATGATTTTTCGTCAAGTTTGGTAAATCTCGAGCAAACTTTGTAGAGTTTTTTCAACAGATATAAGCTGACTTTATGTTTGCGTAAAGCTATTAACATTTTTAATCAGAATACAATGTTCTATCGCCGAAGGCTGAGAATACTAGCGCATAAGATCCAATCTTGTATCTTTGTACACATGTAGTACGAAAGACGGAAGGACAATATAAAAATTAACCGAATGAATTGCTGAGTCATTACAGTTTCAATGTTTCTATGCAACAAGCAGAAGAAACATTCTGATAGTGGAAAAGAATGTTTCCAGGAAAGCATTTTTCGAGAATTGAGGTTACTTTGTACGACACAATGTCGTGAAAATAAAAGAGACAGTGTCGATGGGAACTATGCTGCGGCTTCAAAGATGTATATTAAACATTGCAGTTTAATCGAAAAAAATCGCGAATGGAACAAAGAGTTGATCACTATAAAAAAATGTTATACGATAAGTGATTCGTGATTCGTTGAAAAAATAAGTGTGAGAATAAAAGGACCGTGGTGTTCATTCGACTGACGAGTAAATCTGTAAGTAATTTCTAAGAGTAAGGTAAAAACTTCACATAATCTTAATCATCGTACGTACATCTCGCGTAGAGGTCATATCCTCTCGCGCGACGAATGGAAACCGATGAGACATAAAAGCAAATCAGAAGAGAGGTGAAAGTATCCTATCTTCTTTAAACGACTAAAACCGCTTGCCAGTTACTACAGAGACATAAGAACAATGTGCAGCCATTCCAAGAAGGACGAAACTGACACTTCCTTGCTACACTCTGCGTGTGTACGTACGCGTTTCGTTTGTTTGTTCAATCCAAAGTAAAAAAGAAATGGTCGTATACCGTTCGCTCGTTTAGACACTTATCAAATGAATACGACACGATCGCACCGGAAAAAGAAATCCCGAGGAAAAACTACGATTGCTATATAACCGCTGCTGGTAGAATATAAAATAATATGGTGGCTCTGCTCTCCACAATTTCCACCCCACGAACACGAGCGACACAGGAGAGCCGAGCAACCGGTAAAGACGATGGCAAGAATAGAGCTAAAACAGCTCGTTGACAGTGCTACAGAAAGAACTAGTTGTTAGGATCAAGGTAGAAATACACCTATCAACGTCTAAGGAAGGTAAGTAAAGGCGACCGAGCAGACAAGCAGGCTCACGAACTCGCACGAATACGCGAGAAACGCAGCCGAGGAGAACTCCGCTGGGTGGCGCACAACGTAGTGCAAACGGACGTAAAATACACTCGCGCGCGCACGCGCTCGCGCGCGCTTCTACACGCAGACACGCAGGCCACGCATGCACATGCAAGTGCGCGCGCGAGCAGGTAAATGAAATAGAGGCATTATGGCGAGATACGCGCACCCGCGAGAAATATGTCTACCTACATCACCAAGTTTACGTCGCGGACGAAATTACTAACGCACTGTAACGTGTGACACGCACGCACGCGCAAAACGTACGTACATGCATGCGTACGCGTGCGACGAAAGCACGCGAGCGCGCGCGCACTTGTCTCTATAGGTGTAATAAGTGACCACTTCCATAAGCATATACATATACGTATATGTATACAGGCGTACACGTGCGTGCGCACACGCTTGGTTATGCAGTGCAGCTAACCAGAGTTCTTTACCCAATGCTTATACATACATGTCTGAGTACGTACGTGTTCAATCATAGGGCATGCAAAACTACGATACGCGAAAATAATCCTACACACATCGTCGATTCCGTATCGTGTAGTTTCAATGAAGAGTCTCGTCTCGTTTCATCTCGTTTCATTTCGTCTCGTTTCGTTTCGTCTCGTTTCGTCTCGTTTCGTCTGGTCTCGTCTCGTCTCGTCTCGTTTCCTTTCGTTTCGTTTCGTTTCGTTTCGTTCCGTTTCGTCCTATAGATGTTATGGTATCGACGAGACGACCGAGATTTCCATCAAAATTTAAGAACACATAAAAGCGAGAGTAGAAAAAAAAGTTTTAAATATATATGTATATATATATATATACACACATATATATATATATATATATATATATATATATGCGAAGGAACAGGTCATTAATTTGTATAATTGCATCGTGTACGCAAGTTAATGTGACACTCACTCACAATTAACTATTAACGCATACATCCCTATTATATAACCAACATGAATTCCTTTTTAGTCTTTACTTTACCCTTAATTAAGACATCAAACTACAATTTGTCTCGAGACGAACTGCCAGTAACCGTTTTATGGTTATGTCACCAATCCTGTGTGATCAATGTCAAATTTGTACATCGTACTTAGTACGGATAAATTTCAGTTCCTCTGATATCGTTGAATTCTCGATTTCATTCCTAATAGACAACTTATTTGGCAGAATGTACGAGTACACGCATGTAATGGCAATAAACGATATGACATAATTTCACGCGTTTCGGCAACGTTACGCATCGCGATCATTTTTCTACATTCCTCCCGACGAACAATAACTTTACCTGTCCCGCAAACGTACCTATCGTGATCGTACTTTCGTGTACACGAAAATCCAGGCGAATCGGGTTGAAAAAATAATAACATACTATTTGACAACTTTTCGGACTCTAGGCACACCGTCGTCGTGTCCGAGTCATTTCCGTTGCACATGTTGTCGAATGAATATTCTGCGATGAAGCGACGAGAAAGAGATTACGAAGGAGTAAGAAAATATTGAGGAAAAGATCAACATCAAGTCGAGTAAATTTCATCGAAAGCTGGTGCGAATGTGCCCCTCCACGTACACGTCTATATACACGCACAGCCTCTATGTATATACGCACGCGCGCACCACTCGCACAATGAGCGCTCGCGCGCGCACACACACACCACGTACGGATAGAGTGAGAGTCAGAGAGAGAGAGAGAGAGAGAGAGAGAGAGAGAGAGAGAGAGAGAGAGAAATCAGGAATACAAGTGTGCATATAAGAAGGAAGAAGAAGAAGAAGAAGAACGGAACGAACGAATGGAGTAGCAGGGCAAACGGCAGAGGGGAGGTGGTGGTGACTGGACGAGACGGACGACAGAAGCTACCAACGAATTTGTAGGTGTATGTGTGTGTGTGTATGTATGAATGTGTAGTACTCGCGAGCGAGCGCGCGCGCGCGCGTTCATGTGTACGTGTGTAGTGCGTGTAGGTGCGTGCATGCGTACGTTCAACCTCTCGTCGCAGCAATATCTTATCCACGACGTGGCATGCTTTTTTGACTCGATTTACCTCTGAAACACTGTCCTCCTCGCTGTCTGACGAGTCTGCCATAAAGCGTGGCTGCAACTCGGAGAAGGTCTCGGTCTCTGACTTCGTAGGACTGGAGTTCGAAGACTGGGGAGTCGACGACGTCTTTCCAATGTCGTGGTGAACGCTTGATGATTTTTCGTGCTTCTGACTATCCGAGGTCGTTCCTTGTGCTACATTCTGCATCTTTACCTTCCAGATGAATCATATGATACTAAGGTATCGTTTCCGTGTCGCAAAACACACACAGAACACTTGCTTTTCAATAATAATCTCGAGCACGATCGCCGTCATTCACGTAAGCTAACACCCGCCATTTCTACTATGGCCGACTCCGAGACCCCCAGATGCCTCTTCGACCATCTATATCATTCCATACGATTCGGCGAGCCATCTTTGCTTCTCCATGGCGGGCAATTTCAAACCGCAACTTCCACGTTACGAACGATCATGGATTTTGCCCCCTGAGTCACGCATAATCGCTTTATCTATTATTTTCCGCGTATATACTCTTTCCTCTATTTATATACTTTTTCATTATTGTCTATCTTAGCAATTTTAGTTCTCTCTAAATCGTTCCTCGTATCGACAAACGTAAGCTGACGCAGTTTGCTGTACGCTTCCGATGTCCCGTGAAATTATCACGCGCGTGTACAGGTTCGAACAAAGTAAATTTAGAGGCGTACTCGTGTTACGTTTATTTGGTTTCTAATCTACAGTTTTTTCCCTAGAGTACACTTCAATTCTTTCAAAGATTTCGGTTTAAGTAAAAAGCAGTTTATTCGGTTATTTAACAGTAGTTTACAAAATAGACGAATTTTCATTTTCATAGAAAAGACTCGATATCGATCTCTAATGCAGAGCAAGGCATATTCAAATCGAACTTTGTGATTACGTCCGGATGTAGGACGCCCATTTTGCCGATTACTTTTCCGTAAGATAAAATATCTGCGCACCGTTGAGGAAGATACGTGGGATCTGGAAAAGAAAACAATATTGAAACGCAGGTTACACGGGAAAGCTACTGTATTCTTCGTATCGTTGTTGAAATGGTCTGTCGAAAGCATGATTTGTCGTTAGATAGAATTACCGTCGGCCGTATGAAGACGATACCCGTTGTCGTTTTCATCAATACTCCGCGGTATTTCCAATACTTGCAACAGTCTGTCCAGTAAACCATGAATGATCTCAAAACCATCCGACGTGTTGCAATAAACGGCGCACAAATGTCGGACATTCCGTGCGCCCGTTTCCGTCTTGTTATCTTTCAATATAACATCGGAGACTTCAAATAACTTTAGGGGAAGAGGCATATTCTTATTAGCAGCTAGCGTTTTCAATAATCCTGGTAGTAAAGTTGTTCGCGCTACCTATAACATCTGTGTATACCATAAAACACGAAACAAAATTTATCATTACAAATGAGATTGTCATACCTGGAATTCCAATGTCTTCGGATTTGATATGTGGACCGCTGGTGTACTTTCCAATTTATGACCCAATTTATCAGATATATCTTCACGGGAACACTATGGCAAAGAATATAGCATAAACGAATTCAATCGATACATGGTTGCGTACATTTTAGTAAATATCTTTTGTACCAATGAGAAGGTCAGTGTTTCCGTGAATCCGTTGCAAGCCAGCTCCATGCGTAATTGATCAGATAATTTATTAAGTGGAAACTAAATTTCAAACGGAAACAAGTTATACTTCGGTTTTCTTTGTCCTTTGATAAACAAGACAGTTAATGGTATTTGTTCGAACCTCTTCGGCAACCGTTGAAAAGTACGGTATAGTTTTCTTAATGTTATTGTACCCGTACGCTATAGCGATGTCTTCGTATATATCGCAAGCGTGTATCACGTCGTGCCTTGTGGGAGGCACTTCTACACGTAACGTTTTACCGTTTCCAACCGAGCTTTTCAACGACATTTTCGAAAGCAGCTTGGCCACTTTGTCTGGAGTTTGTTGCACACCAATGTAATTTGTTGCTGTCTCGCAATCGATTTCCTCGGTTCGATATTTCAAGTCAGGATAATAAAATACTGCATCATTATGATATATAACCTCTACTCCTTCTATCGTGTATTTCATCTTGCAGTATTGACTAAAGGCACAAACTATAGTGTCTAATACTATTTTCGCCTGCAAATATGCATAAGGAATATTTTCTCTGCTGCACGTCAAAAGAACGTTATTTTTACTATTACCTTTGTAAGGTCTGTTGCTGTACATTCTATCAAGACGTTTTTGGTGTTGAGCGAGATTTTCGAATGATCTCCGTTAATGATGGGTGGAAGTGATAATACGACCCCATTGACATCTTGCACTACAGGGAAAACTGGACTGTCTTTTATAATGTGTAGATATTGCTTTAACTGCGCATGATTCTAAGAAAATATACTTCTGTTAATCACTTTCTTTCATTTCTAAACGAAATTCAATAATATGCACGTTAAAATTCTGGAATGCTCACAGCATACAAATCCATTATTTC
The DNA here is from genome assembly GCA_028455805.1 of Lasioglossum figueresi. Taxonomy (NCBI): domain Eukaryota; kingdom Metazoa; phylum Arthropoda; class Insecta; order Hymenoptera; family Halictidae; genus Lasioglossum; species Lasioglossum figueresi. The sequence goes on along the minus strand of CM052203.1, from coordinate 7,727,893 downwards.
TTCCCCTGTGTACTCTCTGTCTTGATTAAGTGGTTTAAAACGTATATCCTTTGGTGGTTTGGCATCGTAATAAAATGGACCTTTAACAGTGTCCAGATCATGAGTACCGATCGATACCAAGGTTCGTTTTCTTCCTATATTTTGATGCAACTTATCTTGAAGATCGATAAAACTATTGTAAGAATCGCTTGTAAACACGACATTGCGCAAAATAGCTGCAACAATGTGTTCTCTGACCTTTGAACACTAAAATATGAAACGATAGGAAAGTTTATGTTACTGTTACATATTCTACTAGTAAAACAAAAATTTCTTTAAATGTACCTTATCTGTCACGAACATTCTTTCCACTGTACCTGGAAACATGGCTGTGTACTGTGGTATATTGACTCTATATCAAAACATTCATAATTGCTAACCAACTCGTAAATGTAATAACAATACAATTGCATATGTATACACGTATGCACATACGAGCACATAACGTGTGTAATTATACTTACTTGTTTAAAAATACCAAGAGGCCTAGTGCTAAACCTTCCAGACATAATAAATCGTATCTGTTTGCCGGTATATCGATTTTATATATAACTTCCTCCGATGCTTCTTTAGTCACAGTTACGCCTTTCTCTTTCATTATCATTTGTTTCTCCGTTGTCTTAAGGTTCAAAGGTCATTAAGGTCTATTATACAAAAAATCACAAAGCTGAAAATATACGTACCACTTCATCCAACTCTAAACCAAATTTGAAGCATAACTCTTGAAACTCTTCATCGGCTAAATTTAAAACAGTATCGATTGGTATTGTATTTTAAATCGATGTAAATCATAAGTGGTACTATTTAATATGGTAAAAAATATACCAAGATACTCACAATATGTTTTGCCAAGTGCCTTAAATAACAAGTCACGTTTGACATTGATAGTCGGCATTTCTTTTTATTACGCACAGTACTCCTCGCAATGGTATAACACACTTAACTCGTATACGAAATGATTACTTGGTAAACGAATCTATTAACTGTTTCCGGAAATAACACTTCCGATATCCAATTAATTTAGAAAAATTGATAGGTGGTTGACACAAGTTGAGGTTAGGATTATATTCGCTGAAACTCTCACGTTGATAATATTTCAGGGCACGAAATTCTTAATACACGAGATAGGTGTGCTACGTCAGTACCTACGTAAGTACGTTCTAAAATTACTGTGCCCTAATTGGCTAACAATTCGCTGTGCTATCACAGCGCTGTCCTGGTAGCGATGGACAAACAGAGACTCACTGACACTGAGATTAGAATAGAGATCTTTCTCACTCTCATCTCACTTTCTCTTTTCGGAAAGCCTGCGCAGAGTTAACTGCGCAGTAGGTCTTCTACACCTACAACAATACATAAGTACTTACTATATATATATTATGTATACGGTATGCTAGTACAGTAACAATGGTAAATTCATTGTAAATATAATACTAATAATAATAATGATTATAAGTAAATACAATTAAAAAATCATAGTACATAGTAATCAAGTAGTACATAAAATTGCAACGTGACGCGATGTACTTTGTTCTGTCATTCAAGTTTATTTATACAAACAATTTACATTTACGAAGCGTATTATACCAAAGATGTCTTGTTATAATTGAAATTACAGTAGAAAAGAGTTTCCTCATTGAATCAACGAACTAATCATGCTGGAAGAAAAGAAATAAAAGACAATTTTATCCAAAGTTGGTGATTCGTTTAGAAAACAACAGCGTTACTTACCCATACAAATAATAGAAAAATGATAGAAGATAAAATGCAAGTTTAATCCATCCTTCTCTTTGGTGTGCTGTAAGAACTTGAGCATTTAGTATACTGGTGGGATCGTATAGACCTGGCTTCGACATCACTGGTCTGTGATAATATCTCCATAAATGATAAACTATCAATGGTATATTTAGGAGTAACGAGAACCATTGTCCACTTATTAGAAACAAGAAATTGATGAGAATATGTAAACCGTACTCCGGAATAACAAGCTGAAACGTAAATACATAGTAATTAAACCTGCAAACCTGCAGAATGTGTATGTCATTATCAAACATTGAAAGTTTATTTGACAATTAACAAATAAATTATTCAGTCTCACCGGATTTAAACTGTTACATTGCTCGATTGGATTTTTATAGCCAGTTTTTAATTCATCGAACGTAATGACCTGAAATGTAAATATATATATAACCAATTTAGCAGAGATCAATTGTATGTGTAGAGTAGTTTAGGTTAGAAATAATTGTTATCGTTTGTTCGCCCGCGTCTCCATCTAACGTTACGTTTGAAAAAACGTCGTTGTTATTTACGAATTGTACGTACGTGAAATATTGCAAAAAATATTAAAAAAGCATCCACGATTAATGCCACGATATATGAAAAGGCGGCTAAACTGAACGCCATTATGACCATGCATAACGCGATACCAAGTCATCCGTTGATATACGAGATCGACACTCATCGACACTTTGATCCCGTATAATAATACCTGCATAATTTATCGTGTCATTTTATGCATGTCCTCGAGTCCTTTTCCTCTGTTAACCTTGTAATCATTCTGATCGTATATACACAATAATAAATTGTGTATACTTAGTCAAATCTATATACAAACATGCACACGCACACACACTCTCTTTTTATTATATTGAAAAGACATAATAAGACGATACTCTTATCTTATTTATTTATTTTATTATACAATGTGTACCTATTGCATGGTACACAAATCTTTTAACATTTTCCTTTTACTTTGTTACGCATTTTGTTTGTAATAATTTATTTAAATGGATAAGAACTGTGTACAAAGAAGGATATTACGTCCGGACATGGCTTTAAATAAATAAAACTTATGACTTTAAATAAATTAATAAAAATAATGGACAGTAATAGTCAAACAATAGTAGAAATTAAAAATATGACGTAAATATTATAGAATAAATCGATAGATTGCACTTGCAATGTACAGATATTTACTGTACCGAATAAAAGTCTTTCTGTGAACACAATATTCTATTAATAAATTATTACCTTTACAATATTGTACAATATATACATGGATGTGAATTTTTATATAGTGTTTGTCAGATTTTGTTTGAATAATCTTTAGGCGCCATACGAATGCTCTAGTTCTGTGTCTAATCTTGTTATTAATCTTTCTTCGTCAGCATTGTTCCATTGGGTACTATTGCTTAGATGCAATTCTCTTTTGGGTCTTAACATATGCTTGATATTACCATAGTGTATGTCTAATTCTTTAAATCCGTTTAATAAAAATATTGCTATGATCACTGTGAGAAAACCGCAAAGGCATCCTAAAATATCTTCGGTTCCCATGTTCTCCCATTCTCTAAATAATATCGCGGATGCGATTATCACTAATGACGTAAAAATAACGTAATAAATAGGCGTAACTATTGTAGTTTCAAACAAATCTAATGACCTGTTCAAATAATTCATTTGTACGCTGATACATAGTATTACGGTAAATAAAAGAACCCACGTTAACCAGTTTGTGAATCCGTTGTTAGATCCACTAATAGTTTCTTTCAAAGCTAGCCCTAGTCCCTTACAGCTCATAACAGTTAACGAACCAATGAACGAGCATAGGCAGATATATACCATAATATTTTGGTTTCCATAAGCAGGACCAAAATAAAAAATTGTTAATAGACTATATAACATTACTATTAATATGTAAATAATGTAACCTGGATCTTTTACTTTATCTACTAACTCGTTTAATGTACTAACTTCTTCATCTTTGGGAGAATGGAGTACAATCATCGTAGAACCTAATACGCATAATAGGCAACCGATCTGAAAGAAACAATTTACATGAATCCACGTTACATATACATATGTATATTGTAGAATGTTAGCTTTTACCTTTCCAAATAAGTTGAGTTTCTCATTTAAATACTTCGATGCTAATATCGCAGATATTAGAACGCTGAGTGCTCCCAATGGAGTAACTAAGGAAGCTGGTGCAAAAGCATAAGCAGCAAAATTAGCTGCTTCTCCTATCGCCACTTGAATGCGAAAATACAGTTTTAGAAGACATAGCCATAGTTATGCTAGGAAATCATTTACAGTTACTTACTTGAAAGGAGACCAGCCCACCATATCCATTCTTTTAAGTATCCGAACCCTCCAGACGATGCTCGTAACCCGCCGCATCTTTGAAGACGAATCAATGCTTTCTTTTTTATAATAAAACTAGCTCCTAAATGATCATCATAGTATAAGAGAATTAAAAAAAGTAAGTAACTTGTGTGGAAAACACTCCATATAATTCTAAGGCACTAACCTATAAACCCACTCGAACCAATCGCGAGTCCTAGCCCAATATAAAAGTCTTTCGCGTTGTATGATTTTGATTCGATCATATTTGCTGTTAAACTACTACTCATCTTTTAATATTGACTAGTAAAAAAAATTAGAATATCAATATGTCTGAGATAACAACTGTAACACATCGTATCATAAAATATCGAATTCTCTTATCGATATTTTTATTACTAACATACACGGCAAATTAACATTTTAATTATAACGTGTACATATGTAAATATAAATATAAATATTCTGTTGATTCCCCCTCTAATCATTCACTTTTTTTTAGTTGCAATATTTATTTTTTGATCGACCAGTCGCATGCCACATGTGCTGCGCGACCGGTATGCAGATATTAATATGTGTGTATATATATGTAGTCGGTGTAAAAAGTGTTTGGGTCCTTTTAAAAAGACGATAACTTTTTTACAATTTTACCAAACGACCTAATTTTTGGTGAGCAATTATTTAGAAGGTTATTTATTGGTTTACTGAATGACGTGCAAGAAAAATGTTGAGCAAATTGCACTTGGTAGGAATTACACATGTAACTCATCGTTATTATCATTATTCATTTATTAAAAAAAGATATAAAAATTTAATATTAAAAGAAGGGGGAAGAAATATACTGGCCTAGTCGATAGTAGTACAATGCAAAAGTGTAAAATGAATGTATACTTTCGTTTACCAACAATTTTGCTTATCTGTAAGCAACATTTTCAATATTTTCTGACAAATTAATCTCATAGTGTTCGTAGGAACTATGGAGGCATATAGAATGCAAAGTATGTGATCGCTGTGTTTAACTGCATGACACTTATGATATTCTGAACATAAATATATTTCTTTAACACTGCTAAAATTCCCATCGTCTTTGTTACCATCATCTTCGGATACCGAAGATAATATAAAAGTTTCAACAGCTTGATGATAAAAAGTTCTCAATATGTCTAGTCTGTGAGATACACTGATTCTAGTTTTAGCGTATCGATCGTTTTTACAAAGTACAAATTTTTGCACTTTATAATTCACTAGAAGAAATCTAAAAAGAAAGAAGAGAGTAGAAACATCCTAAAAATGTCCTACGAGTTATCTATACAAAATGATCCAAAATATTACCCGAGCGCTTCTGAATCCAAGTTCATCGATATAGGTAAATTCCTTGGATAGTACAGTTCAACATTATTCAAGGTATCGATAGAGTTTTTCCAACACTGTACAGCCAATCTCTCAACCTCCAATAATTCTGGATTTGGTCCGCATAATGCTAAGACTTCTATGTGATTGATCAATGTAACAGATACTAATCGGAAAGCCACCTATGTTGCCTCTTGCATTATATTTGTAATTTACTGCTTCAACATAGTAATGTTTGTAGAATTGTTCATAAGAGTACTTACATTCGGACTTTTATAAGGTAAAAATACTGGAATGTCGCGTGTTGTACAAACGCTTTCAATAGCTACAACTGTTATTAACAATTTCCTTTCAATAGGATTCAAGCTCCACCATCCTTCTGTAGCAACAGCTAAGCAGCCGTGTATTAAAATACATCCGTACATAGAATCTAAACATTCCATGTAGCCTTCTAGACAAGTCTTTAATATATTGTTATTTAATATCTAAGAAAATCTGTGAATTATATGAAATTTCGATTACCTGAAGTACGTTATTTTCAAGGCACATAATGCACTCTGTCATATTAATGATGTCGATTTTCAATGAAATTCCATCTCCTGCGTCGAGACATTGTAATAAATTATCAACAAGCGGGCTACAAGAACGCATGTCCTTCTTAAGTTTCTCTATATTTTTTGCGCTCTTTAGTTCGTCTATGCCAACGAATAAAACCATTGCCCCGAAAACAGCATCGAGAAATTCATTTAAAACATACTTTGTAGTTCCATTTGCGATAACTATCAAAGTAATGCTTTCATTGAATTCTTTCCACATAACAGTGGTGTCTGGTAAGTCCGTATACATAAGCTTAATGTCTTGCGATTTAAGAAACATGTGAATACCGTTCAGCGATGCGATTTTAGAAAATGTCATCTGTAAAACATGAAAATATAAATTTCCAAACAATTCTTGTTTAAACTTTCCTATCTATTCACCGGATCTCCTTCTCCTTTTTGTCGAGAAAACAATGGAATTCCTCCAGTGGATGTTAAACACATAACATGAGCTACCATGATGTTAGCAGCGATTCTCCTTTATCGGCGATTTCTTTTATCCGAACTCGATACCTGATAACAAGTGTACGAAATTAAAATCTAAACTACTGAATAAATTGTAGCGCTTCACACATTTTACAATGAGATAAAAATCATTTACTTTCAATTCATTCCAACCTCCGAATCTGCATTTTGGTCCTGATTTGATTACGCTACGGATATAATAACTATTTATGTATTTCAATTCGAAAATGAATTCTTTGTTTCAATGAATTATATATCTACAATTATTTAAAAAATGGTATCATTCGATTTGTTATCCGCTGAAATGGGATGAAATACGAATTTCTAACCAAAACTTGAATTTCACAGGTGATCTCCTTGCTTCTTCTCGGTTTGTTATTTTTTAATATATATAATGTACATATAAGATATAGATACATGTACATATACATATATATACATATAAGTAGATAGTAAAAGAAACATTCATTGTCAGAATGGTGGATATGATAGAATTAGTAAATTTCTTTATAATTTCTTAAAGAACCGTTAATTTCTTTCTTTTTTTAAACATTAACGGAGCTGTGTTATGATTTGGTATCTTTTCGTTATAAATAAAATTAAGTTATCTCTAATCGAAACGCTGAAAAATTCGTAGTAAAACTACATTATACATGTATGTATACATATTTAATTAATTACATGTTACGGATGTAATTAAAATCTTTCAATAATCATGTATTTATGTAAAAATTAAAGTATATTTACATATGTATATATATATGTATGTATGATTCGTAAAACGAAAACTTTAGCAAATATTAATTCCTACATTATAAAAGCATAATGTATGTATATATACATAATACGTATACATGTATATATGTATTTAAATACATATAAAAACATGGTTAACGTTATGTTAAGTTAGTCTTGTTCATTTTACTTCTTCGAATTTAACTTAATTTTGTTGCTTTTCTGTTTACGATTAGACTTATAAAATATGTCGTTTTGACAGAAAAATCACTCGATTCGTCGGGTTGTTGTAACTTATTGTAACGACAAAAATAAAAGAAAAAGACGGAAACGTTCTTCCGCGAGAATTATTTCTACGTTTCTACATATTTTATTTTCACTTTATTCTTTTCGTTCTGTACAGTTCTGAAAAAATAACATCCGATAGTTTCGATAATCATGAAGTAATAAGTAATTAAAGATGACAAAAGTTCGAGAGAAAATTGTTACCAGGAAAGCATAACCTTAAAAGAAAATTAGACTATTTAGATTTAAATGTCTTGTGTACGAATAAAACGTAGAAAATGATTCGGTTAATACACAGAAGAATAGAAACGATTAGTATAATCTCGATATCTACTATTTGGTACGCAGAGCCAACTGCAGTTGTATATTATCGAAGAAATATGCTTGGACGATTATTCTTTCGAGTATACGTTTTGAAAGATCACCTACCGCGTACGTTGGCAAATACGAAATATTGTATGTTAAAAATATTACAAGATCAATTACAGAGATGAATTTATTTTTTCGCGCACAAGCTCTGTGTACACCGCAAATTACGAAAAAGAGTGTCAAGTCGGTGTAGGAATGTGGCACTTCAAAATGGCTGCCAGTTACTTTGGTAATTTACGGCTGTATCTTTCTTTGTTGTTGCTGATTTAATTAAGACTGTGTATCGAAATATCGTAGAATTGATCTTAAAGAGAAATAGTGAAGCAAAAGTTCTACGTACACGTTACTCTCGTCACATGGATTCTGTGGAAACGTGAGAATAGAATATGCTTTGAAGTCGTTCTCTCCCGATTGTTGCATCGGTCGAACTTTATTTCAAGACATTTGTTCGCCAATGCTTGGTTGTTTTCGAGAAAAGTGTGTTACTGTAGCTCATTTTATATGTAAAAGACTCAAAAATGATCTGTTAGATATTTAACGAATAGGTTAGATTACAGATCGATCTCGACATCATGCACAGAGATACGGAGAAACGTTTGTGAGATTACATACGAGTGTATTTTATTCGATAATAGATGGTTCCAAATTATATATACATATACCCGTACCTCTACGTATACATACATACACACGTGTACATGTGTGTATGCGCACCCGCGCGCGGGTCAATGCGGATGTAGTACATATAAATATATTGGATTCGTATTCGTGTATGTATGTATATATGTATGCGTATGCACGTGTATGTATACATATGCATGTGTGTATATGTACATACAATTATGGATGATTTAAAAGAATTTTGCGCTATGCCAGAAACTTATAAGATAATTAATAACATATTTTGGGGCCTGTCGACGCATTGAAATCAATGTAACTTTCATAGCGTGTACAATCGCTAGTACTTTGATAGGAAATAGTATTATAATTTGCAATGTCTGCTAGCATTAGCTACAGAAATCAATGGGTTTTGTGTGCACTTTGTATTGTACGATCGTTGAAAAGATATTACACAAGGACTTGTTAACGTCAAACTGATTCAGTAAGCATTCTGTTTTTCTATTTTGTTGTCTTTTTTCTGCAGGGACTCGTTTAATACCTATGGCAATTCCGTTAGTATAGCAATAACGCCAGGCTTACAATAACTTATATAATTGTCTAGTAAGGTCGAATTATTTATTTATATGGTTAATGCATGAAATCTTAATGGGAAAAGTAATGGCTGTGAACGATGTTGTATGGAACACAACAAAAATGTACTATAGAAGTATTATAACGCTCTAAGAATATGCGGTAATATTATGTTTTAGATGTATGTATGCGTGCTTGTGTGTGTATATATATATACATATATACATATATATATCACAGCCGGATTAAAGCTAGGTCTTAAGGGACCTAGTATGGGTCACTATGAATCCACCCGCGGTTAATAAATCGAGCACACGTGGCTCCGGATACCATCAGAAGGCCTTGGCTGAAATTCGTAATTCGTTGCTGCCCTTCGCAAATATTGGAGGAGCCAGCGAAGTAGGTTCCAGTGCTGCGAGTACTATATCTACGTTATCCACAACCAGTGGTATTAGTTCTGCCTCTGGTCTTAGCGGTCTCTCCGGTGCTTCTGGTTCTACCATCGATAAATCGGATCAACGACAATTACTAGCACAACTATTAGCAATGGGTTACTCCGAGGTAAGTCTGTTTAAAGTTTAAACGTTTTTAAAATGGAACATCATAATGTAATATAACTCAATGGAAATTTTTAAATACACAGGAAATTGCGTTACGAGCTTTGAAGCTGGGCAGTTGGCGTTTGGATGCAGCTATAGAATTTTTGAAACAAGCACAAGTAGAATCGTTGAATGGACTAGGTAAATTAAACACCAAACTTATAAGGAAACCAAGTTTGGAAAGAGAATTGAATTTACAACGCGGCAGCCCCGTGTTGGATAGCGGAGCGGGAAGCTCGCGATCCGATAGTCCTCGATTGACGGAGCTCAGTCCACACACGCAATTGAGTCGTCAATATTCTCCGAGTAATTTCGTAGAGCGAGAACCACCGCCTCCTCCGCCACCTAGATGCAGTTCTACGCCGCCTCCACCGCCACCGCCTCACGCCCCGTACAATCAGCCAAACGTGCCTACTAATATGCAGCAAATGCTGAAGCGTATGTCTCCTGCTCCGGTGGTTCCTACACGACCACCGCCCACTACACCTGGCAATACTGGACCTATTTCGACGTCAGTGAATTTACCGCAAAGGGGTACAAGTCCGGTGGCAAGTTCAAACAACAATTCGAATAGTCGTCAACCTATGATCGTTCAAAACGGACCTCAGGTTCAACAGCAGCTCTCCCAGCAAATACAGGCTCTCAGTATATATCAAACCGGTAATAACAACTCTAATACTCAAGTTGAACCACCACCGCCGTATCCTATAGTTTCTTCTTCATCGACCGGGCCGGTGCAACCACCGTCTTACAGTGTCTCCATACAAAACAGGCAGAGTCCTACGCAGTCACAGCAAGACTATCGGAAAAGTCCGTCGTCCGGAATCTACTCCGGTCCGACTTCTGCTGGTTCGCCGAGTCCCATTACGGTGACAGCTATATCTCCGAGCACGCAAGCTTCTATGGCCAGACCAACTCCGTTGCAGGCATGGGGCGCGCGGCAGGCCAAGACACAGCCGCCGATAATCATGCAATCGGTCAAGAGTACTCAGGTACAGAAACCCGTCTTGCAAACTGCCATCGCGCCGACTTCTCCGCAACCAATTTCTACCACTAGCAACACACCGACACCTCCACCGTCCTACGCTTCGTCCATTCAACAAAAACAGCAACAACAGCCGCAGCAACACCAACACCAACATCAACACCAACATCAACATCCAGCAGTACAACAGCAGCAGCAACAACAATCTCAACAGCAGCAGCAACATTCGCAACATCAACAACCACAACCACAACATCAGCAGCAACAACAACAACAGCAACAAACCTCGCAACAACCACCGCCGCCCGCGTACGCGCAAGTGAATAACATTGGAACAACGAACAATAGCAATGTGAACGTGAGCGTTTCGGTTGGTGTACCGACCACGGAACCACCAAGTTACGCGACAACGATGCAAGCGTTGGCAGCGCAACGAGGTATGCACCATCCGCTTCCTCCTCCCCCTTACGGGACATCGACCACCGATGAGCCTAGTGGTATTGCAACGATAGAGAATAATGCGAGCCTGAGGTCGTCACCGGTCGCTGCGCATCATCCTCCGTTGCAAAGAAAATATTCACCCGCGGATAGTTGTCAGCATCCAATGGAAACACCGTCCTTACCTCCGGTAGCGTCGAGCTGTCTGAATAGTAGAACTAGCAGTAACAATAACAGCAGCAGCAACAACGTCGCCGGCAATAATAGCAACGGTAACAACAATTGCGCCACTGCGATTACTACCACCGTCTGCACTAGCAGTACCACCGTTACCACCACTACGACCACAACCACTACCAATATCGTTGTGGCTGCTTGCATTGCTAGCAATCACACCAGTAACGGAAATAGTAACGGCAATGGTAACGGCAATAGTAATGCTAACAGCAATAATAATAATAATAATAATAACAACAATAGTCATACAACAGATAACAACGGAGCGAAAGGGGGTGGAGGTAATACACCTTCGCCTTACAAGATCAAGCATCAATCTCCAATACCCGAGCGTAAACACATGAGCAAAGAAAAGGAGGAAGAACGCAGGGATTGCAAGGTCCGTAATTATTCTCCGCAAGCGTTTAAATTCTTTATGGAACAGCACGTTGAGAACGTGTTAAAGTCTCATAAACAAAGGCTGTATCGTCGCCTTCAGCTTGAAACGGAGATGGCTAAAATAGGTCTGAGCGCGGAAGCACAGTGTCAAATGAGGAAAATGTTATCGCAGAAGGAGTCGAATTATATCAGGTTGAAGCGAGCAAAGATGGACAAATCGATGTTCACGAAAATTAAACCAATCGGAGTTGGCGCGTTCGGAGAAGTGACTCTGGTGAGAAAACTCGATACGAATCAATATTATGCTATGAAAACGTTAAGAAAAGCGGACGTATTAAACCGTAATCAAGTCGCCCATGTTAAAGCTGAAAGAGATATATTGGCAGAAGCCGACAACGAATGGGTAGTGAAACTATATTATTCCTTTCAAGATAAAGACAACTTGTACTTTGTCATGGATTATATACCCGGTGGGGACTTGATGTCGTTGCTGATCAAATTCAGCATTTTCAAGGAACCACTGGCACGATTTTATATCGCCGAGCTTACGTGCGCCGTAGAAAGTGTACACAAGATGGGATTTATCCATAGAGACATTAAACCGGATAACATCTTGATCGACCGAGATGGCCACATAAAATTGACAGACTTCGGACTGTGTACGGGTTTTCGTTGGACTCATAACTCCAAGTACTACCAGCAGAATGGTAAGACACGTGTCGTCGACAACGAATTAATCTTGGTTTAGAATCGTTGAAAATAGGCTGATACAGTTTCTATCGAGTCTACTCTAATCTAATCTATTATAATAGAACTATGGTAGATATGCAATGTGAACAAATGTTCGTTGTTATGAAAACAGGTCATGGGAAACAAGATTCTATGGACCCTGCTGACGACTGGAACAACGAGTGTCGTTGCATTCAGTTAAAGCCCTTGGAACGTAGGAGGCATAGAGAACATCAAAGATGTTTGGCACACTCATTGGTTGGGACCCCAAACTATATTGCGCCGGAAGTACTACAAAGGACAGGCTATACTCAGTTATGTGACTGGTGGAGCGTCGGTGTAATATTGTACGAAATGTTGGTCGGTTCCCCACCGTTCCTTGCCAATACAGCCGGCGAAACACAATACAAGGTAAATAGTAATCGATTTTTGTTCTACTTAGTCTGCAACATTCGGCGGGAAACTGCAATAGATTTTGTAGAGCGATAGGAAGCAGTGGTAAAGGGGACATATAATATCCATGTAAAAATCAATGTTGAGTTACAGGTGATTAATTGGGAGACGTCTCTACATATTCCGAAGCAAGCGAATCTTTCCGCAGAAGGTATGGATTTGATATTGAAGCTTTGCGTTGGTGCGGATCGTCGACTAGGTAAGAATGCGGACGAAGTAAAGAATCATCCGTTTTTTGCGAGTATCGATTTTGAAAAGGGCCTGCGCCGACAAGTGGCACCTCATATACCTCGAATACAATATCCTACCGATACAAGCAACTTTGATCCGGTTGATCCCGATAAATTACGAAATTCCGGATCATCTGATTCCAATAAATCCGATGAGTTGTTGGACAATGGAAAACCGTTCCATGGTTTTTTCGAATTCACGTTTAGACGATTCTTCGACGACGGTGGTGGTCCTGCGTACCCTAGTCGGATAAGTTTAGACGATAACGACAACCAAGGTCCTGTCTACGTTTGACAATAGGTTGCTAAAATTCACAAGCAAGTTTCGTTCGTCCCCGAGATACAAAATGATTCGCAATGTCTCACGTTCGATTGTCAGATTTTTGTAAATATTGTTCGAAAGAATTTCGGTTCGAACGAAATTAGAATTGGTATGTGAAATTGTTGCTGTCGATTCAATGGAACGCCGTATATCGTACTATAAGCTTATGAAAACGAAAACAAAAACTCTCACGCTTGTTCCTTAGTTCTGATGTTGTGTACGTCCGTGCGTTTTGTTATGCCTATTCCAACTTTACATTACTTTACATTACATTATCTTACTTTACTCTACTCTACTCTGCTCTGCCCTGCTCTGCTCTGCTCTGCTCTGCACTGCTCTGCTCTGCTCTGCTCTGCTCTGCTCTGCTCTGCTCTGCTCTGCTCTCCTCTGCTCTGCTCTGCTCTGCTCTGCTCTACTTTACTCTACTCTACTCTACTCTACTCTACTCTACTTTACTTTACTTTACTTTACTAAACTTTAGTTTACTTTACTTTACTTTACTAAACTTTAGTTTACTTTACTTTACTTTACTTTACTTTACTTTACTTTACTTTACTTTACTTTACTATACTATACTTTACCTTACTTTACCTTACTTTACTTTATTTTACCTTACTTTACTTTACATTATATTATCTTACATTATTTACTTTACTCTACTTTCCTTTTCTTTACTTTACTTTACATTACATTATTTTACTTTTCTCTACTCTTCTTTACTTTACTTTACATTACATTATCTTACTTTATTACCTTTACTCTACTTTCATTTTCTTTACTTTACTTTACTTTATTTTACGTTACTTTACTTCATTTCTCTTTACTTTACTTCATTTCTCTTTACTTTATTGAATTTTATTTTGTTTCACCTTATTTTACTTTTTACCTTGCCCTACCCTACCCTATCCTATTCTATCCTATCCTACACTACTCTACTCTACTCTATTCTACCCTACCCTACCCCACCCTACCCTACCCTACCCTACCCTACCCTATTCTGCACTACGCTACACTACTGTACTCTACTCTACTCTACTCTACTCTGTCCACCCCTTCTGACTCGACTTGACTCTGCTTTCTTCTACTTTCCTTCGCTCTTCTTTTGCTTTTATTTAGTTTACAGTACCACACTTTATTAAACTTTTTTTCTGCTATTTTAGAAAGTCCTTTGGTGGCTACTTCCCCAACTCCATTGAATTCTTTATCATTTATTTCATAGTAGGAGATACGCTGGGTACATATTTCACTGTGTATCAAAAATTTTGGGCTGAATTAATCTAAAATCACAACGATGGCAGGACAGAATTATGCGTGGTCGCAAAATCCAAATTTATGGGCATTTATTATGAGTTTATAATAGAATCTCTAGAATTTTATTATTAGAATGTGATGCAGCATAGCTTGAAGTAAGATAGTTTTTATAGATTTGTGGCTCTTCATAAAAGTTTATGATTTTTTCGAAACGGTTCCCAATTCGGTATACATATACATATATATTTACAATTTCGAATACTAATACGAACATGGCGGTTAATTGAGAGGAAAGAAAGTAAATGATCGATGGCTGGTGTATATCTATGTATATATGTGTTATGCATACATATGTATATGCAAATATATATATATATATATATATATATATATATTTGTGAACGGAATGATATTGTGCTTGCCATTCTCATTTGAATTGGCTTCCATGCCTATCGGAAACACAACTTTGTATGTTTCAGCAAGTACTGTGATATTGCAGGTAATTAGAATAATGTGGCTTTTAAATGTATCGACCTTATTTAACTTCATTCTTTTTTTTACATTGAATGCTATTACAAATAATTATTCCTAAATATTCATTAGTACTGTACAGATATTTGAATGGATGTAATGTGTTCATTGTACATTTTATGCTGCTTTTAATCGTCGAATCTTTGTTTCTATCTCTCTACTCCACCCCTTCACCCTCCTCTCTGTCTTTTTTCGGTTCGCTATTGTTTCTTTCTATTCCTATCTTTACTTGTTTTAGTTTTTACAAAAGCGTTATTAATTTGCTATAGCGTTGCATACAGTTTACGTTTCGTGTGTCTCTTGCGTCTTTTCGGAATAACTGCAGATAATTGTGTGTAAGAAACTTTTCCGAAAAGAGCGAAAGACTGGCGGTTAGAGAGATTGGTTGCACAGAAAGATTGTTAATATAATTCATGTAAAAACGCGAATAACTAATGTTATGAAAAATCGCTTTATTCGTACTTTTCTTTAAGAGAGTTTTTATCATTCGTAAACTACTTCCTAACAAATAAGTTTTCTTAGATATGAATGTACCGATGAAACTGATCGAATCTGTTGATTGTAATATTTGTAATACGACTATTTAAATTTCAGTAAAACAAAATTTTCTTGCTGAACGGAACGGTAATACGACATGTACAATCGTATGATTTGCATAATATTTTCATTACAAAACACTTTGTTCCTCGCTTTCGTGTTCTTCTTTCATATATTATTTCGAAATTATTCTCGAGTCCTGAACGATACGAAGAGAAATGAACATTCAACGTTTCCACGTACTTCTGATCTTTTTATTCATCATAATTTACACTGCCACATGGATTTGTTTCAGTTGTTACGTGCTTCTGATTGTGATTGTAATTGTAATTTGTAATTGTAATTGTTACTGACTGTGACTGTAACCGTGATTGTGATTGTGATTGCGATTGTGATTGCCGTTTCGTCTTTTTCGTTGTCGTCTGATCAAAATTTGGTGTTTGATCAAATTTATTTGTTGCTTGAACGTTACAGTAAAGAGCAACGATCAACATTTTTTTCTGGAACACTTCGATGTATTCATTTTGCACGAAATAAATTACTGGAAAAGAAAGAAAATGAAGCGAGGAAAATAATAAATACCAAAGGGACTCTCTCTTGCTCGTTGTATCGTAAAAGTTTATTTTCTTAAGTTTAGTCGATAGATGAGAGATGTACGTGAGAATGGCACAAGAATTGAAGGAAGAGTGACTAATAACAAATGTTCAGTTGAAATCTCTTCTGTTATTTCGAACAGGTATTACAAACAATCGATCGTGAAACTATACGAAACGACAAATAATGTGAAACGTAATGATACGTCACGAAACACACGAATCGTTGCTCCACACCATACATATTTTATATATCCACTTATCGATCGTTCAAAAATCGTTTCAAATGCTTTTCGTCGAAAGATTCCATCCGACCATCGCACCGATGATCCGTCGCATTCTAGAACAATTAATTTGTACGTGTAAACGAGTCTACAATAATCTACACAGCGATACGAATATATAAGTGTTCCTTAACTCTGTTAACACGTTGTATGCCTTGAAAACGATTTTTCTGAATAATAAGTTCCGGAAGAATTTTCGAAAATTCGAAATCTTTCATACCGTGAGACTGAAAGTTGCCTAGAAAAATAATATATCTATATATTTGTTACATAAAGTAGTACGTCTTGAATAAATCATATTTTTCAAAGTTGAAAGGAACAGAAAGTCGTATCGTATCTTTGTAAATGATAGGCGGACAACGTGTTCAATTCGACGATTTGTTGATCGATTTGTCGAAATCACTCACTACGTACAGAAAATAAAATATTTTTATACCATGATATATACATGTACATAAACACTTACAATTAGTTTTAAATATTATTTGCGTAAACGTAAAAATATAACGTACTATGTATTTGTTTAAACTTTGCGCCAAGTGAAGTTCGGCTGGATTCGGCTCGACTCGATTCGCTTCGACTCGCCTCGTCTTGTCTCGCCTCGCCTCGCCACACATCTCCTTGCCTCGTCTCGTCTCGTCTCGTCTTGTCACGTCTCGTCTCAATTCGTCCCGACCCGCTTCGATTGGATTCGGCGAGACATTGCATATTCGACTATATTCGACTCGACTCGATTCGACTAGGCTAGAACGACTAATTGTAACGCCGTTACGGACGAATGCTCTTGCTTAGTTTCATTATCTTATAAATTGTATTTAATGCAATTCTACAATATAATATAAAGATCTGTTAACTTACGCGCGAAAGGAAAAGTGATTTTGAATCATGTATGCGGTTGTACATTTTGTATTATCTTTTCTGCTTTTGTAATTACGATATGGAAGCAAAACAGAGAGGCGTATACGTATTGTACTGTATGATATTTTAATATATCAAATTTTTGTATATATTTTCAATAACTACTTTAAATTAAAAGTATACATTCAATGCTTAGTTGTATAAAGTTGTTTTATATATATACATATACATATATATATTTCATAAAAATGATCGAGTGGATAGAAATGAATTTTGTATCGTGAAATATTTAGTAGCGTTCCCTCGAGAAACGATAGGGAAAGACTCAGTGTTCGCAAACATAATAAATGGATCGTAATTATAATAAATAAACATTTTTTACGCCTATATATATATATAGATTCAATCGTCTACTTCTCAATTTTTAATTGAGACAATTACAAAGTACAAGTGTAACAAGTAGGTAAATCAAGTTAGTATGAATTCTGACCCAACCATTTTTAAATTGTCCCGCGTTCCAGCGCAACGTACGTACGATAGTATACTATCGATGATGTTACCGTTCTCTACATACACATAATTTCATTAGAGTAGAAAAACACTTGCTAAATACAGCTGCACCAAAAAACTGGCACATTCTTTATATAAAAGTGATCTTCCTTCGAATACGTATACTTCGATTCTCGAAACGGAACTTTGTATCGAACGGTTTTTGCTTGGTGGAGAAATGTTTGTACTATTGACCGTTTATATAACTGTAGACTGATACTAGTCGCTTCCTCCAAGTCACTTGTATATATTGTATTTGCCTCTTACAGGTTTACTTTCTTCCGAAGGAAATCAATTCGCTGTGAAAGAAGGGAAGAAATACCGGAGAAAAGATGAATCGTGTTAGAAAGATTCTGTCGAGCAAAGAGACACGAGATTATTTAACGAGGCAAGCTACACAAAATTCGTACACTCGTGCATGCGCTTGTTCATATTCCGATCTCGTAATCATCTCGCGTCTCACTACATTCGTTTTATAGCAAACATTTTTAACATAGAAAAATCGCTATTTTGTTTCAGTACACATTTTTGGGGACCTATAGCTAACTGGGGCATTCCGATTGCTGCGATCGCCGATATACGAAGAGATCCTGAATTTATTAGTGGAAAAATGACGCTTGGTTAGTTTCGCAAATTTATTACATCTTCCGCTACAAGTAAAATGATTTTTTTCAGAATTCATTCCGTAGATTTAGTGCATAAGAACATGTAGGAACTTGTATCCAAAAACATCCGAAACATTTGTCGAGTTCGCGATTGTTTTAGTCTTCTGTTGTTTTGGTCAAACAATCTCAAATCAGAGAAATCCCAAATATATTATTTATTATAACTAGACTGCAGATTTTTATGCATTTATGGAGACATTAGCTGGGAGACATATAAAACAATAGAATAGTAGAAAAATCTAACAATGATACATTGTTTTTAATGTAAAGACGCCGAGATGAAATGAAGTATGAAATGATGCAGGACATTTTTATTCGATTCGCGGTCTGATTACAACAAATGAATTACGAAATTCGATCTAACTATGCGCGTCGAACTTGACAAATGAATACACATGTACTAATTTGTTTCAGCTTTGTGCTTATATTCCGCAATGTTTATGCGATTCTCTCTGAAGGTGCAGCCACGAAATTTGCTTCTGTTTTCGTGCCACTTTGTTAATGAAGGTGCACAATTGACGCAGGGTACCAGATTTCTTAAACATCATTTTTCAAGCAAGAAGGAGTAACAGCTTCGAATAATTATTTCAATGTTTTTAAAAGTACAAAGCTCTTGTTGAAACCCTATCTTCAAATTGCCATTTTGTAGCGTATATATCGTTGCATTTTACCAAAGTTTCATAAGTAATTCTTAAAACACACGATACTATGTACAATTTAAATATAACCTCAGTTACTATTAAACTTCTATAGTTTCTATGTCTGATTAAATAACGTAAGAAATATCGACGTTCGAACGGAGGAGGTAATAGAAAATTAGTTTATACAATAATATTATAAGTGTTATGTATTATCAAAAATATAAGAAGTACAAAAATGTGCTTAAGTAACAACTTGTAATGGCAATGTTGCGACGTTAGGCATAAAGCCGATGCCACTCGTTTACAAGCTCTTTTGTTTTATTCCTCTCATCAGTGTCGCTTAAACCTAACATAAACTGATTAATATATACGCTTCTCGAGTAGTTTCACTATAGAATATACAAACTACATAAAATCTTTAAAAATTCAATTATAGTCTCGTAATCAGTGGTATTCATCTAAATTGGATGGATTATATGTATAGTGTTTCTAGTATATTATAAATGTATATATCGACTAAAAATCTCCACGGACGGAATCGCGTTACAGAAATATGTATTAAATGACTATTACTATTTGATATAGCTAGCGTCTGGAAAGATAATACGCTATTGTCGAGGCGATTAACAGAATCCAGCTAGTTTGGATGGATGCAGCACCAGCTAGCCGGCACTTGAACATGTCGTACCTATAAAGCAGAACAGTTAATAATTAAATTAATAATTAACTAGATAGATGGACGTGTAAATAATTCAGGAACGAGGAACGACTTCACCAACCTAGTTTCTTTATCGTTGATTAGATTACTAAATTCAGCTTCCACCAACTGGCCATCGTAATACGTGATCAGATCTTCGAACGGATATTCGAAACCTTGCTTGCATTCGCATTTGTAGCCACCCGTTTCGAAACCTCTACCAAGGATGGGCACGCACTGTGCAAGCAAGAACGAAAACGAATGAAATGGTCTAATCTTTCTTATCGCGAGCAAATATCGATATTTATGTAATCAGCAACAGGAAAAGAATTTGATATCCGGTAACTTACATACGAGGTTTTCTTATCACATTTGTGGCTACCCTTGAATGCATTCGGCGCATAGAACACATCGTCGCATTGATTAATATCGAGCTGAAGTAGGTCCATAGTAACAGCTATGACGCCTCTGTAAAGATTTTAATATAAAACGCGATCTCGGTTCTTCTCTTTCTCTTTCTTCGCGGTGAAACTGGTTTCGTATCCCTATGGTGGAGTACCTCGGATTCGATCCCGCATGCACATACTACAACCCCGTTCGGTCGTCCATGTGGACAAAAATACTTACTTGAATTCCAGTTTCTCTTTCAAACTGTCCCAACCGAAAAATGGGGATGCATAGGTAATTACCCATTTCTTCACTTTACCGTTACAGTCGAAATACGGAGTTGTCCAATGGCCGTGGTTCAAGTTTGCTGCCCTGTACAGACGTTGCGTGTTCCCATACATTAAAATAAATTCTATTTGAGAGATAAATTTCCTCCTGCTCCCCAATCCCATGCACCAAATCTCTTTAGCCTTTGATCACGCGTTGCATACGCATTGTTCCTGATAAAATTCATTGTCTGATGCGACAGAAACATCCGATTTGCAATGACTACAGAAAATCTTGTTTCCCCCATTGTTTCTGTTCATATAATACATTCGTTCTTACCTATAGGAATCTGGATAATGTTCGTATTTTTTCAAATACTCTCCGGTTTCGTTGTATCTAATTTTAATTTTCATGTAATATTTCTCCAACTCGTCAAAGTTTGTTGCCCATCTTTGTTTTAGTACTTGGAAATAATTCTTCTTCGTGTAAACCTCGTCTAAAAACATGTTTCTCGTATGGTTAAATGTCGACATTTTATCGAGCGACGCCGTTCTATCGCAAATCTTTACCTGTATCGTTCAACCTAGCTAAATCTTCGACTTTGAACTTTCGAGTATTCAGTTGAGTTTTATAAGCGTACGGAGCAAAGAGCGTTCGATTTGTGAACTTGTTGCGATCCCAGAATGTTCCAGCAGACCAGATTTTGGTATCCCCAAGAACCAGAGCTAGAGTCTCCCCAATCATTTGATCTTCTGTCAGAGGTCTGTCGGCTACTCTTTTACCAGAATAAACTTCATGCGGATCGTTGATTTGTAGAAACGCGCTAATGAAATTCGCTAATCTTGTCGCCATTTTTGCTTCGTTTTCGAAGAATTCTTTGACGCCGAAACCTATATCTCCGCGCAATGTTAATTCTTCTTGCGTGTAACTGTAATTGCATAGATTACGATTTATAATGTTCATATTCTATCGTTATAATTATAATTTGAACACACCTCTGGCACGTCCGTGAATTCACGCTCAAGATAAACTTGAGAGTTTGATCGATATTCACTTTCTCGGCTCTTAGAGATGCTGCCCCGGATGAGTAATTTCTATAGTGGTAATATTGCTCGAGATATTTTTCTCGAACATACGGCTTTGCCTTCTCCCATTGCACCGGCATTTTATGAATCCCTAAAGTGTCAAACATCATGATTAGTAAACGTCTAATGTAATGAAAGGTCGACATACCCACAGGGGTCCCTAATGATCGAAGTTAGGTGCATGTGACCTTAAAATCGCAACTAAAAAAAACCTTACATCCTATCTTAGTACAATCGTATCCATTATAGTATTGTTCTTGAGTCGCTCTCTCTACAATTTCTCCCAGATAAGGGCGTCTAACTACAGTTGGCAGCCTAAAACCTGGCTTGCATCTGCACTGATATCCGCCGCGACGAAAACCCCATCCGTGTATCGGTTCACACTGCGAGTACAATACAAATTTAAATCGATACATAAATTATGCTACTCGCTGCATTATAAAATAGTTTATTCTTTTTTCTTTTGTATCTAATACCTCTGTAGTTTCTGGTTTGCATCTCGCTGTGTTTGAAAATTTATTAGGTCCGATGTTTCCTTTTCCCTTAGGGCATTGATTTATATCTATTCTCTCAAAATCCATCTCTATCACGGATACGGCTGTATATCTGAAATTCACAGTGTTAGTTAGTTTCGAGACTAAGAATTAAATGGATATAACTACTGGTTATAATTTTGTACATACGTTGGATACTCTACGTGTCTGAAACCTGTATGCCTCGGATAAATGTCTGCGATTGGTACAACTGCCGCAACTAGCCAACGATTCGATCTGCCGCAATCAAAGTACGGTCTAGTCCATTTTACAGGTCCAGGATATTCGTCGGCACCTCGTGGACCATGAAAAGTAAATGTGTCATTGGTGCCATTGGCATATCGAATTGCAACTTGGTACGTTGTTTTGGTGTCGTGTCTCTGCTTGACATTGTCTGGCAACCATTTTTTGTACCTGTGTATAAATAGAGAGCGATATAAAATCACATATATAATAAAACTGATTTGTTCGACGTTCTGTTAACACAGCTTGCTTCCACTTACCATTCGTTTATACGATAATAGTCGGTCGTGTAATCTTGGCTTAGACTACTGCTCGCGAAAGCACCGAGATCTTGCACGGTAAATGTGTTTCTTGTAGATATTCTCTCTAAATGTATCGGGTCGTTGAAATCGTCAGCCCTGAAAGTTCTTGGTGCGAATCTGGGCATAGTTTTATTGAAAAAGCCTCTGTAGGACGGAGAATAGGACATGTTTGGGGAGAAATAAATAGCAGAGGCGTTTATATGCGGATTTGCAGAAACATCGGCGACCGTCGATAAAAAGTAGTACATCATGCCTGGATCATACGTGTCGTTGATCGCTGGACGTATGAATCGTGATTGCAGAATGTAACTCCAGAAAAAGGATCTACTAAGTGCCATGTTATGCAGATGCAACAGAGCAGTCCTATTAGGGAACACGGGATTAATATTAATATCTTTGATATCGGGTAAATGAGAGACTGAGTCTTCTGACAGGTAAAGATCTCCGAGGTGTTGTATAGGACAATTTTCTTCGTTGATTTTGTCCATTTTGAAGCGAATTTCGTCGAAGGCATCTCTGGCTTGCCACTCATATTGACCGACAACGCCCAAACAGAGGCTCGCGAGCACTATCACATAGATTTTCGAATTGACGTGTTCCATGTTTGGAAAGAATGTTGTTATTGTTGTTGTTTGAAAAGCGTTTCAAAAGCGAATGAACGTCCGTTTACGTTCCACACCACATGAACTCATCGAATCCACGGGAAACGTTTTCTGCACTTTACACAACTTTACACTCGTGCCCGTGTCGCTTTCGTTTGTCGTATGTTCTATTCCTACTAATACTAACTACTGCCTACTACCAACACCTACATGTACGTAGTGCATCGGTTCTGACGTCATTGATTCTGCATTGTCCAGTTGAATGTAACTTATCAATTGATAATAAGAAAAGAAGAAAGAAAAGTGCGTGCATATGTAATCGACAGTATTAGTCGTTCGACTCGACGCGCAAGTATTATTCCTCTGTTTTAGGTTATCCAACCCTAAAAATTCGCTAAAGGAAAAACAACGGAATGAAACGGTTCAGCTTTATTCGAGTGAATCATTCGTTATGTAGTTTGGTAATTAATTCGGAGAAGTTTCTGTGAGAAAAAAAAGACGTGTGCTTGTGTTTTGAAATATTGAGTCGGGCATAGAATTTTTCTGTTTATTTTATCGTAATCATGAAATTACATAAAAAATATAGAAATTTTGCGATGAAAGGCATGCCAGCTACAGCAGTAGCAGCAGCAGCAGCAGCAGCCTCGACAGAAAAAAAAGAGAAAGAAATAAAGTATAGCTTAATATGAAATAACATTTAAATATCCTTTATTATGATAATTCTCATAGCGCCTTGGTCCATCGACCCCCATTCCCCCAGACTTGACTCTCCCAAGTGTACGTATGAGTATTCCGCTGGCTGTGGCATTATTGTCCCAATACAGGTCTTCACCCTTATTTATCTGCAAAAAAAAAGAGAATCTCTCATACCTAAACAAGTATTTCGAGGAGACAGCTTGCTGGGGGTCTCCTCGTACTTTAATGCGGCTGTTCATGCATCTTTACATCCTGAGAAAATTTCTGTAATGCATCGTACATGGTCTGGGTTCGAAACTCGTAACGTTAACGTGGGAAATATTCTTCGGAAGAATCTTTACATACATAACTTATCGTCGACGCATCCTCTTATGTAACAATATCATATCGTGTTCACGAACAACTTTTCATTTTTTTTAATAATATCAATTACTAATTTTATATTCTTCGTGAAAAAAGTTGTATAAATCCTTTTTGCAAGCAACGAATTCTGTTTCGTTATCGTTTCTGGCACGATAAGGTGTTTTAGAAAAATATTCATCGACTCGTTGTGGCGTTATAATATTGTATATTTCTCAAAATGACGATTGCTTGCTGGCTTACCATTAGAATATACGTACATACAAATTTAGACATACAAAATAACAGAGAGCAACGCGCGGAGGAGAATAAAACGATTGATAAATAATATACACTTCGTAGTGTTGATCAAAATAAGTTGTGGCATATACATATATATGTTTATTTAAATAAATAAATTGACCTATACATAGGTGTTTTTCTTCGTTGAAATTCCGATCTCCCACGACAATGGCTCCAGAGTTGAGTAAAAAGTGTATTGTCTGTGGAGTGTGCTGACAACTAAGTAATGAGAGATAGAAAAAGTGGGATGGGTGAGGGCGGGGTGGGGAGCAGGCTAGAGAGCAGAAAGGAGGGAGGCTAGAGATAGAAAGAGAGGCGGCGATAGAGAGAAAGAGATCGTTGTTAAGCGAATAGAAAAAGAGTTGATAAAGCGAGACGAAATGAGAATGAGAAGAGGTAGATAGGAGTATAGGAGAGCGAATAACATGAAAGAAAGAAGATGGTAGAAAAGGAGGAAAGAAGTGAGAGAAAGAAAGGCAAAAAGGAAAAAAAAGGGAAATTAAGAAGGAAACGGTTAAATTAAATTTAATTGACCAATGTTCGGTGGTCGATAAACTCGAATAGTATATCTATCGATAATTAATTTTTCATAGAATACATGTTTCGAGTAATAAGAATACCTAATGGTTAAAAAAAGTAAAAAGTTTCGAAGGAACAGGTTTCTGCCATCGAATGTGCAAGCATTAGCTCTCTCTCTGTCGCTCGTTCTCGTTCGAGGGACGCGGGTGCGCGTTCAACCAGACAGGCGGTTTACGGTTGAAATCAGGACCGTATCTCGGTTTCTGTAACCTGCTCTTTAAGTAATTTGAATATTATCCGCAGAATTGACCGATCATCGATATGAAATTGCTTTCCATATGTAGAGAAACTATTTCTGCAAGGCTCGAAAATCGAAACAAATACTCTTTCATCCTTACATCTCTCTTATGTGTCGAGTAAGTGGCAATGAACATTACACTAACATGTATACTTGCATACGTACAAGCGCGTCATACGTAAATACATATACATATTTACTTAATTCACGACGCTGAGTTTCCGTTAAGAAATTTCTACAAGAAATTCTATAAAATTGCAAGATCAAGAGAGACATTTCGCGAATATTTTTGTAATGCTACCTGTAGCACGAATGCTAGGAAAATGAAGAGACAACGGACATAAATTCGTACAGTTGTGCGTAAAATGATTGTAGAATGTATTCATGTGTACATAAATGATCCGACATATGTACTTATGTAGATTGTTCGATCGGAACTATGCATACGACATATCTGTACGTAAAACGTATGTTACATCTACTTCACGTATGTACGTATACACATATGTTGTATCTGTTTAGATGTAATCAAGGTTTAGCGTAGTTAGATTTGGCAGAAGAACACATAAACATGCACTCGAAAGAATAATGCAACATTAAGATTATAAAATAATTTCGGTCTACTGCGTAGACACTTGAAATTTCGTGAAAGGGGAAAGTAAAGGTGCCGTAGGAATAATTGTCCTGACGACTGGCAGACTCGCAAGCTCGCAGGTTCGCAGGTTCGCAGGTTCGCAGGTTCGCAGGCTGGCAGGGTGAGAGGCGAGAAGCGAGAAAAGAACAAGAAGGCGAGCGGTAGGGGACCAGGGACGAGTTGCGACGAGTCTGACTAAGGCGGGGCTCGCATATACCGCGCGAAGAGAGGTAAGCGGTTAAATCGGATTGGATTGGGGCGCAACTAGCAAGTAAGCGGACGTGGAAACTGGTTTGGTTTTGTGGGGCTTGCACCACTGCACCGCTCTTTCAGCGAGACAGTCCAATTTATGCATTGCGGCTATGTAGGGACTACACGATATCGAAACGCTGCGCCCGGGCTTACTTCACTTACCGTCATCATTCGTTGCAATATTATCAGAACTTTGCAAGTGCCTACAAGATCAAATTCACCGCAGTACATCGGCTTTGGTTATACAACACAGTGGTTATATTTTTTCGGAAGAAAGTGGTGTAAAATAAAACGCGGAAGTGAAGCGAGATACACACGCAGCACGTTCAAGATCGCGAAATTATTGGTGAATTTCGTAATATGAATTTTATACCAGTTGAACGATTGTGACCGTTTTGTGACGCATCTAGTGCTCCGTTACACAGTTTCCTCAAAATTTATACTGGAAAGTCTTCAAATCTTGTGCAGGTACATCATTTTTATGCGTATCGTTTTGCTATTTCTTTGGTTGTTTCGCCGACGGATATTTATTCGCTCTTGTTGTATTTATTGCGTCGCGTAAGGTCGTACGGTTTCAGTCGCGTTTATTTATTTTCCATTTCCACGGTGTCATTGTGTTCGAGAGAGGTTATGGTATGTCGCGTTGACACAATTGTTGCTTCTACAGATAACCTTTTGTCATTGTTCTCGCGGTTTTATCGTTGTATTTGTTTGCCGGTTCTTCCATCCGAACATTCAAAAACTTGAATATATATTGGATAAATACTCTGCGGCGCAAAATTTACCGTAATGATCAATTATTACCGATACGAAGTAGACTGTATTAGAACTTCGTACCTGCATATATGCCTACGTAAATTCGATTATTTCTATTCCACTACTGTAAACATTCTTTTTGTAAATGTTTGTTAGTCATTTATTTATTTCATGATAAATTTAGAAACAGAGAAAATTGATTTTTTCTGTCACTTAACAAATTGTTGCATTCGGTCTGCGAAGGAAATTGGCGCGTGCAAAAATTCCGTAGATTCGTTGAAATTCAAAAGAAAAAAAATAATAAACGAGCGTATGTTATCTAGACGTAAATATACATACGTATATACGTAGGGGTGCCGTGTACGTAGGTGTATCTATAGTGTGCATGATGCTAATACGTCGAGGAAACATTTCGTAGTTGAATCATTATTGCAAAAAATAAGTGCGAGAAAATTATTCATTTCGGGAAGTCGATTCATTCAAACGATTGAAATTAGATCAGAAGACAATAGACGACGCCTCTTGTGCGTGCCATTTATGTCCGTGATTCGTTATTTCATACAAGTGCATATTGCACGCGATCAACTTTTTCTTCTCAGTTTTTGCACGAGCCAATCAGAATTTGCGAATGCGCCTCAAAAGAAAATGGCTAACTCGTGTCGCTGGGTTCGAGCGTATCTTTGCGCGTCGTTTTGTGAACCCCGTAGTCTGCAATCACGTTGACGTCTATCGCCATTTCCTCGCAGGAGGATTCTGTTCATTTACTTTCTAAGGTATATACAATTTTCTTATCTTCAAGATTTGAAAAGTTTCTTCTCGATGTACATTTCTAACGGTGCGTTTTTCAAAGCGAGTGCTAATTCGTCGGTTAGAGGGGCATGTGTTGATGTTATTGTGAGTGCAAAAGTGCATCAACGTATTCTTCGCGAAATATGGATACAGTTTCATTGCCGGCCGGCAAATGATTCGTAAAAAATTCATTTTGATGCTGTTCCTCACGGAACTCCAATCGCATTGCAATCGTGTTGATCAATTATTTCCAATCTTTTTCTAGTGATTAGAAAATGCGAAACTATTGTATTCCGGAGTATTATTTTCGATACGATATTTTCTTTTTCGTTTTTCTCTCTTTCTCTCTCTCGCGCTCACTATTTCTCTCTCTCTCTCATTCTCTCTCTCTCTCTCTCTGTCTCTCGCTCGCTCTTTTTTCTTTGGAGGGGTACTTTATCCAAGACCAAGGCTAGTAATACATGTACGAATATTAATATCTCATCTACGAAAGCTTTGCCGTTCCATAAATTTCATTCGTACATCCGAGGATAAGGACATACGACGTTTCAGAGCTGCGACATCCGTTTATTCTTGAACGCGGGAAATTATACCTACAGCTATTCGCAAAATTCAGTGTACACGCATATTAGAAGTATGTTTATTCAAACAACAGACTAATAACATAATTATTTGTTATAATTTTTTCTTTTTTTTATGTGGCTGATGTATTTTTCTTTTTAATCGAAAATACGTTAAAAACAAAACTTTTGAAATTTATAACATTTATAATGTTAACAAAACGTGGAGTGTGTGCGTGGTCATTATCTTGTTGGAAGCGATACATTGGTGTCATTTCTAATTTTTTAACAGAAACTTGGAAATATTGTTTGAAAATATTCAAGGTTTTGTCCATTGTTTCCAGTATATTCTCTGTTTGTATCCCCTGCTGTATTTAAAAGTTGCTCACATCTGATTTCTGCGTTCGGCTTTGCTCCATACGATTTTTTTGCCACCTGCTCCTAATAAGTATTAAATGACACGACCTCTTCCTAAAAACTTTCTGAGCAATTGGTTCTTCTGTTTTATTCTATTTACTTTAGAAGTATAACAAAACTCTGCAAATGTATCCTTCGATACAGGTTTACTAAGTCTTGAGGAAACATTCACTGTTAATTTTTTTGGCATACTAGTATTAGGTTTAATATCTTTAATCATATTTTGAAAGAATTTTCTTTCTCTCTTGATCTCTATTATTTTTTAGCATGCCTTCATATTTAAACTTATTAACTACTTTATGTACAATAGAATAAGTTCTATCAACTATACTAAATTAATAATAATTTAACACAAAGAAAGATCTGTCCTTTCTCTTCGCAGCCACTGTTGTAGCTGATAGATAATATCAAATGAAATTTGATCAATTTGTCATGCTATGTTGCATAGTGACGTTCTATCTATAATAAAAATTTTAAGGGATTCCCATTCTGTATGCTCAATTTTGTGATTAGCTGTACATTCACTATATAGTATGTGCTTCATTTGTGATCTCCATGTGCTCCATTCACGTTTCTTATGCGTGCTCCATTCGTGATTGAGAAGATTTTGAAAATTCATCGTTTGTGCTATTCGTTTTTTCTGTCTTGTTGTTCTTCTCATTCGTTGCTGATACGTACCCGTTGGAATCTCGTTTACCAAAAAAATAAAATGTATTTGTAATCAGAAGAGACAAGAATGTACAGTGTAATTTGAGAAAAGAACTACAAAAATGCTAATGCTTTTATTCGTTATTACAATTAAAAAACAAAACGTACATATGTAAACAATGTCATTATTATCTTATTAATATCTTAATGTTATTAAGATCTTAACGTAACAAAAATATAGATTACTTTGGTTTAGGATGTATAAATAATATTCTTGTCTTGTCTGTGTATGTTGCACCGTTCGACTAGACAATTGATTAGATCTGTTATTTTCCAGCTATGGCGGAAGGGAATGGGGAAATAAAAATGGAGGAAAAACAATCTAAAGAGGATATGGAGTACGTCGAAAGAACAGAAGATTTTTCGAAATTAATTCAATATGGTTTGGATGAAAAAGTAGCCGCAAAATTGGATGAAATTTACAAAACTGGTAAATTGGCCCATGTGGATCTGGACGAGAGGGCGTTGGACGCTCTCAAGGAGTTTCCCGTCGACGGCGCCCTGAAAGTACTCACACAGTTTCTGGAGTCGAATTTGGAGCACGTCTCAAACAAGTCAGCATACCTGTGCGGCGTAATGAAAACCTATAGGCAAAAAAGTCGTGCAGGTCAAGGTACTGGCACCGGTACTAGTACAACACCTAAAGCACCGGATGAGGATAAAATAAAGGTAAGCTCGTTATCAACTATATAGTTCTTTTTCTTTTTTGTGGATTTACACTTATAGCGAATAATTACTAAAACGAATTGCACCATTCCACAGATGATCCTCGAACGAACTGGGTATCCTTTAGATGTAACAACGGGACAAAGAAAATATGGTGGGCCTCCTCCGAATTGGGAAGGTGCGACTCCAGGAACCGGTTGCGAGGTAAACAGCATCTCTTAACAAGAGATAGAGTTTAGAGACAAAGAGGGAGAGGAGGGAGAAATTTGGCATAAAATTCTGTTGGTAACGAGATCGTTTTTCCGTTTCAGGTATTCTGTGGAAAAATCCCAAAAGATATGTACGAAGACGAGTTGATTCCCTTATTCGAAAAATGTGGAAAAATTTGGGATTTAAGACTAATGATGGATCCGATGGCAGGTTGCAACAGAGGATACGCATTTATCACTTTTACCGACAGAGAAGCGGCTCAGCAAGCAGTCAGGGAGGTATGTAGACATTTTTTAATCTTGTCACGGCATAGGTACATGTTTGTGAAGCGTACAAATTCTGATACCCTCTTTAACAACATCTTGCTATGGGCAGATCGGCTCCCTTCATTTTTGTTTATACAACATGTAAACACACGTTACAAAATTGTTATTGCTATCAAAATATTCGGTCTTTCGAAATGTTTAAATACATATAAATATAACTATTGTAGATATTAATATTAAACCGTTGTTTTTGTATCGCAATCTATATTTTTCGTCTACTCTTTATCCGTATTTGCTTGCATCGGTATCATTTTATTCAATATTGACGTTGTCGTTGCTCATTTAACCGTGTAACCGTGTACCCGTGTAACCCGTGTAACCCGTGTAAACGCGTAACCGTGTAATCGTGTGACCGGTAAGTAGAAGGCTAAGAAACTTCGGGTTCTATATGCCGACTATGCATCATTGTCCCGAGTTGTTTGGATATTTATATTTTAACCGATTCAATTACATCAAATCGAACTTGTTATCCGAAATTCTTCCCGTTTTTTCTATTTCTTTTCTGAATTAAACATTTCGAACGAAGTTTTTCATATTCCTATGTGGCTTGTTCTACGTTACGTTTTCACGCTTCGTTTCCAGTAGTTTGAACTGCGATATCATATTATTGTTTCGCTAATGATCAAAGTATTATATAGAAGACTTTTCAATTGGATTATTTTAGTTGAGAACAATCCACATATTTATTTCGTTAGCGTATATGTCCCTGACCATGGAATCGTGTTTAAGTATATAATTACATCCAACACGTCCCTCTAAATTTACCAAGATTGCAATACTGAAAAAAGAAAGATCCAAGTACATATGTACGTATGTACATACGTATAGACGCGCGCGCGTACACACACGCACACGCACATGCATACACATAAACAAACGAAGACACGTACACTCACAAAACCGCACACACGCCCATACAAATATAGACACCACCACAAATATAGACACTCCCACACGTCCTTATACACAGACACATTGACAAGTCCTAATACAGAACAATAATAAAGTGTTGATCCATGTAGAAATACAGGAAATCCAGTAAGGACAACAATAGGGGAAACAAACGAAGGAAGCGTCGTTCAACAGAATGACGTGGTAAAAAATAACACTAAATTTTTAGAAAATATATTAAATTAATTTAGTTAACCGTTTACAATGGCCACTTTGTTGGATTCACGGTTTCGCTACATGGCTAACCACCGAATACACGTACACACATATACACACGTACATTTACACGCATACAAGCATCGATTTATGCAGCCACGGACACGAGCAGGCACATGCATACGCATATTCGTCTATACGTATATCTATACGTATGCGTGTGCGCGTTCGTATAGGTATACGTATACGTATACGTACACGTATATATGTATACGTACAAGAACGAAAAGATCACACGCATACATAGATACATACAGACATTAATATGATATCCTATGGATGAGTTTCTTTTTCCAGCTCTCCTCTTTGCTCAGTGGGCAAAATTGGGAGTGGAGAACCTTCCAGAATATTGATGATGAAATAATGATAACGATAACGATAATAATAACGATAATGTGATGATCATAATAATATGAATAATAATAATAGTGATAGTAATAGTAATAGCAATAGCAATAGTAGTTGGTAGGTGTAATAATAATGATGATGCTGATGATAATAATAATAACAATAATAATGCAATAGCAATAGTAATAACAGTAAAAATATAAACAATCAATAATCACAGAAAAGACAGCAGCAATGCTAATAATTTTGATAGTGGTAACGATAAAATTGATAGATATAATAATAACATGACAGTGACAATATATTAGAAGTAACAATGATTATCTTTAAAGGAAACGTAGAGAAGAATAGAATAGAAATAGGATAGAATAGAATAGAATAGAAAATAAATATCTCGCGTGGTTAAATTGGTTGGGGGTATGTGCACAAAATTGGTCGGCTCTTTATGGGATAGTGAAAATTTTTGTAAGGAAGTTTGGAAAAAATTGGTAGGCTTAAAATTTGTTTCCAGGAACACGTGATCCGTGTACGCCGGTTTCCTATATTGTGAAGACTCGAGCGACAAAGCGCATGCCACTTTCTCGCTTTCATGGAACCACGCCATGTTGATTATTTCACTAAATTGCACAATTTTTGAAAAATTTTTGCCTAAATTTTCCTGTTCTTTCGCAATTACATAAAACACAAATTATCTAATTGGAACAATATTAGGCATGTGTCTGTTTTCTTCATCCCACAGCTCGATAATCACGAAATAAAACCCGGCGAGAATCTGAAAGTAAAGATTAGTGTTCCTAATCTACGACTTTTCGTGGGAAACATACCAAAGTCAAAAGGCAAAGAGGAGATCTTGGAGGAATTTGGTAAATTAACAGGTAAAGTGAATTCGAGGCGTGTGTACCTACCTATCTACCTATACCTACCTGTCTACCTGTATTGTAACTTAAGAGTGGTAGCTTTTAAGTAGTGGTTGTAGATGGTATGGAATTCTGGAGCATCCAACAAAACAAAACGGTGATCGCGCGCGCGTGATCGTGCGATCTACGATCTACGATCTACGATATATTTACCTGTGGCACCTTCAGTTCTGGTCAGTCTCCTTGCCTCTCGGTTTATTAGTGAACAGTAACACCTCTCTGGTCCAAGTCTTCTTTTCCTCGCATATTTAGGTTGAGTTATGAGTTATTCGCTTCTCGCCAGTCACAGCAATCACACGTCACATTCCTCCGTTTCCCCATCTCGCTCATCTCGGATTCTCAGATTCTCTGATTTTCCGATTATCCGATTCTTTCTAAATCGCCCACCATTTTGTCTCCACCTACACATTTCCGTGCCCGCTTTTCCTTTGGTTTTTTCGTATACATATGTATTCCTGCATACTGGACCCGTTTCTTTTCTAAGCCGTTCATACAATTTCTAACACTTTCACTGGAATCGTTTCGACTCGACTCGACTCGACTCGACTCGACTCGACTCGACGCGTCGATCGCACCCTCTCTCTTTTCTGTTATCTACATTTTCTTGTATATTTTTTTCCTTTTTTTTGGTTTTTCTCGTTTCTTCCAATCACAAACAATGCGGAAAAGAGACGGAGAAACTGAAAGAGAGAAAATGTGTGGAAGCAAATAGAGTATACGAGTCTCAGTTTGACCGGAAAGTTGTTAGATTGCGATTCGGTGTATGCAAAGATAACCGCGTGGTTGTTGCCCGTGTTTTCCTCCCGTGTTCGATCGTGTTCGATCGTGTTCTCTGCGTGGCGACACACTAACGCGGCGATTCATGACTGGGCCTCGAGCATGGGGGTATGGGAGATTTGCGTGGACCGCTGGGGCGTTTGGCTCGCTAACAAACGGACAGGCACTCCCATCCACCTATCCACCGATCCAAGCATATTCTAGCCCATCTAATATCTGATAAGCCCACCACCTGGTCCAGCCACCTCGTGGCCTCGATCATCTCCGACCACCTCCGACCACCTCCGATCATCTCCGACACCTGGTCCGGGTCCAGTCTTCCTGATTTGATCTTTGTCAATGATCCAACCAAACATCTTATAATCAATAACCAATAATCAAATAACCAATAATAACCAACAACAACTACAACAACCGTATGCAGTTAGTTTTCCTGGTGTTGCCTCCGCGATTCACTTTCCACGATTATGAATCACGATCCTCGGCAAACTTCGCTTGCCCCGACCCGAAAAATACGTACGACATGTTTAAAAACCTACCCGAAGGTCGCTTCACGAAATCCCACGTTCAGACAGCCAATAAGCAGGTGAAATTGTAAAAGGCAAGCTTAATTGGCACTCTCCTTCCACATTATTCTTACAGCTGAATGATTATGAGATTCGGAAAGGGAAAAAGATTGGTGTTACCGTATCTTATAACAATCACCGCTTGTTTGTGGGAAATATTCCAAAGAATCGAGACCGAGATGACTTGTTCGAAGAATTTACAAAGCACGCACGTAAGTTGACAAATTGTCCTTAAATCAGCAACAACCAGTAACCAAAGGAAGTTCTGGGGGACAGATGGCGGGATCAAATATCTGTGTTGTCTTTAGAACAAAAACAAAAAAAAACAAAATGCAAAAAAAAACCCGATCGGCTATCTATTCTCACTTCGTTGAAAGATCGGAGGTGTGTGTCAGGTGGGTTGACAATCGCGGTAACCCTCTTGCAGAACTTTATCAATTCGCCGAATGATTCTCGTCGATTCTTGTCGATTTTTCCTCGACTCTCATCGATTCACCCGTCGGACTCGATTGGACTCGATTGAAATTCGACTCGACTTGATCACCTCTGATTTGCTTCGCCCTCGCCTAGCGAATTAGCGCGCTATATGTGTATGTACAATACATACAATACGTACCGGTAATAACATTTGTAATAATATACCTATAGTACGACGAGTCTTGTACCCCCGCAAAATTTTACTTTTCACTAGTTTATTTTCAATTTCAACGACGACATTGTTTCATTGGTTCGAATTGTTTCTTTAGTTTTTAACGGAACTAGCATTTCTGTTCGGGCACCAGGTGTAGAAGCGACGATCCTATTCGATCCGATTCGACGCGTCCCACGATCAAATATATATACATACAGGGTGAGGCACTAACAATTGCCACCTACAATAACTCCGAAAGTATGATAGTAGTATAAAAGTTTCCGAAATAAAAATTGCATCGGACAACAGGAACCGTGGCGTTAATCTTTTGTTGCTAGGTGGAGTCGCTTTAGAGATATGAAGGTCACCGTTGTTTTTTTTTTTAATAGAATGCAACGGTTTGTTACCTGTTTTGTAATAGCGGCTATTCAGACGAATCCAACGAGGTGCAACATGAAGGTCTGTGAAGGTCGGCAAAGGTCATTTATGATCAAAAACGCGAAAAAAGCTTGCATTTACAGAAGGTGTTCAAAGTGATTTCTATTGGTATCAATGCAATGCTGCAATCTTCTTATCACGGATTGAGTAGTATTTCCTATCACTTCGACGCTAATCGAATCGTATGCTGTAATCATTTATTGTACAAATGTATTTAATTGTACGGCGTGTGGGGCGAGAACGTTCAGGATATCTCGTTCAGCGAAACAACTAAACCTGGTAATGTCAAGTAAACACTTCAGAACGATATCGCAGGCCATCGCTAATAAGAATGGTAAGATTAGTATCAATGTATTTTGTCGATGAACAAACCGATACGCTTCTCATTTACGGAGAATGCCACCAAAATTCAGTAAGAGCTACAGATTTATGTACACGCTGTACAATTCAATACGTTTGTACAATAAATTGTTACAGTATGTGATATTCGATAAGTGCCAACGCGATAGGAAATACTACTCAATCCGTGATAAGAAGATTGCACCATTGCATTGATACCAATAGCAATCACTTTGAACACCTTCTGTAAATGCGAATTTATTTCGCCTTTTTTGTCATAAATGACCTTCGCTGACCATCAAGGACCTTCATGTTGCACCTCGTTGGATTCGTCCCAATGGCCACAATCAGAAAACAGGTAACAAAATATAGCAGTCTATTTAAAAAAATAAAGGTGACCCCTTCACATTTTTGAAACGACTCCTTCTAGCAATAAAAGATTAACGCTAGAATGCGGCCCCTGTTGTCCGAGTCAATCTTTGATTTTGGGACGCTCCGAATTGGAAAAATCGCGTGGAAAAATGAGCAGGATATAATAGTCCGGTGTGTTGGGGTGGGACGGTGAGGAGAGGGGGGTCGATAGAGAAAAAAAGGTGGGGAAACGT
The DNA here is from genome assembly GCA_028455805.1 of Lasioglossum figueresi. Classification (NCBI taxonomy): domain Eukaryota; kingdom Metazoa; phylum Arthropoda; class Insecta; order Hymenoptera; family Halictidae; genus Lasioglossum; species Lasioglossum figueresi. The sequence continues at coordinate 7,691,084 of CM052203.1, read as the reverse complement.
CCATGTACAAATGCGATACTAAAAACGGTGTAGAAACTCTAGAAAACAGACGCGTAAGTATCGATCGAATGGTGGCTACGGATTGATTACGGTGAAATTAGCAGGATTGTCCCGACAGAAAGTTTCTCGAGAAATATTTCGATTGATACTTGTCGTCACCGACTCGTAAGTGCGATCGAAGCGATGAACAGAGAGATGTGATGGATGAATGAACGGTCGTGAGCGAGAGAGCCTGTGCGCCTGTTTGGTTGCCTGTTTCGTTCGTACGTTCATTCGTCAGTTCGTATCGCATTTTTGCATGTAACATCAAAGTCTGGACACAGAGAGGAAAGGAGATGAGATACAGTATACAGGAAAGAGTTAACCAAGTGGAAGAGCACAGAACGCAAAGCGTAGAATACGTTAGTTTTTACGAGGCACAAAGACGGTCGAAATCTGAAAGTGCGATCGATGAAATTAGGGAGAAGGTAGACGACGGCAGGACATCCGAATGGCGGTAACGATGATCGAGGAACGCGGCCCGTGTATTCGTGTTTCTATATCGTGAGATTGATAACCGATAGGAACATATCATCGAGTCCCTTGTTTGGAAGCAATTTCAGCATCGGATGCCTTGTCGTTGGCGCGCGTTGACGCCCTGCTGTAGATGTAGACGATGGACGATGAACGATAGACGATAGACGTACTCGGCTTTTAAACTGAGAGGAAGGAGAGGAGAACTACGTTTTGTGGAAACGAGGGGCGAATCGATGGGTATAACGATTACCGTGACGTCTGTACTTGACGAAGAATAACGCGCGGAAGAGAGGCCTCGTTCGCTTCCGGTTCTACCAAACTTTGAACGATAGCTGCGTTTGCGGGAAATATCCATATAAAGACAGATCGACTGAAACGCGAGGCTAACAACAGTCACGATGTCACCGGTTGTGTATGACACGTCGTTATTGTCAGTGTCGGTATCAATATCTTTACTGCCATACCTTGCTCCAGTCGCAAGGGGAGTTTGAATGAATTTACAGTTTTGTAGCGTCGCTATCGCGTATTCGTGACTCGATCGCTGCACTGCATGGACATTATAATAGCATGCCATCTTTTCTATTTAACGAATCTTCTTTATTCTCTCTATCTCTGTTACATTACATTCATTACATCTTACTATACTACACTGTACTGTCCTATACTTTACTATACTATACTTTACTATACTATACTTTACTATACTATACTTTACTATACTATACTTTACTATACTATGCTATACTATACTATACTATACTATACTATACTGTACTGTTCTATATTATACTATACTGTACTGTACTGTACTGTACTGTACTGTACTGTACTGTACCGTTCTATATTATACTATACTATACTGTTCTATAGTACACTATACTGTGCTATACTATACTATACTATGCGTTACATTACATTAATCTGCATTGGATTACATTACGTTATATTACAATACATTATATTACAATACATTATATTACAATACATTACATTACAATACATTACGTTACATTACATTACAATACATTGTTTTATATTAAATTACATTACATTACATTGTTTTATATTAAATTACATTACAATACATTACGTTACATTACATTACAATATATAACGTCACAATACATTGTTTCACATTAAGTTACATTACAATACATTACGTTACATTACATTACAATATATTACGTCACAATACATTCTTTCACATTAAATTACATTACAATACATTACGTTACATTACATTACAATATATTACGTCACAATACATTGTTTTACATTAAATTACATTACAATACATAACGTTACATTACATTACAATATATTACGTCTCAATACATTGTTTTACATGACATTATATTAATAATAATAATTTTACATTACACACACTATAGAGTAGCGTCTACTTGCGCGAGTCACGACTGAGCACCGGTTAAACGGAATCTCTCTAAAACTCTATTGGGTTTTAACCGTCTACTTTCGTGCAGATTTGCAAAAAATCGCTCTTCAGGCGTTTCGAAAATAGCCGAACGATACACCGAAAAATGAACAGAAAAATACACGTATCCCGAGCGTTATTATCTTTCTTCTCTTCTTCTTCTTCTTCTTCTTTTCTCTAATTCTGTTTCTTTTCTATTCGTTTTTTTACTTTTCGCTTTTCTCATTTTTCTGTTTATTTTCACTGTACAGATTGTTTTTGTGAGTTTTACACATTCGGAGCAATCAACTGTGTCGTGTGGTCGAACTTCTTAGCACTTACGTGGTAATGCATTCCTAATTTTAGAAATAAAATAAAAGAAAACGTTCGTCACGTCAGATTTTTGTATACGGCAAAGCCAGAATGAATGATACATGTGTGTCCATGACTGTGGGCGCGGGGACTTGGACGCTTACGTTGACTTGAACGTTGACTTGAACGTTAACTTGAACGTGGACTCGCGAGCAAGTTTGTGCACGCGCGTATGTATGCTGGTACGGCGAGAGTGTGGATTGTTTTGGTTTGTTTTGTTTTGTTTGGTTTCGGTTTGTTTTCTACTATTTTGTTTGGTTCTGTACATGCGTGCGTATTCGATCGCTGCATACTCGTCGAGTATAGCTGTTGAACGCGATAGTTAGCGTGACAGTGTGACAGCGTGACAAGCGTGTAGATTTCCTTTAGAACGAGTACCAGGATGGCGTACAAAAATCGTGCGAATGAGATTGATTGTTCGAGGCTCTGCGTTACCTTACCGTCTCCTATTTTACATCGGTAATAAAGCGACAAAGCCCGAACATCTTGCGGATATGTTACCAATTTCCTATCTGTAAGATCAGGTACATACTGCGGTAGTATAGCGTTGCCATAATCATCGAGCACTTCTAGGTAAAGATAAGTATTCTTAACGCAGAAACAACTTGCCTTCTCGTTGCAATCTCTGAAATGCTGGTGTAACAACGCGGGTCGGTGTATTATCAAATTAGATGTCAAATTTTACATATTCGTATTCTTATCTCTCTTTTTCTTTTTTCTTTTTCTTCCTTCTTCTACTTTCTCTCTTTCTCTGTCTCTCATTCTCTCACAGACTCACATTCGCTCATATAGACTCACACATTCACTCGCTCATACATACATGCACACTCCCAAACACACACACACACACACGCTCCGTTGCTTACTTTCATTTCGACACTATTCTCCTTGTCACCAAAGTTTCTCTCGTTCTCTATCTTCATGTTCGTTCATTTCTTTGTTCTAATCTTCTTTTCTCTTCTCTCTTCCTTTTCTCTCTTTCTCTTCTCTTCTGTTTGTTCTCTTCTTTTCTTTTTCTTGTTGACGTTTGTGGTTGATCATCGAGAATACGAGTAGCCGGTGTCTCTCACGCCGAGAAGTAAACACAGCGTGCAGTCGATCGCATTTTACAGACTCCTTTGCTACACATCGTATCGACGGAAAGCAATCCGAATCGACGTAAATCGATCGATCGGGTATAGTACGGTGTCTCTCCTGTAACCCGCGCAACTAATTCGCTCGCGTGATCCGAGACCGTGCAACGCGCGAGATCGCTTCCATGTTTTATTCTTTACGTTTTTCGGCAGTGTTTGTTTTTTTCCTTTCTTTTTTTCTATTTTTTTTTTGTTTTCAATTGGTTTTCCGTTTTATTATTATTTTTTTTAATTTCGTTCTTCCTCTACATTTTGTTGTCTTTTTTTTTATATATTTTTTTTTATTTTGTTACTTTAACCGTAGATGTACATACTCGTAATCGCGGTCGACGTCCCGACATAATCGATTGATCCATTTTGTATAATTTTTCATCGCACAGCTGGGCTGACCGAAGTGATTATCTACAGTTCTCCGGACGACAAGAAGAAAAATAGGGGATTTTGCTTCTTAGAATATGAATCTCACAAAGCTGCTTCCTTAGCAAAACGAAGGCTGAGCACGGGTCGCATCAAGGTTTGGGGATGCGACATTATAGTCGATTGGGCGGATCCTCAGGAAGAGCCCGACGAACAAACGATGTCAAAGGTGAGGAAAAACCAGAGGAGAAATCAGAGAGGAAATACGAGAGTCAGTATAAACAGAGACAGCACTAGCATGCTAACTTTGGTATAATCTATCTCTGTCTACACCGACAATAGCGGACAATGGCTCTCGCGTATCCTCTCTGGCTGTATCTACCATATTTTTTAAGCAGCAGATACTTTGCTACCTCGACACACGTTATATCAAGTAACTAATGTTTCAGGTGCGCGTGTTGTACGTAAAGAATTTGACGCAGGACTGCTCCGAGGAGAAACTGAAAGAGTGTTTCGAACAGTATGGCAACATCGAACGAGTGAAAAAGATCAAGGACTATGCTTTCGTGCACTTCGAGGAACGGGAGAACGCGATCAAGGTAGGAGAGAGAAGACTCGACACGCGACGAGTCGATACGAGATTCCGATGTTTACGCTGGTGGCTGATCGTTTCAGGCGATGAACGAGCTGAACGGCAAGGAAATCGGTGGATCCCACATAGAGGTGTCTCTAGCGAAGCCGCCGTCCGATAAGAAAAAGAAAGAGGAAATGCTCCGCGCCAGAGAACGACGAATGATGCAAATGTTGCAAGTTCGAAGCGGGTAAGTGTTTCGTCGCGTTTCGTCGCGTTTCATCGTTCGGGAGCGAACCGACGACGCAAACAAGGGCGCAGGAGCGCAGGAGTAGCAGATTTAGTAAATTGTAAGGGATTCGTTTGCGTTGTTCAGAGGTTCTCCGTCGCACCCGAGCATGATGGGAGGTCCAATGCAGGTTCGTGGGCCCGGTCAGGGTCCTCGAGGCACAGGTGCAGGTATGCGAGGACAAATGGGACGAGGCGATTACGGTAAGTACTTCCGTACTAGTACAACTTTCTCCTTCCTCGCGATTCTGTCCTGTTGTACTGTTCTCCGTTGTCCCTTTCTCCCGTTGTTCCGTTCCGTTGTTTCGTTGTTTCGTTGTTCCACGATAACTGCAAACACACAAATGCATTATGTTTATTCGGCACACTTTATCACCGCGCTTTCAACCAACACCTCCGCAATACGTATACCCGCGTTGTTCAGTTTTGTTGCTCGGACCGTGTCACGCATCGCTAGGTTCGCGTATCGCGTTTCGCGTTTCGTCTTTCATACGAATATCGAGCAAGTTCACTTCACCGCGTGTTCCATTAAGTCTGGTCCGAGTGTACACCGCGAATTTTACTCGCTAACTTACTTGTTTACTTGTTTACTTACATACTACTTACTTACTTACTTACTTACTTACTTACTTACTTACTTACATACATACTTACTTTTCACTTAGTTACTTACTTACTTACTTAAAAACTTACTTACATGCTTATATACTTACTCACTTACTTACATACATATTTACTTTTTACTTGTTTACTTACTTGCTCACTTAGTTACTTACTTACTCTGTTACGTACGGATTCGCTTTTATTTTACGATTACATAACGTTTTCTCGAGTTTCGCGAGCAAGTCAAATCACCGAGTCACGATACACGATAATTACCGTCTGAATAACTAAATGTCTCAACCAAGTGATTTCCTCCTTTCATGCGTTTCACGTCAGCCAGCGTAAAAAGCGTGTTTAGACAGTCTTGAAATGACGATAACCGTTTTGCAATTGTACCGAACGAGTTTCGTGTGAAATTAGAATCATTGGATTACCGAACGACGCGGACAAAGATTTCTGGGAAAATTGTAATTGGAAGGAATTACGTGAGAATATAAAAAAGGCAATTGTTTAAAAATTTTACTTGGGCCCGTAATGAAAATTTGAGATATGCATTCTGCATAACTGTGTTAATTATACACATGCATATTTCACATTTTCGTTAAAGGTCCAAGATATAGTTTTAATTCCTGGCAATTTTTCAAATTTTTTTTTCACATCTTTCAGTAAACCAATGCTTCTAGTTGCCCATGAAAAATCGGTTGTAAAAAAGTGATCGTCTTTTTAAGAGTGTACAAACACGGTTGTTACGCTGACTGTATATACGTTTCTACGTATGTACACCGAGTGTGGCTTAACGATTTAATAAGAGCATCTTGTTGCCTTACCACTACCACTTCCTGTCACACCTGTTTTTCTTTTGTGTGTGTATATACATACGATAGATGTACGAGTAGATATCGCGCGTACGGATGTATGCGCCGAATTGATTCTTGGTCGACTCGTCGACTCGGAATTCTGATTTTTTTCTATATTTTCTGGATGTGCAACCAACGCCCTTTGGATGCAAAACTCCAACCGTATTCGACCGTACTTTTTTTACTTTGTTTTTTTTGTTGTTGTTTTTAATTTTTTTACTTTTTTACTTTGCTTTTATCTACGTCGTTAGTTTGATTACGTTCTACGTAAGCGTGTGCATTTCGTTGGTTTTGTATGCATCATAAATTCAAAAATTTGTTTACAGCTCTCGTGGAAATAGGTAAGAGATATCGTGATATCGCGACAATGAGTGGAACGTGGTAGAGTATTTTATCTGTAGACTTGTGTATTTTTTTCCGTTTTTTCAATTCTGCTCAAGTCAAATGGGTGAAAGTATATCGTGCGCTCGCGGATCATCGAAAATCGTGCTTCGCAAAAGATGTGCGCGCAGGCTTAGAGCAAAAGCGGTGCGTCGAATCGTTGATGAACCGACGAACGGCGGGACAGTGTTTTCAGGTAAAAGATTTTCTATGATCCGCGCGAAGCGTGGCATTTCGTCAGGACACGTGATGGTGGTAGGGTAATTGTTGCGAAGTTTTTTTTTTCTTTGTAATGTTGCGATGCAAAGGCAAACTGTTATTTTTTTCCAGGATGATGATTTCGTTGAATCGTTTCATGGTTTATTTAAACGAGTAAAACGAGTTATACGTGGACTGTTGTGATACGCGGTTGTTCGGTTATACGAATATTTTTCTTTTCTTTTTTTTCTCTTATTGGAGTTTAAGAACCATCTTTTCCCGGCATGCTTTTTCTTACTACGAACATACGAGTATTAGTTTTTGAATAAGTTGTCGATTGGATTTTACATATTATCGTGGCTAAATTTGGGTCTATTTGTAATGTGTGTTTTTATAGATTATGATTACGACTATTACGGTTATGGGGATTATCGAGGTGGCTACAGTGATCCATATTACGATGACTATTATCGATACGAAGATTACTATTTCGATTACGCGCCGCATCCGCCACCTGCCAGAGGGAGAGGCAGGCAGCCTCAACCGGTGGGTCGCCTTTTTTAATCTAAAGTCGTTCTAAAGTCGTTTCCGTTCTCGAATCATTTCTTACTTTTAATATGATTCGTATATCTATGTGTGTGTCTCTGTATATGTGTATATATATATGTATATATATATGTTTCTCTCTCTATTTCTCCCCTCCCCTACTTTTATCTCTATCTATCTCTATTCCTATCTCCATCCGACCAATTTGTCCTCTCCCTGTCCCGTTTCTATTCCTTCTCCTTCCTCGAATCTGTAGGCGTACGTACATATATGTACATATATACATATATACACACATCGACGGTAGTTTGACTGTGGCACAGTGTTCGCGGACGATCCCAAACAACATGATTACACGATCCATTTTACGCCTTCCGACAAACACCTGCTCGCTCGTTCGATCGCTTGCTTGCTCGCTCGCTCGCTCGCTCGCTCGCTCGTTCGCTCGATTCCTCTCGATCGGGAAACGGAGAGCGTGTCGTTGCTCGCGTAATCGAGGAACGCGATCTTCCCGAGTATCGGAGACCTCTGTGAACGGTTCGCTTCGCTGCACTATGCGTGTACGTATGCTTGATAGCCTTCTGTCTTCGACACCGTGGAAACGATAACGCGAGGAAACTCGCGAAGACGAAGAGTCTCTTCTTGCCCTGTCCTCCGCAAGTTCCAAGGTCAGAACGCGAGTCTCTGCTTCCTCAATCACGATCGACAGAATCGACGATCGGAAAAGCCATCGAGTACCTAACAGCCGGGAGGCATCCGGCACTAATTCTAGTAACAATAAAGATAATAATAATAATTCGTAGTACTAGTAGTAGTAATAGTAGTAGTAGTAGTAGTAGTAGTAGTAGTGGTAGTAGTAGTGGTGTTAACAGCAGCGGTAGCAGTTGGTTGCGGACAGCAGAAGAACCAAACAAAGAGAGAAAGAGAGACGAAGAAAACAGAGTCTCACGAAGAACGATGATGGTGATGGACAGGGAAAGAGGGACGGGGGGGAGGGTTGGGGTGTGAAGCGATAGAGAGACGAGACGATGCGGCCAAGGGATACATAAATCTCGAAGAGAAATAAAATGGAGGAGCGAGCAAGAGAGCAAGCGAGCAACCGATCGGTCAATCCTCAATTTGCGTGTGCATCTACTAATAATTCCATTGCTTCGACTAACGTAGACCCCGTTCGTCCGAACACACTGCCACTTTCAAATTGCTTGCCAATCATATCTGAGCCATAGTAGACCCATTCTAAATTATTCAACGAAAACACAGCCGGGAAAAGTTCCACTAAAAAAAAGAAAAGTAAGAGAGGGAAGTCGAAAGAAAAAAAAACAAAAAAAATACACGAAATTCAAAAGCGAACGATGGGAAACAACGTGTTTTCGAACCGAGCAGAGCGAAAGAGAGATGCAAAGACGGATTAGAGGTAGAGATAGGGACAGAGACAGACACGGAGACGGCGACAAATACAAAGACAAAGACTTGAAACGGTATTTTCACTCTTTTCTGTCGTCCGCCTCGAGTTTGAACCAGAGTCGCCAGATGACACGAATTAAGGCAGCGCTGGGGATTTATTTACCAGTTTGGAGCTCCTCAAGCGTGTTTCAAACTCGCTGTTCGTGGCGCCTGCGAGAACTAGGGCCGCCACGGGGAGCGAGACGCGGGGCCGGGTCGAGGGGGCGTAGTCTTCAAAATTAAGGGGAAAGAGTTACCCCCTCTCTGCCGGTTGACGGCGGAGGAGGCGGTGGGGGTAACGTCGTACAAAGGGGACACAAGTCTTAACCCTTAGCACTCGAGTGAGTAATTAATAATTATAATATACTATTATTTAAAATATTGTTTACACCATTAGATTTGTCGGTATTTAATCAATTGCTAAAGATTTAAGTATTGTACGAGGTATTATGTCAGTTCCACGTCTACCAAATTGAAAAAATCATAGAGAATGGAAATATTCTAGGTCAGAAGAGACGTACGATTTTCGAGTTAAAATAGCTCCGAGTGCAAAGGGTTAAATCTGACGACTCTGGTTGGAACAGCGGTTCGAGTTCGAATCGAGGGAGGAAGAAGATTGCGAACGAAGTTGCTGGGATCGTTTAGCACGTATCGTAGGTTTCTCTGAAGGTTGGCCGCTGCACGCTGCGTTGGTCCACGCAGTCGACGAGCAATCGAATTTCAGGAAATAGCGAAACAGTTCCGGTCGTCTCTGCTTGTGTTGCTTTCGCGAAAACGGAGAGTTCGCGAGACTCGATCGCGTCAACCGTTGTCTCGTTCCGGGGAAACCGATGCGTGCGTCTCGTGGCTCGGATATGATATACGCATAGATCGATAATCTGTATAGGTATGTATATCCACATGTATGTATGTGTGTCTGTGCGTTCATGCGTGTATGTTCATATATGTACATATATATATATATATAAATATATACAATCACGCACGCGCATTCATAGATATACACATACGTATACATACATATACATATATGTATTTGTATGTCAAGTTACAGAGATTTTTAATAGACCGTAAGAGAGTATTGGGCAACGTGCAATCGTTGTTATAATATTGCACCACGATGGACCTGTAATTCGACCGACTCGACGAATATAGACTGGTGTTCGTCCGAAAGATCTACGGATCGATAAATCGATACATCGATAAATCGGTAGATCGATAGATCGATACATCGATAGATCGACGACTAGATAGGTAGACGAACGAGATAGGGGACGAAAGCATCTCGAAGGTAGCTCGGACGATTCGATCGTTTCGGTGTATATTATTCCTGGAGCGCGTGTGTGTACACGATTATACGGATGTCGTTGTTTCTGTTCGATGTCGATGTCGATTCGTCTTCGAGTGTATGATAGCGCGACCGGTTGGCAGCTGCCAAGTCGCATGGCTTCGTTCGTTTCCGATGTTTACCCGGAAAGTGAATTGTTTGCTCGATGAGATCGTCCCGGCGTTGCAAATGTGGATTCGATCGTGGACGCAACGACGACACACCCTCATTTTCTTCCCCTTATCGTTTTAGTTCGTCGTACGTTGCTGGATTCGTACAATTATCGTTGCGTGTCTCGATCAATTAGATTCTTTTCGTTTGGTCAAAATGTAGTGAAGTACTTCCGAATCGATTCCTCTGCACTTTTTCTTCCATACGGAAGCATCTATTTGATTTTCCGTTGGGTTCGATCGAATCGCAAATGCCTTCAACCCCTCCGCTTTTCTTCCCTAAGCGTTCTTTCAATTTTCCGTCGGATTCGATTTGATTCGATCCGCTCCGAAATCGACCGGAAGACGATCTCGTTCAAAGAACGCGCGCAACCTTTCCACAAATCGGTGGTGAGGATATTGGCCTGGCGTCCTCGCAAATGCGCGTTCGAAACAGTAACGTGAAGGTAGTGGGGCAGTGATATCGGCGGGAAAGTACCGGTACAATATGTTCCGGACAGAATGCACTCAAATACACCTGTTACGCATTAAATTTTCGCAATCGAATCATAAAAATTTTAAATTGTTGCAGCTAAAATCGCCGCGTACGCGCGAGAAAACCCGGGCCAATATCTCGTCGCCTTGTCGCAGAACAAAAGAATGCCGAGATGACGAATAGAGAGCGTATACGTACACCCCAAACCGAAATTCCGTTCCACGAGGAATCTCGATCGATATTTCTGGGTCGCGTGCCGCGTTAGTAATCGGTAGCATCGATAATATAGTTGACGTTTGATGCTTGCTTCGCCTTGTACAATTGATATTTACGCTTCGATTAGCTCGCTGCAACGACCACTCGCTTCTACAATGTATCGTTGAAAAAGTTGACTCGTTGAGTTTTGTTGTTGCTGACAGTGCAGTAGGTTTGAGACTCGCTTCAAACTTTCCCGACCAACCACAGTAATCGAGAACCACCAAAACCGCTTATCGCTTTACTCTACATCTTTATCTGGATCGAATAACCTTTGCTAATACTGTCGCCGCTGTCTGTCCGAAAAATATGTGGTTAGTCGACATTTGCTTTCAGGTGATACCCTTCTTCTATCGCTTTCTTTTCTTGTTACCGTAGCATCAGCGCCTATTCATGTATACGTATCCGTATTCGTATCCGTATTCGTATTTGTATTCGTATTCGTATCCGTATTTGTACACGTATACGCGATGTTCGTGAGTTGTATAAAAACGATACGTGCGGAGGGTGCACCGCTGAACGTGGCGTTATAAATTTCTCTGCTTCGAGACGGAGTCGCCAGATGGAGCTGCGGGCACAAATTAAGGGGAAAAAGTTACCCTCACTCTGCCAGTACCGGATTAATCACGTGACATTGTCACATGACTAGTCGTAGAGGGGGAAGATAGAGCGGGGACACAACTTAACCTTTATCTAGTCAACCAGAATGTATAAATTACTTAAAACCTTTCTGTATTTAACATGTTTGCACAAATTCTCATTGTAAGACTATAAATTAATATATTAGCGAGTAAAGGATGGACATATTTTTAGAGGAACATTAAAAAATTGTTGCAAGAAATACAGAAAATGGGTACCCGGTTGGCTACACAAGGGTTAACCTGGCTGAAAACTGTTATATTCTAATCTAAAATTATATTAAAAACATTTTCCAACTCTTGCGCAGATTGGTCCAACTTGGGAGACCACGCAAACACAAGGTCACGTGGTTGCACCGCGTGTTCAGCGTTGCATCCCGCACCCACGAGCAACCAATCTCGGAAGCCGTTGACCCTGATGTCCCTTCTTTCTTCGTACACCCCCTATCTTCTTATTTCTTTCACGCAACGTTTATTCTCTATGCCTATACATATTTTCTCTGTGCAATAACTTGGTACCACATGTATATATATATATATATATATATAGACGTATAGATATGTATGTATGTATACATAGCTGCGGTAGGATACGTGTAAAATACTTGTTAGATGTGTATATAATGTGCGATGTTCGTATGTGTGTATATAAACCGGCGGTTTCGCGTACAGTTACGTTACAACATAGTAAGAGTTGATCGTTTGTACTTATACGCGTTTGTACATATACAACCTGGAGGTACATAGAATTCTATACAAGGTATATCAGTTTTTGTATATAGTGAACGGTGTAGAACACGTACACACAGTTTACAAGCGATCGGCCTCGGCCGAGATGCTAATTCGCATACACGAGTCACTCATATGCATCGTTTAGGACTAGCCTGTCAACGGACAATGTACAGATAACAATGATAGATAAAGAAATAACTACGTTATTTGTTAGTTGACGTGTCGTGTGTGCGTGGCCGCGCTTCTGTGTGTGTATATATATATATATATATATATATATGTACACACACATGTACATATGGTATATATATATATATATATAGATAAGAACGAGGGAAGAGACGCCAGTGAAGTATCTTGGATCGCGATGTCGAATTAATTAAAGTAGAATATAATATAGGGTATTAAGATAGGAAATGAAACGATGAGATGATTGATGGTGCGTGTTGCCATAGGAGAGAGATAGGAGCGAGAAACGGAGAGTAAGAGAAGGAGCGGAAGAAAGGGAGATATATATATATATATATAGAAAGAGAGGGGGAGTGAGTGAGAGAGAGAGATGGGGGAGGAGAGTGAGAGAGAGGGAGAGTTTTATTCTATAGGAACACAACAATGATAATCAGATGAGGTAACGATTGGGTGTGTGTTATTTGGTCAGGCTGGACGTGGTCGTGGAGTAGTGCCGCGTGGCCGAGTCGGTGGCCCGCAAGTCCGTGGCCCAGTCAGGGGGGGGACGCAACCCCGCAACTTCAGGGGCCCGTGGGCTCCAGCGGCTGTCCGCTCGTGGGGGGGGTCCGCGCCAAGGGAAGTTTACCAGGTGAGGATGGTCTGTATCTCCACGATAAATCAATCATCTTTTACGACTCTAACGCATTCGACCGGATCCCGACGCAAGACACATTCCTTTCCTCCGACTGTACACGTTTTTCTTTTCACAACGCTCGTTGTTCGCGTTCGCGATCCGATTCCCGATCGATCCTCCAATCAGCCAACTAGCCGTTCTCCATTCCGTTGTTCCTCGATGAAGCTACTTAGTAGATGATTCCTCTTCCTCCTCCTCGCTCCGTTGTTCCATTTTCGATCCATCTCCAACAACCACGATCCACGCTCTCCCCGTCATCGCTCCGATCGTTGTATCGTTTCCTTCTTTACAGGCGAACGATCTTTACGTTATAATTTTTGTTAGTTACTGGTTGTTTCCGAGCGTTTGTTCGTTTTTTCATTCTGACTTTACACAGCAGTCGCGTTCAGAGAAGCGACGCAAACGCGGACAGAACCACAGACGACTTTCCGCCGCTCCACTGACCGACGAAACGCGACCGATGACAGACGTGACAGTCGAAAAGAACCGAGCGAGGGTCGGTTTATGCCCGCGGCCGTATCGGTGTGACACGAACACCACACGGCACGGCGCGGCGCGCGTTCCGCTCGGCGAGGTGCTCAAGATCGGTTTGTTTGTTTGTTTGTACAGCAGGTAAACGAAAATTTGACGGGGGTCACCAGAACCAGGGGGAATCAAAGCGTCGCTTCCAGAGCAACTGGGGAAACCAACCCCTCGCCCAACAACCATTGGGCAATGCGTACGGATTGGCGAGTGTGAACGGTGGTAGTGGTGGTGGTGGTGGCGGTGACATCGGATTCGGCGGCAGACAAGCCGCGCTCGCCGGTGTTTCCAACGACGATCACGAGTGGTACCAAGACTCTTACCAATCGTGGAGCTAACTTCTGCGAGTCTGCGAGTGTGAATACGCACGTACAACACAAGCACGAACGCACGCACGCACCAGCAAACGAAAGAACCAACCAGTCGACGGAACGGATTCGAACGATCGGAACGTGTGTACGTCGGACCAGAGGAGAGCAGCGAAAGGAAAGGGGAACGACAAGCGAAGAGAGAAGAACGGTAACGCTCGAGGGAAGGATTGCTGCGGGCAAGACGGATCGTTGGTACCGGGACCGGAACTGGAACTAGAACTGGAACTAGAACCGGAACCGGAGGCTAAGCTGAAACAAGCGGGACGAACGGAACAACTGAAGAACATCGAGCGAAATGGCGATGAGAACGGGGACGGAGATGAAGATGAAACGGAAAGGTAATCGGAGAGCGAGTCGTCGTAGATTCTAGAATGGAGAACGACTGGGAGGAAAGGACGCGTTGTTGTTCGCTTTACCGTTCTGGTACACGTAAAATGCTTTCGTACGCACTTTCGTACGAAACGAAATGAAAAGGAAAGGGAAGGACGAGAGAGAGAGAGAGAGAGAGAGAGAGAGAGAGAGAGAGAGAGAGAGAGTTAAAGAGAGAGAGAGAGAGAGAGAGAGAGAATACGAACGAACGCAAAAGAATGGGAAAAAGGTGAGAAGTAAAAGCGCGCGATGCGACGTGCTCAGTGCCACCACCATCGCTCGCTGTTGTTGTGATTACATATACAGTGATGTGCCACTGGAACTAATTATTACATCGGAGTGACCACCCAACAACCCACCCCGTACTATTATTACTATTATATATATTATATATACATATAGATATATATAATACGATAATACTAATCTAAGTACCGCTACTGCATTGTCACATTGTTTACTGCCAAGTGATACGAAGATCGGCGATGTTGACATTGGGATTGTGATGACGATGGATCGTATTAGTTAAGAGATACTTCGCGGAGGTGAAAGCCGAAGCGAAAGCGAAAGCGTAAACGAAAGCGAAAGCGAAAGCGATAGCTCCGCGGTTTTATCGCGTGCCGATTCGATTTTTTGATTCGTCGCGAAAGAAACGTGGCGCCGTGCGCTTTCGGAATAGGTCGTGGGATGGGAATCGCGTTGCGAATCGCGACGGAGCGACCGAGCGACCAAGCGACGAAGCGACGAAAGGAGAATATTAGAATGTGTTATCGAAACTGGGAATTGTGTAGCGAGTGCGAGACCGAGACCGAGATCGAGATCGAGAGAATGGATCGCGACAAAATTTTTAAGGGCGCGAATGGTATTCCGTGTCGTGAACGTTCATATCACACCGCCTAGTTTCGATCAAAGTTGCCCGATCGATAGCGACCAACCAGTCGGCAACAGGTGTGCAATGCACGTTTATGATTGTACGAATGCGTCCGCGTGTCTGCGCGCCTACGCATTCGTACGCATTCGTACGTATCGGTGTTCGTGTTCGTCGTGTGTGTGCATGTGTGTATGCGTGGAGCGCGCCTAGCGCCGCTAGACCTTCTATTGTTGGTCTATAAATGTGTACAGTCAATGAAACTATTATTATTATTATTAAGGGTTGGACGAGATTTACACAGAGACCAGGAAAAAAAAATACGACCGCGACTACGACTGCCACGAGGACCGAAACACGCTGACGACGTTGACGGTAAATGGTCGACGTTCACGCCGGACATTTACGTTTTGACGCTGGCGAGAAAAGAGTTTGTCGTCTTTATCAAACACGTAGTTGTGGAGGACGTAAAACATTTTCTATCGACAAAATTATTGATTAAAAAAAAGAAGAAACGAGCCCCCCAGTCGCATGTAGGGAATCGAGAAATGTAGCGGAAGGATATTAGGGTCTAAATTATTAGTATATTTATTATTTATGGCTGTCTTTGTCTTTTTTGTTTTGTTTTTATTGGTCGATCGACGGAAAAAGAGTTGACGACGAAAAAATTAGAGTAGCGGAACATAGTTCGCGATGATTAGGAAAAATGATGTTTTATTCGTGTAGGTGTTTAAAATTTTGTTTTATTCTTTTTTGCTTAAATTTTGTCCCGGTGATGGATCACGAAATGATAACGATTTACTGTTAGGGTTACGATAATCGTGGAATCGCGCGGTATCAGTTGGAACGTACGTGCGGGGACGAAGAATTTTTCGTTTGACCGAAACTGACTGACCTACCCGGTTTGATAATGATAGTTACGGATTGATTTCGAGATGTGTAACGTGTACGCAACGTTTACAAATGCATGAACACATACGGCAAACATTTTGAGTGTTGACTCGTTGTTATTGTTAGTCTGTTAGTTAATTAGTAAGAGTTGTAAGTGCGGGCTGTAGTTGGTCCCTGTCCCTGGAGCCCAGACACCCCCCTGTTCTGGAAAATATTCGGAAACGAGAGAGAGACGCGCAAGCTAACAAAAAATCCGGTAGTTTTACACGCACCCCCTGGTTTACGACGATTACATCGGTAAAAAAATCGGATAAATAACGATTGAAAAAGATCGAATCAAGGTACAGAGAAACGGAGAATCAAGGAATCAATGAATTAAGAAACTAGTAACTAGAGAAAGCCCGAGAAAGAAAGAAAAAAAGAAACAAACAAAGAAAGAAAAGAAAGATACATCAAACAAGAACGTACGTGTAATCGAGTTAGCTGTCGAGTTAAAGATCGAGCGACCGCACATCCCATCACCGTTTACATTCTTGTCGCCGCGTAGCCGATTTCGACCAATTTCGAGAAATTTCTAAATCCGTGGATTTTCATGATTTATCTGACGATCATATTAGAACCGCATAGCCCATAGACTATAGACTATAAACCATGTAGAGAGCAACGGCAAAACGGATATCGGATTGGTAGGGCGCGATGATAAACGCGCACGACACCCGACAGAACGAAACGGCCGACGTCGACGAGACGAATTTCTTTAAATTATAATCATACCCAAGCAAAAAGAAACACGATCCCCCAAACGATGAAAGCGCGCGCGAGTCGATCGATTTTCTCGAGCAGGGTGTCTCCGATTCGATCGATCGGTCGCAGACTTTCGTTATTTATAGACATTTTGTTACATTTTATTCGCATTTTACTTAAGTATAATTCTTTTTTCTCATCGATGCCGATACTGTTACCGATACCGTTACCGATATCGATACTGATATCGATACTGGTACAGGTACATATCGGTATCGATGATTATAACTATAACTAGTAGCGTAACGGATGGAAAACCCCCAATTTTACTTCCTGTCCCCAGTACCGCGATCATTGTTTAAAACACGAAAAAAAAAAGAATGGCGACATTGAGCTTTTTAGAATGGAAAGGATGAAAGAGAGAGAGAGAGAAGGTGGGAGGGAGAGAGAGAGAGAGTAAGAGTAAGAGTAAGAGAGAAGCCACAGTCGAAGAAAGTAATGAATCTTATCTGTACCGGTCAATACTATTATCTTTCATTCCTTTAGTCCCCTTTCCCGTAACTCATTATTCACTTACCGTATTTTATACCTACCTACTCTACTTACCTACACACGCTATTTATAAAATCATAATATCAAGGATATAATAATAATAATAATGATAATAATAATATTAATAATAATAATAAAATAATTAATATTAATGATACGATAAGGTTGATATTGCTAATCATATTGAGTGGGTTTTTGCGACACGATAACGTTTCACTATAAAATTCTGGTTTTTCTTTAAAACTGTAATAAAGAAAGATTATACAATATTAAAGGCAGGCAGGCAGGAAGGCAGGTCAAGCAAGCGATCAAGAGTAATCGACGGAATTAAAATGGAAAGATATGTGGAATGAGGAATGGAAGGAAGTAATCGAAATATAATGGAAGTAAATGGAAGTAAAAGGCAGTAAAGGGAGAAAGGAAGAAAAGGAGAGTAAAGTCGAGCTTGCGGGGGCAAGGAAGCATTACTGGCAAAAGCGAAGGCAGTTCACGGTGACGAGACTTTAGACTGATCTAGGTACTAGCATTGCGAATATTGGCCCAGCCCCAGTTTTGAGGTGCCCCACGATATTCTATCACTTACCCCCTTCGCTATTTTATACTTTGACCGGTGTGGCAGCTGGGGTGCCTGGGGAGGGGTTTTCAGTCGCATTTAGAATAATGCGCTACTGTGGCTGACGATGCTGTTGCCGCGAGAGCAAGCAAGCGTGCCCTTTTACCCGGTCATTGCCCTAATTCGCGGCACATCACATCCTGGGGAACTTGACTCTTCTTGGTTGGCCCGTGTCAAGCGGATGTTGTGTGATTTCTTGGGTCGGTCAATTTATGTTAATAACGACCTAAACACGTGTTTTTTTTTAATTATATATAAATATATTATATATTATATTCCTGCGAATATGCATTTTGTGACGTGATGTTATTTAGCACTAACGAGGAAAACAAATTACAAAAAAAGTAACGACGTACGGAAGAAAACGACAAAAAAAAAATGAAAAAAAAAACAATATTGTAATAACACTATTTCACGCAAACAAAATACGGTTTACGTTTCTCGCGCCACATTGCCACGTGTCAGCTCCACGGCTAACTGAAAACGAACGATAAAAATTCCTTACAACCAGATCATTCTCTTATCGTTGACAATTGCGTTTTCAAATTACTTTTCTTATTATTCACCCTCCAATTGCTTTGCTTTTTTTTTAATTCCTGCAATTTTTAAACGTTGCCCCTAATTTTAGTGTGACGTAGTTGAAAGTAATTGATTATCGATGAATTTAAAACGATGTTGAAATGGTTCCTTTTTCGGGCTAGGAGCTTGATTTAAAGTGTCAAAGATTTTTGTGTATGACCAGATGTATTCTACATGTCTCAATAAACAGTTGTATGTGAATTACCTTTCTTAAATGGTTGTACGTTTACTTTCACCCGATCCGTCTCTCAAGGTTACTCTCGTCATTCTCGCGGGCCGAAACGCGAGTTATGGTACCGGAAGTCGAAGGTCTGTAATCTCCAACCCATATCTATTTCATGTGTTTTATCGAATCTCTATCATTTTTCAGTCTGTCGCGACCTCTCTGGCGGTGCGGGATTGCGGCGCTTTGAATTGAATTTTTCAAACGATGATCTTGTTCCACCGCCCCTAGAGGAACGATGTCACAACTGATAAAATACAAGTTTTCAGGAGAGAGCAAACACAAAATACTAATTACATTTTCAAGTCTAATTACGATTAGACTGCGACTATGATTAGACTGTATGATTAGACTATAATTAGATTATGATTAGACTTGGAACGATTCTATAGGCGGCAGGGGTTGAATAAAAGTTCATTTCATTACTTATCCTCCAGTTACTCGCACTCTACTTTATCAAGCAAATTTTCACGCAATAAAATAACTATTCTAATGCAAAACAAATATTTTCTAGTGCAGTCCACACCTTTGTTTATGCTTGAAACACTAAACTGAAAGTTCTAAGATCGTAAACGCTATGTGCGAGTAATTAAAAGTTAACCCTTCGCACTCGGAGGTATTTTAACTCGAATACGAAACATTTCTTTCGACCCAGAATATTTGCGTTCTCCATGATTTAAAAATTTGACGGATATGAAGTTGATATAATACCTCGTACAATACTTAAGCGTTTAGCAATCGATTAGACACCGACATATATCTAGCAATGTAAACAATATTTTAAATAAAGTTACATCAATTTTTAGCGGCGCCTCATCACCACCCGAGTGCCAAGGGTAAATCAATCTTTCAATTCCGAAGTTCGAAGATCGCGTCGGTTCCAGAATCCCGAGGCGGTATCGACCCGCCGCGGCTCCACAGATTTCAAGAACCACTTTGACCGATCGAACGCGAGCTTCAATCGACTACGAGACATTGATTTCTGTCCGCGTGTTTTCGCGTGGTACCCGTATACGTATAAATAAGTCTGTCGAGAGAAGAGAACGTCTACGATACTACAGGGGATGGGATGGGATGGGATGGGATGGGACGAGATGGAATGGGTCGAGACGAGTCGCAGCTGGGTGGTAGGTGGTAGCTAGTCCGCACAACGCAACGCGGAAGGGTGGTGACCTAGTCGCGCGGTGCCAACACCGTTTTCTCCCGTGTTTTCGGAAGGAGTGGGAGTGGGAGTGGTAGAGAGATCCGCGAATTTCGTGCGACACGAAACGGGTCGTTCGGTGGTGGCGTTACACCGCAACGTCCGATTAAATTCATTCGGGTTGCGCGAAAGTTGCGATCGACAGAGGAAGAAGTGTACTTGTGCCGCGCGAAGGGAAGAGGATCAAAGGTCGACCGCCACGCTTGCCATTCCCGGAGTTAGGGGGGAAAAGGACGAAAAGGAGACTCGGGTGTTCGAATCAAGATCGAATGTGCACCCCAAATGGAAGGGAGGTTAGTCTCTTAGCTGGTCGTTTGTTGGTACGGGAACAGTTTGTCGAGAGCGGCGCTGCGGCATCGACCATCGGTTTGTTCCCGTTCGAACGAGGCGAATCCGCTTTCAAACTTGTTAGTTGCTAACCCCGCGGGGCGCTAACGCGTCGTCGATTATCGTTGCCGAAATTATCGGTGCTCCCGATAACGATCGAAGTATCATCGGGGAGAACGACGTTGCTGGATCCGAGGTGACTCTATCGCGATGAAAGAAAGATCGCATGGAGGGTCGAGGGCGTGGCAAACTGCGGCCGACAACACGCGGAGGAACGATTTGCGATAGACTACAATTCTCTTTTTCTATATACTTTTGCGTATATTCATTACGTACATTCATGTATTTTCGAATTCGAGACAAACGTTTGAGTAGCTTCGAATCTTCGCTTGAAACGCTGTTGCGACGTTGACGTTGACGTTGGCGGGGCGAAAGGTCACAAGGACGAAAGGGCAAAAGGACAAAAAAGTGAAACCCTCGATCGTCCATTCGACGAAAGGATCGAGCGATCTCGTCGGCGACGGGTTGGAATGTTTATGGCGATCGGAAATTTGTAATGAGTGTGACGCCTCTGATTACAGATGACCTCTGCGACCGGGATCGATTTCTTGTAGTCTTACTGCGCGTGGATCAGGAATTAACGATATGGTAATGTGCTGGAGCTCGAATTGCTCTTCGTTGTATATTATTACTTGTGGAGTATTATTATTAACAATGGAAAAACGTCCATGTGTTAGGATACAGTATGGCTTCGGTACTTTGGCACGCCTCTGGGATCAGTTTCGTCGTCTCGCCAGCCTTTGTCCTGTTGCTGCTGCTCTGTCCTCGCAGTAGTACAGGTCGGTGAAATTTGAGGACGCTTGGCATTATTGTTAGTTCTTGATCGTCGACGCGACGTTCATCGTTTAACATTTTCGCAGAGTGCGATACGAAGTTTATAAGCACGCCGGAAGGACCGCCAAATGGGACATTTCAAGCGCCGCTCCTGCTCAACCCTGAGGAGGAGTCTCGGCAATGCGTGTACACGTTCTTCGGCGGACCTCGGCAACGAGTCGAATTGATATTCACCACGTTCGGACTTCGAGGAGCACCGCCCGCGTGAGTCTCTAGATCGATTATGTTTATTTTCGGTGTTATGGATTTTCCTGTTCTAATTCGATCCGAATTAACTGTCTCCGCTGCCCTCGACGCGCCTCATCGGTGATGTTGGATCGTGCTCGCCTCCAGTGGAGCCGCCGTCGGAGAACTGCCTGCGTAAGTATTCTCTCGCGATCCCCTTCCCTAGTAGCATTTATGGTTGGCATTTTGTTGGGCCTTGGTTGCAATATTGTTATTAACCAACGTCGCTAAAATGCGAACGGCCAAAGTAAGTGTATCGTAAGTAGACAGAGGATTTTATGTATTTGTAAGAAAAATGAGCAGCTGTAATTTAGAACAGTAAAAAAATCAGAAAAATTTAAATATACTCTGTTATATTATTTTCAACCTATCAAACATACTAAGAAACTAAATTTCCATTTCGCTCCAGTATGTTGCGAAGATCCGCTGTCTAATCTTAAGTAACGCACATATAAACAATGCATTTGAAAAACTCCTCTAACCTAATGCATCCATAAATAAGAAAACAAGAAGATCAATTTTGGAATATAATGATTAACAATTTTTTAGTTGTAGCAACGTTTCTAACGTCTGCAAGATGTTCGATATTTAAATGTTGTTAAACATTGTTTCAGCCAATGTAGTATTGTCGCACGTAAATTTCTTGTTAATTGTCCAACTATAATAATTGAAATTTTCGTCGTAGACCCTATGTTGGGGATTTGCATTCAAAACCCCCAACCGTTGGCCGCCGTTGACCAACCATGCTACTGTACTACATTTTTATTAGACATTGTACTAAATTATTATTGTACTAATTATTGTACTAAACGCTACTGTTTCAGATGCGTGCACGAGTACATAGACCTGTACACGGAAATACGCACGGAGAACACAACGAAGTTGATCGAAACACCATTCGGAGGCCGTTACTGCGGCCCGATTCCGCCCCGAAGGCGCATTTCTCTTTACCAAGGGATCGCCCTCAGCTTCTACACCGACAAGAACATCACGCTGCCCAGCCTCTTCGGTGGCATTTTCAGGTTCCTCAATGCCTGTAAGTTTGGTTGTATCATTTCCCCGCTGTCGGAAAAAGAACAGAAAGAAGAACTGAAAATTGTTTGTCTCGTTCAGCCGATTACGAGGTTGGGACGCCAGCTCCGAGCAGGCCGTGCACGTTCACGGTCATCTCGACTAACAAGCGGAGCGGGAGCATACTGTCGCCGACGTATCCAGGCAGCTACCCGAAGAACATGGTGTGCACTTATAAGTTCATCGGACATAAAAACCAACGAGTCCGTCTCGAGTTTCGGGATTTCGATTTGTACTTCGGAGGCCCGCAGTACGTATCTCTCACTCTCTGTCTCTCTGCTGTATCTTGTATGTACCTCTGCTATCCTCCATATTCGTAGCTGTCCCTTGGACTACGTTAAAGTGTACGACGGCTTGAACGACACGTCCTCCGTCATCGGGACGTATTGCGGCCAGCAGAGGAACTTGGTCCTGTATTCGTCCGAGCCTAGTTTGTTCGTGTTGTTCGTTACGCTCGAACGCACCGCGAACACGCAGAATCGAGGCTTCAGAGGGATCTTCGAGTTCTCCGAAAGCTTCGTCAAATTAGGCGAGTCCGCTAGAAGTCTCAACAACCGTCGACGCGAATCGTTAATATATTTACACGTTCGTTTTTGTCTACTCAGACTTCATAACCACTGGTGAGCACATCAAAGGGTCGGAATGCGATCAGAAGATCTTGAGCAAGAAGGAGTCTTCCGGATTCGTGGTCAGTCCAAACTATCCATACCCGTACATACCGAAAGTCGTGTGCCGGTATTTTATTTATGGAATGCAAGACGCGCAGCATCTGGAACGCGTTCGACTGGAATTCGACAATTTCAACATGCCGAAGAACAGGACAACCGGAGAGTAAGTGAAAGTTACTGATCTTTTTTTATGCAGGGTGTTCGACTAATCGAGACACGCAGGGTGAGAGAAAATTTAAGTGTTGGTTCCCCATGACAATATAATTAAATCCGCCTAAAATGCGGCAACCCGACCAACAGAGGTGTACGTTGCGTACGTCATACAGGCGCGCAACAGATACATGCTTATCTTGGTTCTCATTTGGGGCCCCAGCGGTGTGAAACTGCTTTACGGATTGACAAATTAACCGTTGAAAGATATTCCGAATCTGTAATTGATAATAATTTTTCGAAACAGCGATTAGTTCCGCGTCTAACTTCTGCGCCGTTCTGCGTCATATATTGCAGCGCGCCGTGCACGGACGGATATCTGAAGCTGTACTTGAAAGGACAGGAGGCCACGGACTCTTACGACAAATTCGATTACGAGCTATGCGGCCTCAATGGTAATCCGACCGAAGTGGTCAGCGACGGTCCACGACTGGTTATGGTGTTCAGCAGCGGCGAGTCGCAGGGGGCCGGCTTCAAAGCAAAGTAACGGATCGACAATGAGACTCGCAGCTAGAAGAGATCTCTTCAATATGACAAAGCTAATCGATCGACGCTTCGTAGGTACAATTTCGAGACGGAATACAAGATACCGGGCACAGCGGCGCCAGACGGCAGCTGCACCTTCACGTATCGCAGCTCGTCGCGGAAGAAAGGGGATTTCAATTCGCCGCGACATCCCAGCAACTATCCGAGCGACACGAATTGCACGTATTACTTCT
Source organism: Lasioglossum figueresi (assembly GCA_028455805.1). Taxonomy (NCBI): domain Eukaryota; kingdom Metazoa; phylum Arthropoda; class Insecta; order Hymenoptera; family Halictidae; genus Lasioglossum; species Lasioglossum figueresi. The sequence continues at coordinate 7,666,899 of CM052203.1, read as the reverse complement.
TGGCAACGCCGAACGAACAGGTCACCTTGATATTCGATTATTTCAAAGTGCGAACGGCAAACACGAACGTGACGAATGGGCATTACGGGTAAGCCAACGACTTAGTTCCCTGTTGATAGTTCTGATGCTAATCGTTGGATTCCGTTTGGCAGGTTCGAAGCTTGCCAGGAAGACTGGCTGGAGATATACAACATGTACCGGGACAGTACGGAGAAGCTGATCGGGAGATACTGCGGCACCACAGCTCCGGGTCCGGTCGAATCGAATCTCGGCGCTCTCGGTTTAAGGGTTATCCTGCATTCGGATTCCGAGCTGGTTTACAGCGGGTTCAAAGCTCGCTACACCTTCGAAGTGGCCAAACCGATATTTGGAGGTAGGCTGCCCAGCAGAATTGTGTCGAATTACAATTTAATTACTTCACGAATTACAATTACAAAGTAATTCAATTACATTGTGTTCAATTTATTTCGTAATTCGAAATTCAGTCGCTCCATTCAACTAAATTACAATGTAATTTGTAATTCTGCCCTCTCATACAATCAAATTACAATCTAATTTGTAATGCTGACCTCTCATTCAATTAAATCACAGTGTAGTTATCAATTATATATAAGAAGAATAAGAGGTGGAGAAACAGAAAGATCAGTGATGAACCTGGTATTATTCATACATTCGTATTGCGTGATCAAAAATCAAACATAATTTGTAAAAACTCTATTAGAAAGAAGTAACATTATTTAATAGAGAAGAAAAAAGAACATTCTTCATGTGGCACTGGCTGTAAAATTAGTATTAATGAATATTCTTTGTTCGAACATCTTATCGGTAAGATTGCTGCATTTTGAAAGACTGCTCGTCGTCGCATATCCTCATAAACATAAAATTGAATTATGTAATGCAATTACAATGTATGTTTTGTTTCGTAGACTGCGGATCGAATATAAGCAGTTTGAACTACGGCATCATCGCCAGTCCAAACTTCCCGAACAAGTACGAGGGTCCAGCGAAGAATAATGCCAGCAAGACTTGCAACTGGTTTATCAGAGTCGGCCAGAACCAGCGGGTGCTCTTGTACTTTGAACTGTTCTCCGTGGAGGGCGATCAAGCAGGTACTATCTCGCGTAATCGACTGTTGATTTTTGAAATTTCACTTGGTCGATCCGATGATCCGCGGATGACGAGTACTCTGACCGATTCGCGTTTCCCTAGTTCGAGGCTGTCCTGCCGCGGTTCTGCGCCTATGGTATAACGCGGCGACGACGCCCAAAGAGCTTTGCGGCGTCAAGGCGCCGACCGTCAACTGGACCTACCTGTCGGAGGACAACAACATGCGTCTTAGGTTGGTTACTTGTCTTCATTAAGGGTGGGCGAGTACCTGGAAATTCGAGTTTGGGTCGGGTCGAGTATTTTCCTCGGAAGTACCCAGAAATTTTGGGTACCCGAAGTCGAAGTCAGGTCGAAGACAAGCCGAGTTCAGATGTTTCAAATGTTTTCGTATTTTATGTAAATGAAATCAAATTTAAAAAATCTATATCAAGAACAGAAAACAGTGTATCGCATTGTATGAAAACTATTGGGTTGGCAACTAAGTGATTGCGTATTTTAAATAGGAAGGAAAATTCAAAATTTTTGCTTAAAAATATAACTTTATTCAATTAGGTATTTTAGCTTCTCTGCAATCTCACGTGTTGTGCTATGACGATCTGAATCGATAATGGCTAAACGGATAAAATCCGATTTCATCGGATTCGTGTTCCCGACCTGATTTCGACTTTGTGTACCCGCCCACCCCTAATTTTCATTTTCCACCATTCTATCGTATACCTCTCTTCCCTAGTCCAGCTCCATTCCGCCATATCGTCGCACGGTAGACTGACAACGGTTCCGTGTTTCTCTTTGGCCTTTCTTTCAGCTTCATATTGGCCGACAAAGCCGTAGGACAGCAGGGATTTAGAGCAACGTGGACCGAAGTGAGTACCAGACCGAGTGACTGCCAGAACCAATTCGTGTGCAGTCAAAGTAAATACTGTATCGCGGAATCGCTTCGATGCAACGACATATACAATTGTGGCCCGGCTGACACTTCCGACGAAGAAAACTGTAAGTTTCGTAAACGTTAGACACACCGAACACGCCTGTTTGTAGGTCGTGCGGTTCTTTTTTTATTCTACTTGTTCTCCTCCCTATACTACTTGTTTTTCGTGGTGGTGATGGTCGTCGTCGTCATCGTCGCTGTCTTATTCTTCTTCTTCTTCTTCTTCTTCTTCTTCTTCTCCGTCTTTTCCTTTTTCTCCTCCACTCCTTCTAAATACAACTACTATTGCTACCGCTACCAATACTATTATTACTATCACTGCTACTAGTACTATTACTATTACTATTGCTATTACTACTATTACTACTGCTGTACCTTATTCTTCTACTACTACTTCTTCTTCTATTTCTCCTATACTTTCCCCTTCTCCAGGCCCAACTCCAGGCCCCTCCCTTTGTTATTATTGTATTAAAAATTTTATTTATCTATGCTAGGATGTAGGATACACGCGCACGCACGCGCACGCTGGCGCGCGCGCGCTCGTGTACGTAAGTGTACGTATTTATATCTACATACATGTATATATATATATATGTATATGTGTATATACGTATATATACGTACATATATATGTGTGTGTACATATATATACGCGTACATAGTCTATACAACTCGGATCTAACGAATATGTAATGTCTTTGGATAGTTGAATAGATGCCATGTTCGAAAGTTCTCCAAACGTATTCTTTTTTTCGTACGTTGACACCTCGAACTACCGATCCCTTACGTATGTATATGCATGTGTACGTACGCGTATAGGCGAATGAGTCGATCTATCGTGATAGTGACAATAGCGGAAGGACGCGACAATAGAGTATCCGTAGAAGGAGCATTCGAGCGTTAACGGGGAGAGCAACCGAGAAGCGAACGCGTGTCGTCGAATTTTAGTTTGCACGATGCGGATCGATCGTTTATCCACGCGGCTCGCGCGACGAACGATTATAACAAGTCGAGATTCAATTTCGACGATTCCAAATACGTGACGAACCAACAACGAAAGAAAGAAAGAGATAAATAAACGAGTCCAAGTCGTTACAAATAGAGCTCGAGGAGTAAAAATGTTCACAGAATTGTATTAATATTTTAGGTAAGTAGCACATTGTAGTCGTTTCATAGAGATGAACGAATGAAAGGATCGAATGGATGAACGACGGTGTGTGGTGTCGCAGGTGCAGCATCAGCCCCGTTGTCCCCAGCACCGGCTGGAGCCTCTGCCATGCTTCTTCTCTCTCTGTGCTTTGCGTTCGTGGCCATCTGAGCCCTTCACGAAGCTTCCGACGATCCGGCATGCTATGATCTCCCCTATCACGTGAGTTCACTCACAGTATTGCACACAGTATCGTACTTAAGTTCCGACGAGCCATATCCACACGAATCGATGATCCGTTTTCGATTCACCGCCGCGACTAATTTCCATTCACCGCTGAAACCCGTTAATCACGCCTAATCGATCCGGTAACGACTAACGACGCACCAGCTGCGACCGTCGGCTGTCGGCTGGCGGCTTCGCATTTCGAAATCGCAGTCGTAAATCGAATCACCATCAGCGACCGGCATCGGCATCGACATCGGCATCGGCATCGGCATCACCATCGGCAACGACATCGGCATCGGCATTGGCATCGGCATCGGCATCGGCATCGGCATCGAAAGTTCCTACAACTTTTCTCTTTTTTATCAATGTAAACTTCCATTTTCGTAAATACGTGCATGGATCCAATCATGGATGCAATCCCGATACCTTCTATCTATTGTATATGTATACTACGGTGGCTCTTATCTACTCTTTTCAACAATTTCTTCGGAACCGTTTGTTTCACCGGAAAAAGTAATAGGACATGAGAGACGCAGTCTGTCCAGAACTACAGGTTTCGTCTAACATATTTTTCAACGCGGCAAATAGTTTAGAAGTTTAATTAATAAATAATTATCTGTGGGCACTCTGACTTTGCACAGATTTGCAACGAATTGCACGGATTAAGCTAGCGCGGGGCCCGTAGCAAATGTTACCTGGGGGCCCTAGGTTTTGCATGATAATGAAACAAAACACAATGGAGGACCTTTTCTTTAGCAGAAATATCTGTTAATAGTAGCCAGGGCCTTTTCTGCTGCAAGCGCGGGGCCCGTGGCATTTGCTACTTCTGCTACTAGGCTTAATCCGGCTCTGCCTGAGGGTGGGAGGGCGATGCCGTAAAATAAATTAAAAAATCGAAAATAAGAGCCACCCTAATGTATACCTACAAGTATAACTCGTATACGAAAGGTATGGCATGTCAACATTCTCTCCCACTACGACCCATTTTTTGCGCTCTCTCTTTTTCTCTCACTCTCTCTTTTCTCTCTGTTTCTCTCTGTCTCTCTATCACCCTGTATGTATCTACGTTTCTCTTTCTCTGTATCGATCGCTCGTTCAGTCTCTCCATACCCCTCGGCTGACTTACAGCTCTGTCCTAGCTCACACTATGTTCTACAGTAACCCTTTGCATACGACAATATCCAACTTTTCACTTCTGTCTTCTCGAATATCGAGGGTCGACGATCATTACGGTAGTCGTATTTATCTCGAAAAGCAGAAAAAGAACGAACGCGAAGATTTTTAGTAACGGCGCGAGCCCGCGATCGCAACGGAACGCGTCGAAGCGAACGTATTGCGTTTCGATTCGAGGACAGAAAAGAGGGTACGAAAGAGGGAAGCGGGAATCCTGGGAATAATGGTCGAGAGAGTGGGATAGGATCGGGATCGGGATCGGGACTGAAAGGGTAGATCGGAGAACGCGTTTGACAGAGACCGATTGCGTTTCAGGTGACATGGAAGTCGCACGGACGGATAATTACGGCGTTGTCGCGGGATACGCTGCAGTCGTGATACTGGTCGCGCTGATCGTATGTCTCTTTTATCATCGAAAACTAAAGAGGCGAGCTCAAACGGTTCATCTTGACGACCTGCGTGAACGCGTAGACACCGGCCACGGATGTTACCACCGCGAGAGTCTTCTTCGTCGTCGTCACCATAACCACCATCGCCATGCTCACCGGCATCTTCACCAGCATCAACCTCCTCGCCACAACAATAATCATACCCATAATCACAACCATAACCATAGCCATAGTCATAGTCATAATCATAGCCATGGCCATAGCCATAGTCATAGTCATAGCCATAGTCATAACCATAACCATAATCATAGTCATGACCATCAGGATTATGATCAACATGCCGACATACGTCGTCGTCGTCGTCATCGTCATCATCGCCGCGGCCACTGTCATCGTCATCGACGTCAAGACCAACAAGATCGGAAGAGTGATTTTCAAGATTCGAGTTGTCGGTTGGATGCGTCGGTGAGTCCGACGAGCGAGGACGGTTACGAGTGCGAGTGCGAGTGCGAGTGCGAGTGCGAGCTCGAAGCTGCGCTAGGATCGGAATCAGGATCCGGATCAGATTCTGATTTCGAGTCCGAGTCCGGATCTAGATCTAGATCCGGATCCGGATCCGCATCCGATTCAGAATCCGAGCGAGCGTGTGTCGAGGAGGGGCGCAGCCGAAACGACGATGGCGCGTGACACCGTCGGGCCTGCCGCGGCCGGAAATGCCAGGAATTGTGCTTTATTGCGAGCACCGTCTGTCGGACAAAGACGCGCGAATCGCGTCCGATCTCCGTGCGAAACGGACTCGTTAAGCCACGACACTGTTCTCATCGACGATCTTGGTCGAAACAACGAACCCGGTAAGCGTCGCGAACTCGATTTAGTCACGGACGTCTCGCGAACACGATGTTCCTCGAAAAGAACGCAAAATATATTTTTACGTCGTACCGAGCTATATTCGATTCGCTGATGCGCGACCGATATTTGCTCACGTAATTTCCTGGCGCCGCTACGCTTCGCTTCGATCCGATTTCGAGCGAACGTGTTCTCGCTTGTTCCAGCGACGCGCTTGACAATGATCCGAATATCGAACTCGCGCGTTGCAGAATTTTTGCGTGCCGATATCATCGCGTGTACGGGTCGTGTCGTGTCGTATATATTCGCGCAATGAAGCGCCGTGTAACTGTATTTGTGTAGCCCGGCGGATCGTGAAATTTCATGTCTAATGGAGGGTAAAACGAAGGCAGAACCTGCCCTCGTTGTAGAGTTTAGCGAACTGAACTTTGCTTTCAGAGTAAATTATTGAAAATGCACGAAACATAAAATTCTTCTTCCTACCTAAGGTTTACTACGATTTTACTCGATGGTTACTCTTAGAACAAGATTAGGTCCGCTCTTAATACGACCGACCTGCCCTCTACAACGAGCGCAGAATCTGCTCTCCATTTGGCCTCCATTTGGCATTGAATTTTGCATCAAACTTTGCAAGCAAATACCAAGCCATCTGTTTCCGCATTAGGAAACCTGTCGACAGGTTTTGGTCGGCAGATTCAGAGCAAATAAGGACCAAGTTCTGCTCCAAGCGTGGCTTGACACCAATATAACTGCCTTTTGCTGGCAAAGTACGATTGCAAACGTTCGATCATAATTTCCTCGTGGCAGATTTTGCAGACTGGATAGTTACGCGCGCGAGACATAATAGCTTAAGTTTCGATAATGGAAACAAAGCGCGATGCAATCGTATTTCATTCGAAAAAAAATGATAACGGGGAAAGCCGAGTCGGAAGAAACAAACAGGAAATTGTTTGCGACGGATTCGATTTTTCATTCTGCATTTTCAACCTGTATTCTACGACAACGACCACGATCACGACCAGAACAGAACCACCGTGTCTACGACCACAACGACACGATATTTTCATATTTTCGGGTGAACCGATCGAATCGCGACAACGGAGTTGTACACAATCGACACACAAGAGAGAGAATGAGAGAATGTGAACACATACACGGAAGGTATCGCGAATTTGTGTCCCGCTTCAGTCGAACGAAGTCGAAGCTAGGACATGCTCAGGGAGAGAAAGGCCGTTCGTGTGAATCACGAACAACACGGATTTTTCCTCGACGAGTGTTTGAAAACTCGGTGATGCTTTTTCCAAACGATATTCTTTACTGTGTATACAAAACGTTTTATTTTACAATGGGATATAAAAGAATACAAATCGTTGCGGTTAGTAAGCACGTTTCGTTGTAGAATTCTCTTCACGTCCTTCCAAGTCGATCCTGTTCGCGAAAAGTATGACGCCCGCGAGGCAGGTATACGGACGACAGACGTACATACAAGTATAAAGGTCGTATCGTTGTCGCCGCATCGCGCGTACCCCTTTGATCGATCATTATTTATCCAGTCGATCGTCGGGAACTGTACAAAAAAAATCCAACGGATACGCATACGTACACATTACAGTATACATATAATATAGTTATAGTATATACATACGAAACTCGAGCTGTTCGAGAATGGGTAAGAAAGGAAGCGACAAAGAAAATGAGGAAGCAAGGGTGGAGCACCTATACATATAGAAAAGGAAGGGGACAAAAAATAAACGAAGGAAGACGATAAAGTAAACCAACGAACAACGACTACCACCTTGGATCGAATAAATAAGGTCTTGTTGGTGCGCCTCGGCCGATTCTTGCTTTGTGTCGCTTTGCGAGCGAATGTACACGTATACGTACATATATACTGCAATATAATACCAGAACGCGTTTCGAGTATGCGGCGAGTAGGATGCACGGTACGGGAAGATCGTTAAAACGTACGGGGCATATATAGCAGCATGCTCGAAGTAAATATGCGTATCGTTTAAGTATGACTATCCTAAGCTGTTTTCGTCAGTCGGGAGTCAGTCGGTTGAGAAGTGCATAGAGAGAAAATAAGAACGGAACGCGTGAAACGCGGAGCGCGAATGAAGAATCGGGGTCTAGACTAAGGGATTAGACTTGGACGTATTGTTCGTCGTCGGTGTCTCCGTTTCCGATCGATTCCGTGGAACGATTCAGTTGAATCCTCTCGTAATCCGCGTTATAGAAACCGCGATGTTTCTTCACCTGTTCGTATCCATCCGGATTGGGTTCGACTTTGAAGCCGTGGACTTGTTCGTAGGGCGGGTCGTCGGCGACGGAGCGATTAACGCTCATGTACTTCACGCTCTCGTAATTCGGATCGCCATGGTTCACCGATTCATAGTTAGGATCGGTGTCGCTGTCGCCGGGACGACAGACGGACGCGTAGTTCGGCTCGCCCGAATCGTGCGGCATGCTCTCGTAATTCGGCTCGGAATCGGTGTCGTGATCCGCGTCGATTCTTCTGCGTAGCCTAACCTTCTCGTAGCCAGGATCTTCGCTACTGGCGTTGCTGGCTTGTCGGTGTTTCAAACTCAACGCGTTGTAACTTGCCGCCAAATCCGTCGCGTTTCGAACGGACGAAGAGTAACCGCCGGTCGCTGTGGCGGCGACGGTAGCGGCTGTGGTAGCTGTAGCAGCTACACCACCGCCGGAGGTGGAAGCATTGGCGGAAGCAACGACGGTCTCCACGATGGAATTTGATTGCGGACGGAGGGGCTCGTAGTTTGGATCCCGAGTCGCGCGCTTCTTCAATGGATCGGAAGCGACCGCTTCGTATCCGTAGTCGTGGCCATGACCATGATCGTGGCTGCATCGCGGATCTTTCGACGAATACGAGTCGATCGCTATCTCGCCAACGACACCGCCGACTTGCAACAATTTAGACGCGTCTGGGTTTACCGACGAGAAGGAGCAGCCGGCCGAATCGAGCTCCTTCCTCTGCGTCTCAGCCGAATCGTGGCTAGACCAAGAAGTTCGGTTCGGCTCGACCAGACTCGTTTTTCTCACAGCCGTACCAGCAACGGCTGTTGCCGCAACCGCATTCGTGGTTAAAACAGCTGCGACCTCGTGATGCAGGCTGCCGCTGTAGAGACTGGCATGCGCGTCGCTTTGCTCCTCCGCTTCCTTTTTCTTCTTCATCACTTTCGCGTACATGTCTTCCAATGATTTTCCGTTGGACAGAGTCGACTTCGATCGCTCCTCGGTTTTGCTAGTTCTCTTGTCGATCGACGCGTACATGTCCATCGTTCCTTCCGGCGGTGGCGGTAGCGGAGAGTTGGCTTGGCGTTTCTCCGGCTTCGGTGAGCCAGGGTTCGCGATGGAGCTGTTCGCGCTCGAGGAGGAAGCTACGAGCAACGGTAGATAGCGTCAATATCGTATCTCTAACGATAGCGTATGGCGTATAGTTACAGAGAACATTGATGATACATACGCTTATAGAAAACGTATGGCAGAGAACGGTGTTCTAGGCGTGTTTCGACGACTCACCCTGTCTGGAGTGTGCGTGCGCTACGTGACGCAAACTGTCCACGCTCGGAGGTTGAGGAGCGGCAGGCTGTGCTTCGTCCGACCGGGACGGAGCTCGCGGGAACGACGTCGGTTCAGTGGTTTGCGTAGGACGCTGTGCTTCCGTCGTCGGTTGAATTTGAGCGTACGTTTCGCTGCCGCTGGTGTACACCTTGTCTTGTTCGTCGATCGCCGCGTACATTTCGTCTACGAGGAAAAACACGTGAAACACGCTTGAAACTGTGCTCAGCTTGAGCCCAGTGAACGTGGGCTTACCAGAGTCATCCGACACGGTCGCGTAATGAGAATCCACCAATGGTCGTCCGGAGGACTGGCTCTGACGACATATCGTTTTCGTCTGCGCAATTATATTGGCCAGAGGCTCCCTCACGCTTATACTGGTGTATCCCTCTGCGACAAGACCATGCAAACCCAACATTCGTTAGTCGTCTAATTAATTTTAAGGCGTCTTTCCGTGATCGATAACTTACTCGAGTCTTGGGAATCCCCGCTAAAGTGTTGTTGCGGACTGTTCGATTGCGGCTGACAAGACCGCAACGGCTGCGACTGCAACTGTAGTTGTGGTTCCAATTGAGATTGGGGTTGCGATTGTGATAGCGATTCGGATTGTGACTGAGACTGCGACTGCGACTGCGATTGAGGCTGCGACAGGTTCGCCGATGGCGTCACCGATTGCAACTGGGATTGCGACGACGGCAACAGCATCGACAACGGTGGCGTCATGTATGGTAACTCTTGGTTCGCTTGCACCCCACCCGAGATAGCAGTCGCCGCTTGAATCTCGCCACCGCGAGTTCCGATGTCGTCAGAGAGCAGCGAATTGTGTGATGACGATCGACGAGTTCTCGGCGGAGCGACCGGATTCGTTTCACCGCCTTGACTCGTGGACGTGGACGTGGGCGTGGACGTGGACACGGACGTGGACGGTTTTTTTGGTCTCGATCACAGACCGAACGTTGCCTCTGCAACCATCGTGCGCAACCATTTCAGCGACGCGTCGACACAATGCGTAAACAACAGTGTTTTGGAAGAAAGCCTTCGAACGTTCGATCGTTACCTATTCAACCCTTGATTAGCCTCGATCTTCTGAACGTCTTGAAGTTGAGCGTACGGGTGCTCGACTGGAATCGACAAAACAGGCGCTTACAATTAGAAGTAGAACCATGATATCCACGGCCAGAATCTGGCCTATTCGTACCTTTGTCCGTACCTTCGTTCGTACCATTGTCGGATGCAACGACCGCGAATCTCGAATACCGACGAGCCGAGTTCTTGCGGATCGAAGAATTTCGTTGATCGACTTGTTGCTGCATCTCCTGTTCGGACACCTCTGCCGCGAGACCTGTATCCAACAACGCAACGATAGAACGCGGTACTATTCGTTACAACCGTAATTACAACCGCATTTGTAAGGGCGCACCCCCTTGCAATCCTGGAAACGAGAGTCTACCCCCATAATTCCTTACTACACGGTTCACGTGCCACGTGTACACGTGTATTTTAGTACACCGACGAATAACAGAACTCTCTTTTCCCTGGTCCCAAATCCAAAATTCGTGATACCTGCACCCTGTACCGTGGCGTACAGCTCCGAGTTATCGGCAATCGTCTCCGTAGTTTCGTAAATATCCTGAGACACTGACTCTGTTGTGTCGTCATGTCTCCTGTCCTTTGGTATGTCCGGAAGACTTCTGTTCGCGCCAGTCGTCCTGTGCAACCGATTAGAACCGATTAGAACTGGCGTCCCGCCGGACACGAGATCGGTTTTTCGCAGCAAAGAAAACAAGTTAAACCTTTTTCCAACGTCAGCAGCATCTTGGATCGATGCGCGAGCAGAGACGTCGTTTGGAATTCCAGCAAAACTCTCGTTCTCCGTGCTGTTCAGCGTTACCATACCAGCCAGTCCAAGAAATTCGTTTCTGTTCAAGTACAAATTTCAATTTTCGATATCATGCATTTAGAGATATAGATGTTACGGGCAATGTGTCTGAGGCGGGTATTTTATAGAATGCCTGCCTGCGAGACATTGCCCGTAACATAGATACAGGATCTTTACACTATAATTACTTTGTCTCGCTACGCCGACAGCTACAAATACACGCGACGATGAATCCGAGGAAGGATAATAAAGCTCCGACAGACATAACCCAGTAACACCAGGCATCTTCTTCCGAGAAGGGACGTATCATGTTACAGTATATATTCTTTGTTCCTTCTAAAAAAACGAAATGTTAGAATGAAACCTGGTAACGGATCCGGTCATGCTTACAGGCTGGTAGTTTTGATTTTCATGCTTGGTTTCTGAGTTCGTGGCTTAGCCTCTCCATGGATGATAGTTGTTGTATCACGCCTGGCATACAAAACAATAGTTTCTCTCCTTACTGGCCGTTGCTCTCTTATTCGCTGATGTTCCTGCTACCTTTTATTTCATTACATTGTAAATATAAACGAGACATCGTTGAAACTGAGAAACATTTTTGGAGGAACCGCGATCCTTAACCGTGACATTTGACACATAGTTTGCGTTGCTCGCCGTGGCATCGACCGAGACCGATTATTGGCATTTCTCGTGGGCGAACAACCTCCAAGCGGTACGTTGATCTGTAATACGTAAACTTGTTTAGAAAATTAGTAAAGTTAGGCGTCAACCTCTGCGATACGTTAAACGTACTTTACACCGCACGCTCCGTGTGGTCGTCACTTGATCCGTCGAACCGAATTGTAAATGCGTAAAAGATCGAATTATTATCCGCTGTTTGTATTCGACATGTCACAATTGCAAAATGAGGTTATCTATGGACACCTTGCACATTCACGTATAAGTACCTACTCACCTAGGTAGTAGGCAGTAAGTAGATACACAAATATACGCTTATGCTTATAGCAGAGAGGAAATGAGAGTGCACACGATTACGCCCGCGGATCTTCTCAACGGACTATTGCACTTTGCCCACATCCGTTGTCTGGTAGATGAAGTAATCTTGGAACAAGGCATATGTTATCTGAACCGGGTCTATAAGTATATCGTGTATAATGGCGCTTTACAAGAGGCGCACAATTGATTCTTGCTATTCTTCCCGTAAAATACTATGTAACGGCCGACACGAAGTACTTAGATCAGCGATTCTAATGACTCCTTGGCTACTTGAGTGCAGCTCTTCCACGAATGACGTGTCAAAATAAATTTACTTTATTTTAATCTAATCGGTCAGTGTATTATATCGTAATTCAAATAAAGAGCAATTTCTACTCTATTTTTATCAATAGACTGCGGATCTTTATGCAGAATAAAAATTGTCTGCATCAATTGTAAGGAATAAAAATTAAATTGAACGTTATTTCTTTCTGCCATTCGATTTAAAAAATTTTCCGACAATTTTGAATTTCATCTACTCAATTTTGCTATAAATGCATAATAATCTGCAGTCATTATCAATAAATAAGATTATTATAAAGTATGGCATCCAATTTCATTAGTTCTTGTAAAGAAATTTAGCTCTCGAAAGAAATCTGAATCGTTCTACTGCTGATATTTGACTCTTTTGACTAATAAGTTTGCCGACCACTGATAGGTGATTTAGTTCAGTGCATTTCAGTCATTTCAGTGGATCACCAAGAATGGTTAATAATCAATTAAAAAGGCAGGGCTGTTTAAATTTGTTATAGAAATGTTGCTAAGGATTCATAGTGGTTTACTTAATCACAAAACAGCATGAATTGTGCCTGCGGAGTTGCAAAATCAATTATTTGCGGGACACCTGTCAAAATGTTTGAGGTTAGTGTAGTCTAGAACAAGGGTTTCGATAACTGTTAATAACTCTTCAATCCGGAATTGAATTCGACGGAAAACTATATGTGAATGTTGCTGTGGGGTCATTCTGCATTCTCTAATTGCAAACATTTACAAATTATAATTTGTAAACTATCAAAACGAGTACGTTTCTGTGAAGTCTGTAGCGACACGCTAGATTATTATTAGTGTTTCGCATGTAGGTTATTTCACGGGGGAAAAATAGTACGATACAATACATTATACAATATGCAATAATTTCAATAAGTGTTGTTGTTTGTAAGTAGATACAGGCAAGAGACTATCTTCAGATTCTAAATTCTAGGTGAGTGTCTGAAGCGGCGAGAAACAAAACTAAATAGAATCTAAATGATCGTTAATATGTTCAGGGTGCTTGATCCGAATCCATACACATTATAAAGAGTCAACGTGATCGTTCATTCGCCGCCACTATTCGTTAGAAAAATCATCGAGAAAGTTTGATTTTCAACAAAAACACAGCGAAAATGATAGACTTGCGAAATGAGAGCGACAAAAATACGGACAGCAATAAAAAATATGCTGATCTAAACATACCAGGTAAAGGGATAATATATGTACGTATACATTGTTCATAAGAAAAGGCTATGCACATTACTTTACGTCGATTTTGAATGCTTTTTTGTATTGGCATTATGTAACGACGTGTTAAAATAAATATCCAACGCATCGTAACGCGTGAATTATGTACATAATGAAAGATAGTTAAACTATCATAATCACGTAACCTATATTCCATTGAAAAACCGTATCGTTGGTCGGTGTATTATTCTGAGAACAGACAAGAATTACCAGTTATAAGAAAAATAATTGTTCAGTCTATTCGATACTATAGAGTATCGCTGTTAAACGAATTTTTTCTTGGTATTTGTATAATAACTAGACTACGGATATTTATGCAAAATAAAAATTGTCTGCATCGATTGCAAGAAGTATAAACTAAATTGAATGATATTTCTTCCCTTAATGATTTTAACAGAAGAGAAATCATATATTGACATATTCAATTTATAAAATTTTTCAACAATTTTGAATTTCTTCATCTCAATTTTGCTATAAACGCATAAAGATCCACAGTCTACTAATAATATGTACGTTCCTTATTCCTTCTAAATCGTTTTTATAGTAATACGATCATCCATTTTCCAACTGTACGATAACGAAGATTTTATATTTTTTTTATTGCAGTTAAGTCTCAGCCAGGATTAACGCAACTCAGTCCGTACTTGAACTTTGATCCTTCGTATTTGACGCCGAGTCAGCCAGAATATATATTCCCAGAGGGTGCTGGGAAACAAAGAGGTCGTTTCGAACTAGCTTTTAGTCAAATTGGAGCAGCATGCATAATAGGGGCTGGTATCGGCGGTGCGACAGGTTTTTACAGAGGTGTCAAAGCGACGTCGTTAGCTGGTCAAAGTGGCAAACTCAGGAGAACTCAGTACGTGCTTTTAATTATGTTTTCTATCTACCAGAATTGTAACCAGCTGTAAACTTGTAATTCTTTGTTGATAGATTAATTAATTATGTAATGAAAAGCGGTTCTTCGTTGGCTAATACATTTGGTATAGTATCTGTGATGTACAGTGGTTTCGGTGTACTCCTGTCGTGGGCAAGAGGTACAGACGACTCTTTAAATACACTGACGGCGGCAATGGCGACGGGTATGCTGTTTAAATCGACAAGTACGTTCCATCGGGAGTATTTCCACATTTTTATTTATATCTACAGGGTGGCTCACCAGAATTACCACCTCGATTTTGTTTATATAAGGTTGAAAGGGTTCGAGAGGACATCAGTATTCTTTTAAATGGGATCGTATGTTTCTTCCTGCACCAATCGATGAAGCTTCATATTCTGTACAAAAAAGTATTAGACTATTAATATCGAAAAACCATTAGTTAAGGAGATATTTTATTTTTAGTGTTGTTGCGAAATTACAACTCTCTTGATAATGTTACGAATTCAAATGCCTTAATTATTGAAATAAAATAGAAATGTTTTATTTTGAGATTTAGATTGTTAAGATAGAAATATTTTATTTTCGAAATTGTACATCTTATTTAAAATACTATTTTCTTTAAGCAAAATTAAATCTAAAATATTAAATAGTATTTGAAATATTTGTTTTGCCAAATAATGCCCACCTCTGGTAATATCTGGTGATCCACCCTGTATATTATGTACGCCAGAGAGTTCCAACTTGTAGCTCGTGAGTCATACGCAGCACCTTCCCCGCTTAGGTTCTTTTCCTTAGACTTCATCGTTATATGTATAATACATATGAACACGCATACGTCCCTGTTCCCTCCCGCCCCATTCATTAACTTTACGGCTGTACGTAGTAATGAGAAGAGGTTCGAATAGTGGGGACCTAGCGTTTGTCGGAGAGGAATAAGTTGGAACTCTCTGGTGTACATAATAGTACATATGTACAAAATAGTATAACAGTACAGAACATCAGAATTCATTGTTAAAACCTTTTCAGCTGGACCAAGAAAATGTGTTTTGGGTGGTTGCATCGGATTAGGAATAGCGTCTCTATATTGCTTGTGGAGCAATCGAGATACTATCCTCGAATTGAGGCCTCGCAACATTAATCCAGCGTAAGACTGTGTGTACCAGAAAAACCTTCAGTACGGCATATGCTTCTCGAATATCGTTAATATAATTGTCTCGAACGATTCGAGTCCTCCAATAATCCGAGTTTCCAGTTTTAACATTACCTACCTGTACGTAGATTATTGGAGTTCGAACAAACCCAATGTTAACAGACATTGTTACTGTTTTTGAGTCGTTCAAATTGAACGAAAACAGCGGCATACATTTGTCTTGGAGTGTACGCTTTTGTTAGAGATATTTATTAGGGAAAAAGGAAAAAGGGAGCAAATGCTTTTCCAAAGGTTCATATCAAGATCAAGTCTTTTTAATGTTCGTAATATGTTGTCACGTCCGGTGGTCCAGACATTGATAACATATTTTTGATTGTTAATTATTATCGGTGGCTAAACCACCAGACATGACAATGTATAAGAATCTTGAAACGAATCGAATCGTTACCAGGGTTTGTCTATAAGAAAAATATTTTTGAATATTTCATTGGCTTATCATTTATTTGGTTTCGTAAACACGAACATTACAAAACTTTGTTCGTCGAGGATTTTGTATCGGTTTTACACAATTAACTCGAACAACATGCAAATAAGGTGGAAGCATTCTTCCTTTTCGAGAAATACACTTGACTCTGTAATCGCTCGCTAACGCGACTCGAGCGTCCAGTTATATCAGCGGACACTTGTGCTCCAGTATGTTTTTAGGTTTTTGAGTAGCTGTTCTTATAGTGTTATCGCCTTTTTTTCATCTTTTCAGGTCAAAGTGAGCTTTATACATAATTTGAAATCGCTAAAAGTTTACAACGAACTTGTACATAGAACGGATCACCTCGAACGATACTAAAGGATAACCACTCGGATTTCTTAAAACACACAGAATCACTCTGTAATTAAAATAAAGAAAATTGTGCAAGTGACCTATTTGATTATTTTATTTTGAATTATGGCTTAAGAGAAGTATGTACAATAACATATTCACTGGTGCTTGTATATCGCGATTGCGATTGCGACTGCGGGACGCTTCGCAAACAGGATGCACAGTTTGCGGCACCTGGATTACTATTGTGTCAGTAACGCACGATAATCTTATCAGAGTTTATCTCCCTGCTGTTAAGCGTTTCTGTGTTTGACATCGACAGTTTTCGTTTTGTACAGTTTTTCATCCGGTTTACAGAAGAAAAAAGACGTCGAGTGTACGTAATCGTTTATTTAACACTTTCTGAAATATCTTCTTTAACATTTTCTGTACCAAATATGAATACATATATTTATAATGTATATCTGGTGCGTGTGTGCATAGTTTGTCATCGAAAATTATGCGTTCGATGCGCGTCACACGCATAGGCGTATACATGACTAATAATAATTCGACGGTGCGATTAATTGAAATTTTCTTTAAAAATACCAATTAGATTGAAATGTGGCCGGAGAGTGTGGCAAACGCTGCAATAGCGCCGCTATGTACTTTCGATTTGTACGATCATTGACGTTCATAGATAATAGTAGATATCTTATAGATATCTCCGTCAGAAATCGTAGTGATATCAACAAGAAGAACGGGCGCATTGTAATATTTGATGGATGTACAAGTATGAACGCACGGAACGGTGATTTTATGTATACGATCAGCTTCATCGAGGAATAAGTCACTTTCCAAGCCATTCGGAAAGGCGCGTATACGCGCATAGGTGTGTGTGTGTGTGTACGTGTACCAACACATCGTACGATTTTACAGATTATTTGGAGAAGAGAAACCGCGAGCGATTCGAGAGACGAAACGATTCTCTTTGACTATCTGAAAATAGTTGAGCCAATCAACGGAGGCGGTAAGTGATGTTCAAACAAGACAAGATAAATGATCTTTGTCGACAGATATACTGTATAATTCGATACATATACGCGGACTAATTGAGTATGCAAACAAACATTCGAAATCCAAGGAAGAAGATTAGAGTCCGTACGTTTAGCTTTAGACTTATCGTTAGATTTTAGACGGCAGTCTCGGGATGCACGGTACTCTGCGTGCCAGTGTGATCCGAGAGACCAACAAACTGTGTAAATACGTGCAGTATGCCTCGACGAATTTATCTGCGCAAAGGCTTTCAGTTTTTCTCACATTTTGAAGAGATTCAAGAGATTCATTGTACCGGTGAATTCAAAGTCCACGAACGGATCGTTACCACAAAAATAGTACCTGTAGGAAGCGCGCTAACTATGAAAATATTTATCCGCTCGAGATCAGGCATCTGTTGCGGCTACGAGAAATCTCGCGCGTCCTGGAGACTGTGCAGTTTCGAACAATTCGTTCGCAGAAACGTAGAGCGATCCGAAATTATGCGTCGGATGTTTGTGTTGGTTCCCAGGTGGGATTTCCAGCTGCGAAACGAAAATTGCAACGATGAAGGAGAGACGAGCGGAATGCGTGTTGGGTGTACTTTACGTGTTATCCGTAATTTTGTCGGTGACTTCGTTGGTCAGTTTGGTCACTGTCTGGCAACATTGGACATGGACCTTGGATGTGTGTATCAGCATCGACTGCGGCTGCATACTTTACGGCATCAACACCTTCAGCACTTTTATGGGCGGTGACGTGAAACTCTGTCAGTTTGGAGCCTACGGATTGATACCAACGATCCTGGTCGGTCTCTGCCTCGGCGGATACCACGGATATAGATGTTGCATCAATCGAAACCTCGACAAACCTACTCGGATCCGTGAAGACGCGGCCAGGTACGACATTTAAGGATTTGCAAGCCCGTATCCGCATCATGAATCGAGAAATTCCGGTTCTCTTTTGATTCTACAGGAACTTGAAGGCCGCTGATCCCACAGGAACGGTGATCGTCAGACCTAAAACTAGAAGTCCGTACAAGCATTGGATACCCATCGTGTTCCTCGCAGTTGTGTTCTGCTGCTTATCGTTGGCCCACGCGATAGTCATGACCGACGGCTACTACAAAACCTGCGACCAGTACAGGAAAAGACTTATTCACTTAATGGGTTCGACGGGTAGCGAAGCCGAGGTAATTACATACATATCACACCCCTAGAAGAACGCAAATCACAACATTATCCTTCTAACCAGTCCTGGATGACTTAAGTGATTTGTAAACTGCTGATTTTATGCATTTAAGAGAAAAATGGGCACGATTTAAAGCAGTGGATATGTTAAAAATATTTAAGGACACCAAGGTATTAGGTTCAGCTTAGTAGGATAATTAAAAGATGAATATATACAATTTTTATTTGGCTCCCGTATCTTGCAATCAATGCGAACGTTTTTTATTTTGCATAAAGATCCGCACTTTTGAGGAACATTATAAACTTCGATATATCCAAATGTCATAACTAGACTGCGGATTTTTATGCATCTATGGTTGGGTGAAATATCCATCGCTCTCAAGATCGAACATCGTCTCTTCGTCGTCAACGTTCTCCAGTCCGTTTTCCCTCGTTTTCACAGGTGATACACGACAGACTTTCGTGCGGATCGATCTTCGACTTCATGGACTATCTACAGCCAGAAGAAAATCTTTGGAGACGAGATAAACGAATCGACACTGGTTTCGCTCTTCGATTAGCAATAGTATCCACGTGGCTGAATTTTTCTGCCTGGACATTTATATGTCTACTGAGTGTAATTATGGCGCGCAGAAGGCTGTGTTGTTGCTAACGCTATACCTTGTCCAACGAGACGAGACAGTAAAGTAGACAGCGTGCATCCTTTGCTGCGAAGAGTATTGTCAACTCGTTGGAGAAGGTATAGTTATTTAATCGGAAGCTATAGTTCGGGTTCCAGGATCCCTGAGGAATCGCACTAGGAATAAAATTAAGAGAAATCACCTTTTCATTTAGTAACTTTAATAGCAAATATTTCGCCCTCTGCCAAACTCCTTCGTCGACATCCCCCGTCCCACTTTTATTCGTAAATAGGGGATAGTTGTGAATCACACGTGTTCTATCCAGTGGTACACGTGAGCGTATATATGCTGTTCTCCCTTAGCTTACGTTACGTTTCATTACATTACATTACATTATATTACGTTACGTTACGTTACGTTACATTACATTTGCATCTCTATATGTATATTATAATATGTATAATGTAACAATATATAATTGGTCATGTTGCTCTTCGTACCGTGCACACGCCAACCAGTTTTCCTTTTGTTTTCCGTACTCTGATTCAACAGTTTCTTTCTCACCGATTTTCCTGTTTCTTCTACTTCGTTTTATTCTTAGTTCTCAGTAAGAGAAGGCATATATATGTTCGTCCATTTCGCTACATTCCGTAATCTCAATGTAAAAATAAAGGGAAAGAGAAAGAAACAACGATCGAAGAGATTTCGAAATGACCAAAAATGCATTTAACGTAATCGTGTGTAGGATTGTCAAGAGATTGTGTAAAAAAAGTTTCGTGCAAAATACAAATTGTTCTTATGATTGTATCGTGTTCTACTCGTCGAGAGGAAGAAACTTCTCGCAGGGAACATGGGTAGAAATTGAACCGTTCTCTTGAAAATGGACGTTGAAGTTCAAATAACGCGTGAACTTACTTGATTCAGAATTGGGGTTCAGAATTGATCTATATATTACGTTATATACGTTGTTAATTTGTAATGAAAGTCTTTGCACAAAGCTTTTTTAACAGATCTTCGCCGATCCTAAGGTATACAACACCTTACACATAATTTCTTGACACGCTGTACAGAGTGTATAAAAAGATGGACATTTGTCAAAGAAACTTGCCACAAACTTGTTTATACCAAAGAAAATTGTTGTCAAAGCTTGTTTTATATACATCAACATATACTGATAGAGCAGAGAAAAATTGCGATACAGTGAACCGGATTAATATTCAGACGCTCTAAAGAAGACGATAACTTTTTTAATATTGTACTATACGATTTGAACTTTTTTGGGAAGCTGAAGCAATTAGTTTACTACAGGATGTGAAAAGAAATTTTTTCAAAAATTGCTTCCCCCACTATTAGACTTTATTGTTGCCGTAGAACGGCAACGTGTATTACGGCTATTAGTGAGAGGAGGTTTGACTAATGGTGGGGATCTTGCGGCTCTCGGAGAGATACAAGTTGGAACTCCTTGGTGTAAATAAAAGCCTACCACTACAGTCCATCCGACCGCGTCAATGAGACCGAATATAATCGTGTGCGTGCTTCGAGCAAACGAAATTTAAAGGGCATTCGCCGCTAGGCTCGTATGACGTCATCGTCTCCCTGCCCAATGGGATCATAAATTTTAAGTTGAAAAATTGTTATAAGAATATTAATCCTGCATTATAAAATGTTATTATGTATATTAGGCGATATACCTGTAAAGGACGTTCAGCAAACAAATACGCGTGCGAATCGGCTCCGAACCGGCCCATTGTTTTACAACCACCGCGCTCCGACCCCAACAGAACACGTGCGACGGACCCTTCGAAGCGACGAGCGGACAACCCTCATAAATCACGTCGTTTACGACCGATTACGATAACAAAAGGAATTTCTTTGACAGTTTCCCCACTTCTCAATCTAAGATCCTTCCGACACACCCCCGTCCAATTAACAAACGCTACATTTCCATCCTCAAAGAAACAGAGGTGACAACCGCAGTACTATTTTGATCGTCGTCGGAGTAACTTCTTCCCGGTCGCTGTCACGATTTCGGAAATATTGTGTTGCGTAGTGTCCAGTGATTGTGTAGAATTGTGGCGTTTTGTGCTTCACAGTTTATTAAAACGTATTCGCGTAAATGTGTCCAGTGAATCCGACGGAGTGACAGAAAATTCTGAAAAGTTTGTAAGTACTAATACTTGACATTAGTATTCTATAATGTAGGATTAATATTCTTATTATATAAAACTTAAGCAGCTTGTATCTGAATAACTATTTGTTTGCGGCATATGGCCTCTTTCAAACTTTTTCTTTTCTGGATGAGTGGAAGGTGTTGATGTGAAACAAACTTTAACAACAGTTTTCCTTGGTATAAACAATTTCGCAGCAAGTTTCTTTGACAAATGTCCGCTGATACGGATGCGTAGATTCACCCCTAGGACCGTTACTATTTATACACCCTGTGCAACCGGTACGATGCGAACGGTAGTGAGGAGATGCGAGCATTCATCGACGTGCAAACAGTAAGGAATGTGTAATTGTTATTATGCTGTCGTTTCAGCATGTCCGGCACACATACAGTGGGTGTGCAAGTTATTCGTACACCTTTTAAAAACGAATAACTTTTTCAAAATTGGACCATACACCTACTGTATGTATTGTTGCAAGCTGTGGCCTCGTTTTAAAAACAGTGCAAGAGTATTATAGTTTCTATACCGTAACGTAGAAATGAACCCACCCGGAGCACCAAGCTTTTATTCTAACAATACTGAGCCAATAAATATACAGTTGCTGGACGTCGCTTATCGTGGCAATGGGTCCGACCGATCGTTATAGATGTTTTCGATGATTTCGTCCAAAGGAAGATTTCTCCATCCGACTTAATTACTATAATGTTTCCACATTTGCGTCGCACTAGTTTCACCTGTCGTTTTTCTTCGTTTCTCCGTAATCCACTGGCTTCACAAGGCTTTCGTATTTACGTATAGGAACTAAAATTCGAACAGAATCATTCCTTTTGTAACTCCAGTGCAAGATAGAATTGACTCTGTTTATTCTGTTTTGCAAGAGCAATAATGTTCGTACGTGTACTATGCAATAGCACGGTGTTCAAGCTTGAAATGCTACTTAACGAAGAAAAAGGTATCCAAAATTGAATTACGTACGTACACGCTAATTAGTATATACACGTCGAACAAGTAAATATACACGTGCCACGTACCTTCGTACATATACATACACGAATCCATCCATCCGTACATACATATACAGTCATTCAAAAATGCATGCATGCATGCATGCATATATACACGCACACGCATACGTACAAGTTTATACACTTACACGATTAGTTCAGAATATATAATATAATATATTAATTGTATACAGTGGGTCACGAAAGTATTCGAACGCTTTAAAATGAAAAGTTTCACGCTTAAAAAATATCAGTCATACTACGAATTACAAAACATGTTTGTTTCTATAGTAACGTTTAAGTATCATGATTGTACATGTTAAATTTAAAGTCTCTACTATAGGAATGAAAAAACTTTTAATTCGTAATATGACTTAGATCTTTTTAACCGTGAAACTTTTCATTTCAGAGCGTTCGAATACTTTCGTGGCTCGCTGTACGTATATGAACGGAAACATTTACCATATTGTCTTATCGTTCTTTTCTCTCATCTGTCCTACTCTTTTCTTTCTTGTAGAATTGTACGAGGTGATTCTAGGCGAATCTCGACAAACCATGCCAATTTCTGAATCGCAAGGAAAAATTTGCATCCGAAAGCATCGACGGTGAAAAAGGTTCACGATGTATCGTAAAAGAGGTAATTTTTTGAGAAATCTCTAACTTATTAATTTCGAATTTAATTTACAAAGGCGGAGAGCCTATCAGGACCTGGTAATCTACCGTTCCCTTCGTCCCTGCGTGCGGAGAAGAAACCGTAATCCGCAGTTGGTTTTCATCGTTCTACAATTGTATAAGTACTCTGCCCTTCGAATCAATCGAGAGCGCGCAATTTTTTTCCCATGAAACTGTTTCTTTGGCATACATTTCGGTAAATGTAAGTAGCACAGTGTAATACTATAAAGGTCACCGAAATCGTCTTCTTTTCGTAGAAAATCATTCTCAGCGTACGCGTAGCAGCGACGGCGTTAGCAGTAGCGGTAGCAGTAGCAACGCGACAACAGTAGTATGTAACGAGCGACTACAAGCAATAACCATGAAAATCCAAGCAAAGAATCAACTGTAGCAGTAAAAACGCACAAAGTTTCGAGTACAAATCTGTGAAAGCTCTTGGCTATAAATATACTAGATATCAAAATAATCGGAGGAATAGTCGAGATGATTGAGCAGACGCTAATACTAATTTTTCCATGTTTTGATTAGGGTTTCTTAAGAGGGTAGTCTCGTTTCTGGGATTGCAAGGGTTATCTATTATCGATACCAAGGGAATCTATTATTAAGGGATTTCAGATTAAGAGATAAGTTACTAATAAAGATCGTACATATATCTCTAACAACATTCGGAAACGTGAATGCGAAAGGTGGCTGTGAACCGAGAGTAACGCTAGCTGCCAATGGCCATCAGCTACAGGCAATCAAGAGATTGAAGCCAAGCTTGATCTAAAGGCGAAAATAAAGGTAATACTCTACAATACATGTGTGAATAATGGCGAAGTCTGCCACTATGATAAATTAATATGCCTTACAATCAACCTTTCATACTTATACTTAAACGGTGTAACACCTTTAGATATTTGCCCCCGATGGATACCATGTTCTAGTCGGAAGGCGACTTATACTACGTACCCCTACATTATTCTATGACTTTCAAATAGGTGCAAAAATTGGGAAATGTTGCGTCTGCGGGGATAATTTCTACACGTACAGAGCATCCAAAGTTGGTTGTTCTAGGAAAAAATCACTTTTCATTTCCTATAAAATGCAGACGGATGAACTGTACCGAAGAGCGAGTCACAATCACCTGGCAAATCTCAAACTACTCGTAATATTTTCATATTAGTTGCCAGCAGAACGGCTACGTCATAGAATATTGAAAGAAACAATATATACGGTGTAGTAAAATATAGAGACGAATTGATCAAATTACAAGTGGTGACAGGGGATATCAGAAACTGGGATTCTTTGGCTCGTCTCGCCTAGCCTCGCCTAGTCTCACCTAGTCTCGCCTAGTCTCAATTAGTTTCGCCTAACCTC
This sequence comes from Lasioglossum figueresi, assembly GCA_028455805.1. Taxonomy (NCBI): domain Eukaryota; kingdom Metazoa; phylum Arthropoda; class Insecta; order Hymenoptera; family Halictidae; genus Lasioglossum; species Lasioglossum figueresi. The sequence goes on along the minus strand of CM052203.1, from coordinate 7,642,220 downwards.
GCCTAGCTTTTCTAGATTATGCGCTCCTACGCGTTGAAGTTATATCACTTTTCGATAGCCATTCGTCTGACAGATATCTTCGCGGCAACTTTTCCACAACTGCATTCTCGCGTCTCAAGTGAATGGATTGCTCCGTCTCTTCAACGATCCGAACCGTTTCTCGGGCTCTCTAACAACTTCGAAGGGCGTGATTCTCTGCGGAGTCTTGATCCGCTTCTCCTCGTTCTCGTCGCTTGGAAAGTCTTCGAAGCTCAAGTTGCTGAAGCCAGCGGTAACGACGACCGAGCACTTCTTCGTCTTAGCGGTTTTCTTGTGACAGGTGGACTTGCCCTTGTACGACAGCAAGCTCGAAGGTAGGACGTTAACGGAGTCGCCGTGATTCTCGTCGATCAATTGGTACTTCGACTTCTCTGATTTGAATTTGTCCCTTTTGTGTTTCGATATGTCCTCGGTACCGACCAGTGGCTCCGGTGACATAGCCGAAACGGTGTTCTGTACACTATCGGACCTAGGTAGACTGTTCGCGTGGTGGATGGCAGCCCGAGAGGATTGTTGAATCGGTTGAATCGGTCGAATCGGTTGAATAGGTTGAATAGGTTGAATAGGTTGAATAGGTTGAATCGCGTATATCGAATCAACCGAAGCAGACGTCGATCGAGCAACTGCCTTGTCGGATCGTATCATGTTTAAAGTACCCTCAACGAAATTTGTCTGCGGCGAAGGCAACTGCCGAGAGTACGGTCTCTGTGGTTGTGGTTGCGGTTGCGGCCTCGGTTGCGGTCGCGGTTGCGGTCTCGGCTGCGGTTGCAGTTGTTGCAGGCGTTGCTCGTCGGATCGAAGAGCTGCGAACTCGTCGAACGGCACGGACCCAAACAGATCTTCCGAACGGTCGTCCGTCATGCCGCAGAAGTTCGAATTTCTTGTCGACGAATCTGAGCCAAAGGAAATGTTGTCGCGGTTATTATCGTGCGACGATTTCCCGATCTCGAATCCTCTGATCGGCAGACCTGTTTCTTCTTTCGGAGCATAATTCGAAAGTGTTCGATGCACGAAAGGATTCGCGAAACCGTACGAACTGAAAGGCGAGGAGCCAAACAGATCTTTGTCTTTCGTTGCTTGATTGTCTTTTGCTTCCTCTTCTTCTTCCGCTTTCTCTTGTTCTGGATCGCGTTGCTTTTTCCTCTGCTGTTCATCCTTGCGTCCCGAACCTTTGTCCTTGTTCTCTCCAACCGGATCACGACTGATCGATGTTAATTTGACCGGTACGCATCGTTGCGTTTCTCCAGGTGGAAAGTTCTTGTCTTCGCAAGTCCCCTTGTTCGCCGCGACAACGCGCCGAGATAAATTGTAAGTGGCTAACGGTCTGTTCTCGATACGTCCCATCCTCTTGTCGGACGAGTTATCGTGGTCGATGTTCTTAGAGTCGCTCTCTTCTTCGCTGTCGTTTTTTCGGACGTTACTAGATCTTCGGAACGGAGCTAACGAGAAAACGTCTTGCTTCACTCTGATCGCTACGTCCTTTGGAAATTCCGTCAGTACTCTTTCGCACTCGTCCAACGAACTTTCATCGTCCTGGGACACCGATTCGGAATCGTATCGTTGTTCGGCAAACGGGTCACCGTACGGTCGTTTCGCTTTCGATTTCGATTTCGACTTCGGTCGTGGCTCTTCCGTGTCGAGTTCGTCGTCCAAAAGCAGTGGCTCATCACCGTACTGATGACCGACAATCGGGTCCGTGTGGCTCGGTCTCGACAAATGGCCTGCACGTTCTTTTCTCAACGCGTTCCCCTTGTAACGCTTCTCTTTCGGCGTGCCATCACGAACATACTCGTTTCTTCTTATACGTTTCTTTTTGTCTTTTTGAATAGAATTTTGGTCATCGTCGCCATCGCAATTATCATCGTCCTCCCCCTCGTGTTCCTCTTCTTGTCTCTTCTTGTGTTCTAGCTCGTCATTCTTATCTTCTTCTTCTTCTTCCTCCTCCTCCTCCTCCACTTCTTCTTCTTCTTCCTCTTGTCCCTCCTCCTCACCGTCATCTTCCACCAACGCATCATCCCCCTGATGATCATCTAGATCCCCTCTCTGGTCCTCATCCTCCCGATTTATGCGACCTCTCCTCCGAGTCTCATCTATTCCATATGGACTTTTACGAACGCCATTCGTATTCGCGTTGGCATTAGCATCATTTCTGTTTTCCACAGGAATGTCGGTGTCCTGCAGCCTTTTCATATTTCTACGCAACATGTTCTTCCCTTTTTTTCTCTTTTGTTTGATTCGTTGTCGAGTCACATCTTTGTCACTGTCACTAGATACATCGCCGGCGTTGAACGTCAGCTTCTCGTACTTGGACCTGTCTTCCATCGGGGCCTGAACAAACGGCGGAGATACAGGACCGTTGTCTCCCAAGAGGATCGTACTCTCGTCAACTTCGACGCACTCGATCCCCGCGTTCCATTGATTCAAAGGTATTCTCGATCTACCGTTTCCAGATACGTCTGAAAAATATAATATAACCTTTGGTAAGATTGTTGTCGCACTCTCCTTTAGTGGAAACTGCAGTCGATTGGGTCGAATCGAGGGAACGAGATCGAACCGAGCCCGATACTCGTCAATATATCAATTTATCAATTCATCAGGTCGCGTTGAAACGTGTACGCACACGCATATAATACAACTGAAATTCCTTCTACTTACCTAAAACACGCGCGACACGGTCAAATCGGCTAACGTCAAGATCGTACACCTTTGCACAAAAACTCGTACAGAAGTCAATTTTCCTTCCTAGTCTCGAGTAATCGTCCGAGTGAAAAGTTACAGGGTGGGGCGATATAAACAGGTCGTCCGAATAATTCGCTCGCTTTTGAAGATAGTTGGTATCAAGCCGCTCATAATCTAATGTTACTAATTTTTCTGTAGGTTCTATAGGTTTTATTTCTATAGTTTTTCTTTAGGAGATATGGAGGTCAACTATGTTTCTTTAAATGGAACAGTATGGCTTTTACGGTATTACACCTACACATTTTTGTCATGAATGCATAAAGTCCGCTGTCTACTAATATTTGTCGATACAGATAAGCGTACAATGTGATTGATTGTTCGTTTCTGTTCTGTGATCCTCATCAATAATTATAATGCTTCAAGACAATTTATATTAGAGTAACATTGAATTACCTCCACAATAGGTCATTGTATTCGTCTGGAAACAATGTACCAGAATGTATAAGTCAAAAACCATGCCGTTCCATTGAAAATACCATAGTTGACCTTCATATCTCCTCGACGTCTTCACCTATAAAAAAATTAGTAAGATCAGATTATGAGCGCTTCGATACCAAGTAAGTTTGGTCCGATGCATTTTCTTCTACCTTCAAAAGCAAGCAACTTGTTCACGTAACCTGTTTGTAACGCCCCGTCCTGTATATTCTTATAGCAATACAAATAAAAAAAAAATAATTAGAAGGAACAGAAAATGTCTGATTAGGTCTGCTACAGACGATCTATGCTGTTACACTTTTCAAATCGTGTCCGTGGGTGTTTGAAAGTCATCGACTTATTGTTAGCTTCGATCGAGTTGCATTTCTAGCTTTTTCATAGTAATTGGTACCGTCCCCATCCCCGTCCCCATCACCACATCCATCGTCATCAACACCACCATATCACTACCATCACCACCACCACCGCTGCTACCGTAGCTACTATTATTACTACCGCTATCGCTATCACTAAACTAGTGATACCAACTACTGCTACTACTATTGCTACTATAGTCTTATCGGCATAGTGGGTCTGGAACAGTCCTAATCAGATTCAGGGGGGTAAGGATATTATGCGAGAAAACGCAGTAATCATCTTCGTATCTCAGTGATACTATTGCCGGTTATAGACGCACAATATACAAGGGTGTTTCGTTTATCTGAAAACTGAAATATCTCGTAACTTCAGCACGTCACGAGATATTTCCGTTTTCGGATAAACGAAACACCCTGTATACATATATCTATACAGGGTGGAAATTATAAAGTATTACAGACGAATATCTCCAAAAATGTTGATTGTACGCAAAAATGTTTCAGATGAAAGTTGTTCAGTACCGAGGGGGACATCATGTAGTGGAACTTTTATTTTTCCCGGTGGACACTCTGGGTGGTGGTAGGTTTAGTGTTCAAAACATCAAGGTGAACTTCACCTCACCTTGAAGTGTCCACCAGGAAAAATAAAAGTCCCACCGCATGATGTCCCCCTCGGTACTGAACAACTTTCACCTGAAACATTTTTGCGTATAATCAATATTTTTTGAGATATTCGTCTGTAACGCTTTATAATTTCCACCCTGCATAATCGAATAGATAAACAGAAAAGAAACAATTGCTGCGTTTTATACCGTTGCAGAGAAAAACAACACTCCATGTGCTATATACTAATGTACACGTTTATTGCTGAAACATTATTTTAAAACAGCGATAACAATAATGTCCATGACGGTCAGCCTCCTATAGTGTGTTTTATTCGTACATTCGTGAATTGTGACGTAACGACAACGACACAAATAGGAGGCAAACAAGAATGAGACCGTGTCGAGGTCTTCTTTTTACGCAACAGAACCAAAATACTTGAATAAACACAATCTGTTGGACAAACAAAATTGCTTCCGCCTCCCAAACTCATTAGGTTGTTCCAGACAATAAGTATTATAGTTAAATGTACAACAACATTAAAGTGATCTGAATCTATACAAGAGTAAACAACTTTGGGCAGTCACGTTATATAGATCGTTCGGTATTCGCGAGTAATGAAAATATTAATTGTCGATCAATCACAATCGAACATGTCGTTGACAAAGTTCGATCAACTTGCGACAACGCACTACGAATCCCTTTCCAATGCGTGAAGCACTGTACAGGCGACAAAGGACAGGATATACCGTTACCGTTGCAAGCGATACAAAAACAGAACAAATAAACAAAAATAGGGACCAAGAGAAAGGGGGAAGAAACAAGCATGAAAATGGAAAAGAGAAGATAAGAATAAACGAAACAAGGAAGAAAAAAAGAGAAAAAAGGGCGGAGAGAACACCAGAGTGGAAGAAAATATAAAGCGACTAGTAAAAAACAAGGTTGAAACCTATTGGCCAATATCGTCATCCGTTGCATCGTAGAATAATCTTGAAAGAGCAAGTAGGTTTAACGTTCTTTTGCATATAACAATCTTTCCTGATAGAACCGTTTAGCCTACATGAATTTTGCAACGAACGTGATCTCAGACCTAATGGTAAATCATTTCTAGCTGGAGAAATTAATTTCACCTACTATAGTTCGCATGTTTGACTACTGCTTTCTTTGTTGAAATTCGAGCGAACATCTAACCCAGTGTTTCCCAAAGTTTCAACATCTGTGTACCCCTTCTATAACTGTCGTAACACTGAGTATCCCCCGTTAAGAACAATCGGTATTAAGTAGCAGACGTATACATCCTTTGTACACAACAGTAGACTCCCGCTGCACCAGGATTGTTGCACTAGAATCAGTGCGTACCCCTTCCAAACTTTTCCTGTACCCCCAGGGGTACGCGCACCACACTTTGGGAAACACTGATCTAACCAATTGAACGTTGCAAATGGAAAAAGCAACACGTGTATGTACAGTACTCGTGTATCGAAGACACGCGTGCATGAACATGCACGTGTGCGTAGATTAATCAGATTTTCGAGAACGGTAGCAACTATGTTATTCTTTTGTCATTCACTGGAATTTTACCGCGGTATCTCTCTAATAATATACAGCCGGGAAAGTTCTTTTCGCAAGCGTTTCTAATGGAACCGATTTAAAGATCTCTAAACTAAAATTTTTTTTTCATCGGCGAATATATGTACCCTCACACATGCTCTGTTTCTCTCTCTCATTCTCACTCTTTCTCTCTCTCTCTCTAGCGCGCGCGTGCGTAAACACGATTAATGTTAATATTATTCAATAGGTACATGTGCAACACGTCGGCTAAAAAACAAATACGTACAATATATGTATAATATCGCATATATCGTTCAACTTTTCTCTCAAGCTCACTTTTTTTTACAATTACACCGTACACTCCGCTTCGTGTATATATATTATATGTATACCTCGGTTTCTTATTTTCATCGTGCAATAGCATTTTGTACCGGCAATACTATTTTATACATATATATGCATATATATGTATATGTATATATACACACAGTTTGCGCGCGCGCGTGCGTGGGTCTGTGTGTGTATGTATACGTTTATCGGAACATATTTCGTAGAGTATTTTTCATCAATTAAATCGATCGAAGCAACTAACAATGAAAGACTCGCGATAGGAAGTTAGCTTTGTTCAACGTGAAGTCGTACGAATCGATCGATAAAATCGTTACAAGCTTAGCGTCTCACCTTCGACATGTTTGTCTTCCACCGGTTGCATAATAGATTCTCAAACAAACTAGTTGCACGTGTCCAATGATTAACGAACGGAGCATCTTTTTGCGCGTCTCGCGTTTCGAAATAGCGAAGACACCGTGGGGACCTTATTGTTCTTCTATTTAATTTCCCTACTCTATTCTATGCCTACTTTCGTTTTACTCCATTGTAGCCTGTCCTATCCTGTTCTATCTTGTCCTATACTATCAGAACCTATTTTATTCTCTCGTCTATGTGCACGTGTCTTTCGTCGGCACAGATAATTTAATTACACGAACTGCCTGCGTCAACTAAAGGCTAATCCTATTCACCGTAAATCTGTTAGCCAAAAGAAATAACAAAAGGTTCCCACTGATTCCGTTAAGGGGGTAATTAAAGTGGTCTACCCCTTTAATAGCATTGCATGCCGGTGAAATTGATAGATATAAAATGAAAGATCAAGTTTTAGAAATAGAAAGGATACAGCGAAAGAAAAAAAGAAAGAATCTCCACTTTACACACTATTCTCGCTACACGGGCATGTGTATGTTCATGTATCTGGAGGTAAGAGTTTTCGTGGCGAATGTTCTTGACTTTATAACGATAATATCGATCGATATCGGTGCACTCGACGTTTGAAAATCATACTAAACACGCGCACACCGTGGACGCTGAATAAACGCACAGGAAGATAGGAATATACATATAATAAGAAATCTTAGATAGATTAGGATCTTTGTGATAAAATGGATAGAACGCGATCACATGTTATGTTAAGGGGAGGAGGAGAGAAGGCCATAAACCCGACCTGGTCGTGCGTTTTCGTTAAAGCACAGGGAAAATGCGAATCAAGCGAACTGTGTGTACAGCGCGTTATAAATTACATATGTATATCATGTATGTATATGTATATATGTATAATATTGTAGAACGGAACGGGTTCGTTAGTCGAAGGTAGGCTTGTTACTTTGGACAAAAAGTTCTCGCTATGAAAAGTAAGTTGAAATTGAACGCGACGCTATCTCGTGTAACAATAGCTCCGACTATTGTCGACCGATTACGATGTCAACGGAAATGAAAAGGACAAAGCATCGATCGCTCGGTTGACTTTTCCGTTCAACCGTGGATAAATTAGGGGTCGAAAATATGATAGAATAAGAAATAATATGCGAACAAGTCTATGCATTACCTCCAGCAAGGGCCGCAGTCTTCGATCCGATCTTACTCTTCTTTCCTCCTAAAATCAAGCAAAAGCATTAGCAGTATCTTGGTTGCAAAGAAATCCCAATATTACTTGATCGGTGGCGTAATAAAACGAGATATAGCTTGCTATACATACACTACCGCTCAAAAGTATCCGGACACTTGTGAAATGTGTAATCAACGCATAAAAGTGACTTAAGCACTTAAAATAGTGACTAAAATCGATCTTTATTACTTTATTACTTATCGAATTCGCTCCGCACCTTAGAAATGAAACAAAGTGAAACTTGAAATCCTCTCAAGCACCGAGACCGTTCCACTAGATTTCGTATTTGTGGATAGAAATTATATTATTACATTTTCATTATATAATTTGTACATAAAAATAAATTCTATTGTGCTATGATACCACTAACTTAAACTACGTTTCGTAGAAAAAAAGGAAGTGTCCGAATACTGCTGAGCGGTAGTTATACAATTACAACGACCCACTTACTTGGCAAACTGAAAGGTGCGGATTCGAATGGATCCTCCGGTAATTCTGTACACGTCATAACTAGACTTTCACGACTCTTTACTCCACTAATACTCGTATTACTGCCCCGTCGAATTTTATCGAATTCCGCGCCGAAGATATGATCTTCTGTTAATTGATCGAATGGCTGTACATCCTCGAAGGGGTTCCAGGCTGCTACGTCGGCGCTCAACGATCTTCCTTCCGTGGCTATTATGCTCGAAAGTTCACCCTGATTCAAAGTAATCCAGTTAGCATGCTAGTCGTCGGTGTACCAACATAACATGGCGTCACGTAGCATGCAGAAAGCAAAAGACAACTATGAAAAATCTATGTAACAATTGATCCCATAAATAAGCGATAACGTCTGCTAGGTTGCTGATCTCTTTGTGAAATTACCGATGATGGAGACGCCTCTCGTGCAATCGACAAGTTTTCTCTTTCTTGCAAACGGGTAAATTAAAATAGAAATTCGTGCACTTTATGTACTTACAATACGTACATGCGAGGCGCTAGTTCCTAAACAAGGCCTTATGTCGGTTACAACTTCGGGGGACGTGTCATCTTCTGAGCGAGCTTTCACCGACGCTTCGTACGGTGCCAGAAACTGTGTCGTCTCGCTTGCGAATGCTCTATAAAGACAGGACGAACGGAAAAAAATCAACAAATCGACGTTCGGCAACGAACGAGGAGGAAGATGAGAATGAAAAGAGGAAGGACCAAGTTAACACTTACTTGTTAAAAGCGCTTGTATCGCTAACGTTTCTCCTGTGACGCACGCAAGACAATACCGTTGGACTATCAGGCGGAGAAGTACTCAAACTTATATTCTGGCTCAAGCTTTCCGCCTTGTTCACTGGTTTCGGTAAAGTGAGCGGTGCTGTGGGAGGAGTCACTATGCTGGATCCCACTGGAATGTTCAATTTCGTTGCTAACGGAGTCACTGGGGGAAACTTCGGAGGTGGACAACTAGAACTAGAAGTAGAAGAAATACTGGACGCTTTCGAGAGCGATTTCGATGGTTTCGGAGCTACAGGAGGAGGTATTTTTGCAGGCGGTGGCATAGTTCCAGTGTCGTCTTTGAACGGATCCGGGTACCCTGAAAAAATCATTAACGTGGTATCGCTTGCCGATCATCATCGACATATCATCGCGGCGCACAGTGCTGCGATTCGAGGTGCTAGCTGGACAAAACACATAATGTATTTATACACGACTTCTCCAAAACATATTTATACAATCTTTCCGAAAATTCCTCCTAACTTTAAAAAATTCAGATCGTGAAATAGCGATCACTGTCCCTAAACATATAAATATTGTTAATTTCCGCACATTTCCGCATTTTAAAATTTACACGAAAAGAAAGTCTGCTCTAATGCTAACGACAAAAATTTTTCCGTTTCTTGGACCTTCTTACGAAATGTAGGAAAATATGAATTTAAAATGCTTATACAGTTCTGTTGACAAAAAAGACTTTGACCAGCATCTATTTTTTACGGAATTACGTATAAGTTTTGTCCACCTAATTAGCATTGATCGCAACACTGTGCGTCGGCGTAACGCGTAAAGATCAACCGGACACAATATTCAATCAACTTCTCACCCGACGGTGGAAAGAGCGCTTCCAAATTGTCCTCGTTCACGTTGCCCGCAGTCTTCGAGTCAAAGTAATATGGACTTTTCTCTGGGACAGTAACCGGCGACTGTCCGACCATAGAACTTTGCGAACCGGAAGAGGCTTGTGCAAAAGGTGTCTGCGACGCCACTTGATGAGCCGCTTGCGTGTTCGCAGCCAGCGATTGAACATTTTGTTGTGTATCCTGCGACTGCGGTTGCGGTTGCGACTGTGGTTGCGACTGCGGTTGTGTTTGCAATTGCGACTGCGGTGGTAATTGCGGCTGCGTCTGCGTCTGTGGCTGTGACTGCGGTTGCGATTGAGGTTGCGGTTGCGACTGCGACTGATTTCCCTGTCCAGATATTTGACTGACGATCTGCCCGCTTAAACTTATCGGGCCAGTGCTTACAACCTGTCCTTTCGGTCGTTGTCGTGGGGTTACCGAAGTACCTTCGACGATAGTTACAGGAGACGGTTTTGGTGTTTTCACCAGTGACGATCTTTTAATGTTTTCAGACTCCGTACATGGACAAGGTAATGATTCCAAAACTGGAGCTGGTACTTTCTACGAAGATCGGGGACAACGTACGTTATTAATCTAACTGAGAAATATTCAGAAGTAGACAGCGGATCTTTATGCATTTATAACAAAATTGAGTAGATGAAATTCAAAATTGTTGGAAAATTTTTTAAATTGAATGAAGGGAAGAAATAACGTTGAGTTTGGTTTCTATTTCTTGCAATCGATCCAGACAATTTTTATTTCGCATAAAAATCCGCAATCTATTCGTAAGTGTCGAGTACTTACATGCAAGTTCCGTACAGGGCACTCCTTGCCCTGGATTTGGAAAGCAATCACAGAAACTTGGTAAATGTCAGGGCGGCTATCAGGATCCGGCTCAAGCATATAACGAATCAGACAATGAAGGCTTCTACTATATCTATATAAAGTTGAGTGTTTTTCGAATAGTTTTGTCATGTAAAGTGTTAAAAGTAAATTCTATTATATAAATATACGTATACGTATAAACGTGTATACCGTGTACGTGATACATGTATACATATACATAAGTACACGTATATACAAGTACATACGCACGTATGTGTAAATACGTGTTAAATACAAACCGAGAGTTATCTGGTATGGTGAAATTTCCTGATTGAATAGCGAGCGTACTTTCTCCAAATGGCAATGTGAAGAAACATAATTTATATAACAGACAACCCAGCGCCTGGAATCATCCATGTGTTTTTTTTCATTGATTTTGCAAACAGATCCAACACCTTAAATACTTGTACTACTTCATCGTACCCATATATCGGCTTTTGTTGTGATCGGTTTCCCAGAATACATATCGATCATTTCTGGTGCTCTATAACCAAGTGTCGTGTACTTCTTAATTTCTTCTTCGACCAGAGCGGCACCCTGTACACTGGGATTAAGAACTTTTGCTGTCGCCGAACCAAAGTCGCATAAAACATAATGACCAGCATCCGAATACAATACATTTTCCACCTAACGAGTATAATCCCGGATAAGCTAATAAAACACATCGTCGGGTTTTCGTTTGTAAAATTAGAACAATGGGAAAGCAAACCTTTAGATCTCTGTGTATTATCGGAGTCTGACAATGATGTAATCTAGAAACAGCTTCGCAAACGTCACAAAATATTTGTAAAACTTCCGATTCGGTAAAGCCAGTTTGTAACCTGCAAACAATTTGATACAACAAAACATTTCTAAATCTCTGGTAGTCTTCATAGATTACTTGAAATTTATTACAATCATTATTAACCTGTTGTTCATCATCTGCAGAACTTGAGACTTGCAATAAGGCATTAGAAGCAATAGTTCGTGAACACCTCCACCTATATGAGTTATACTGCTATCCACATATCCTATGATATTCTTATGACCATTCAAATTACTCTGCAAAGAAAATAGCCTACATGAATATTCCAATAGCCAATATAATATTGTACAATACAAAACAATCCCCTAATGTTTAGGGGAAGATGTACAAAGAAAATGAGTCTCGTAAATTCGAATAGACAAGACTAATATTAAAAAGATAATACCTTTTTTAATACTGGACTATACGATTTGAACTTTTTGGAGAAGTTAGAACAATTGGTTTGTTACACAACGACCAAAATTTAAAAAAAAATTGCAAGTCTTTGGAATTGCAGAAAAAATACCAAAAGTTGTATTTTGCAACTATTTTTTTTGAGCTTATATAGAAAATTTAACATATTCTGAGAATTTCGTCAAAATCGGTCGACGTTGCAACGAGCTACAAACTTTATAGATGGTAAAAATTGCAGTTTTTCACGATTTTCGGCATCTAACTGCAATCAATCTAAGGATTCTTACATAATGCACTTTCATAATGTATATAATTGACACAGATCTACAAAACGTATTCTTTAAATTTTCAATAATGGCCCACGTAGAAAAGTTGTAAAAAGCAACTTTTAGTATTTTCTATACAATTCCGACAAACTGCAATTTTTCTCAAAACTTTCTTTGCACATCATGCAGTAAACTAATTGCTCCAACTTCTTGAAAAAGTTCAGATCGTATAGTCCATTATCTAAAAAGTTATGGTGTTTTTAAGAGTCTCCGAATATTAGTGAGAGTCACTGTACTTATAAAACTCACCGCAATCTGTATCTCTCTCTTACAAACGTTAAGATCCTGTTCATTGTTGACGTACATACGCTTAAGCGCGTAACGTCCATTCGAAGATTTAACCAGGAACACAATAGCGAATCCTCCTAAAACCAAAGAAGTATATTTACACGATGGAATGCCAACATTGGTTCGACATGTATTATTGTTGTACTGTTAACGATAGTGAAAATTTATTTACATCTACTCTTTTCTACAGTTGATTAGCAATTATCTTATATTAACTTTGTATTTTATTCGTTTGTTTTTACATATTGCAGTATTCCTTAAAATAACAAAATGTTGGTTTGTCTCTCTTTGTGGGCGTGTGTACATGCATGCGTGTGTATGCATCAGTGGATGTGTGCGCGCATACGTAAGTATGGTTACACATGATTTATAAGAATGAAAAAAAATAGAGAAAAAACAAGTGATTTACATGATTTAATCAATACAAAAACTAGTCGACAGACGAGTATCGGTATTTGATGTGATCCCGTTGTTTTTTTAATAATACGAACAATTCCATTAGCATAGGACACGTGTTAAGATATGAAAAAAAATTTTTGAATATATAATAAGAGCGTAATGAAGAATGAATGGCGAGGATTCAAGGTTGAAACATCGGAACGCGTACATACCTTCCGACAAAACATCCTCGACAGTCACCGTGTAACGTCCCACCACGAAGATCTTTCCTAAATAACTGTTTGGTTCTTTCGACGTGTTTTCTATTTTTGAAAAAAGTTTCTTCATATTGGCATACGTCGTCGGTTCTCTCGATACCGAACCGTCTTGACATAAGGCTTTCTCTACTACTCGATGTTCGAACGTACGATACAGCAAAACTGAAAATTCCGTATTAATTGTACAAATAGTGTCCTTGTTCGTGAACCGTTCGAAATTACGGAGAATCTCTCAACAACTTAACGCCAATGTACTTAACCAAAGGAAATACTTCTGATCATGATAACATTTAACGTACTTTAGCCAGCCGACATATTCAGGCCGTAGAAACTGCGCATGCACCGCTCCGCAGAAGCTATGCCGGAAACATATGTGCACAATTTCCGCTTAAATGTCAAAATTCACTCGTTGTCATCTCGTTTTTTTTCAGTATCACTCTATCCACGGTTGTGCCGATCTGCGAAACGGAGATTCCACGCTTCGTAATTACAGGTAGATAGATAGTCAATTTTTGATTGTTAATTGCGTTACAGACACTTCATTAACCGATTGACAGTACAACGGTATCTTGCGGGAAAACGATGCAAAAATATTATGTATTTAGTTCCCTTCGAAACGATTTGTATGATTTATTGACTTTCTCGTAATCGATTCGAACGTAATTTATTTCCAATTTTCCACGCTAATTGCACAGTTTTCTCGAAGTTTTCATTTTTGCTTCGCTGTTACGATCTCACTGATCTCAGACATTAGATATGTGGGTGGGGGAATGCGCGCGCGCGCGCGTTTGTGTATATAAACAGAGATTCCACGCTTCGTAATTAATAGGCACTCGCATTTATGACAAGAATGAGTGGGTGTAATTTGGAAAAGTAAAACCATTAGAAAAATTTAAAATTACTGTTACATTATTTTTAATCTACTAAACATATTAATAAGAAAATAAATTTCAACTTCACTCCAGTTCGTTGCAATTCAGGTATGAAGTTTTTATTTTGCATAAAGATCCGCTGGCTAGTAATTACAGGTAGATAGATCAGTCAATTTGTGATCGTTTATTGCATTACAGGCACTTAATTATTAACCGATTGACAGTACAACGGTATCTTGTGGAGAAACGATGCAGAAATATTATGCATTTATATAGTTCCCTTCGAAATGATTTGTACCATTATTTGACTTTCTTGCAATCGATTCGAACGTTCAGCCACTCCTGTAAGTCACATAATTTATTTCGCGCGGGTTTTGTGTATATATGTATAAATAATCCGATGATGAAGCTGTCCCACGAGAGAATAGACCTGCGTGAAGACCATAGTTTTCGTTCGTCGCTGCGTATCTTCGCCGTAATTGGCAATACCCCCACTCCATATGCCCCCTTCCCAAGTGACGCCATGCGCGGCAGCGCCGCAAGCCGGGTGTACATACAAAGTACGTATATCTATTCTCTATAATTTCATGGTAATCCGTTTCATTTTTGCACACCGCGTATATCAGTCGAGCTGCGCCAAGCTGCGCGAAATAGGTCTATTCTCTCGTGGGACCACGTGGGACAGACTATAGTGTCTCTCGTTTCTCAAAAGAAGTCTGCCTTTGATCAATTATGGATGAGCCGATGGACGACGATGATTTGGAGCAATTACTATCCTTAGAAATCGAGTCTCCCACACGAAAAAGCGAGCACGATTTCCCATGTATCTCTCTGGTGGAGAAATCAGTGATTGCCGGTAAGTCGCAAGTGTTTCCAAAAGAGTCTACGTTTCAAAAGAAACCGGAACATCAAAGGGAAAATATGACTTCGGAATGTAGCATCGAGGAATGCGACAAGTTATTGATGTACAACAAGCAGATCATATCTTTTATGCTCGATTTAAAGAAACACATAACCTACGCTCTCGAGAAATGTGAAACGAAATTGTCAGTTATAGAGTCCTGCCTTGAGAAACATGTAGCTGGAGACACTAGAGCTTTAATTTGCAATGCTGGTATGCCATATTTCAAGGACAGGCATCATTTCTCTGCTCCCAACAACGACGACGAATTGTTGAAAGAGAATTCTAAGGAATTGATTCTCAGGAATCTTCCCAAAGTATCTCCTTGGACGATTAAAGAAAGGAATATGTTACTTAAAGCGATACAGGAGGAAACGTGCGAATCTACATGGAAACCCAACAAACGTGCAAAAGGCAGAAAGAGAAAAGCGACCAATGACCGCGACAAACAGGTTGTTCAGTTGCAAGACAAAAATGTTGACTGGTTCAATATATCGTCTGTTAATTTCGAGGATGCACACTCGCCGCTGGATTGTCGAGTCATGTGGAACGTTTTTCTACATCCTCGGGTTAACAAAAACTCCTGGACGAAGTCAGAAGATCTGAAATTAAAAGAGATTACAAAGAAGTACAAATTTCAGAACTGGGACAGAATCACGGAAGAGTTGAACACAGATCGTTCCACTTACCAGTGTTTCATCAGATATAATACAATAAGGAAACTGCAGAAAGATAAAAATTTTATATGGAAACCCGAAGAGGACAAGAAACTTTTAAAATTAGTCAAAACTTTTCAGATCGGCGACTTCATTCCATGGGGCGAGATAGCCAGTTGGATGCAGAATAGGACCAAACAACAGATATATTTTCGATGGACTTATAGTTTGGCGCCGTATCTAACTAAAGGCAGATTTAGCAAATCCGAGGATAATATTTTGAAATACGCAGTGGCTAAGTACGGTACAAATTTTCGTAAAATATCAGCCGCACTGATGCCCAACAGGTCAACGGTTCAGCTACACGACCGTTATCACACACTGACTAGCAGTCAACTAAAAAATTGGAACATCTGGTCGCTAGAAGAAGATTTGATGCTGTTGCAACTTTACGAACGTTTCGGTCCAAATTGGTCTAGAATAGCTGAAACGTTTACATGCAAAACGAGAACGAAGTTGAGACACCGACATGCCGCTTTGCAAAGATATATTAGCAAAGGTGTATCCATTAATGATTTGCACACGGATTACTTAAAGGATAAGAACAGTGAAGTAAAACAGGAGACAAAAATCGAAGAATCCAATCAATCTAATCGAATGTGTTACTTTAATAAGGTCAACGTAAACAAGAACCATAAGGACTGTAACAAAGACATTGATGAGGAATTGATCAAGTATTTCTATGTAGAAAGAAGGATAGAAAAATCGTGTGGTCACAGACAACAACCTTATATGTCCGATGAACTCGAGTGCGATGTGAACAAATTATATAATATTCTACAGCAATTAAATGCTCAACTGTCTATTCCCGACGATGGATATAACAATTCAATGTTAAATGGCAGGCAGAGACAGCTTCTATTCTCATTAAAGGAGCATATAGATATGAAAAACAACAAGGACAGACAACGTATGGTATTAGACGAGTATGACTTGCTTATGTTTGGTGTAAATCGCAGCAACGTTGCGGAAATTCCAAGTACAACAAACCGCATAGACTGTCATGTAAATACACGGAGTACCTTTCTAGATGAGAATGAAATAGTCTTCGACACTCCAGACTTTGTGGTTTCTCACATCGGTGGCAACGAACAGGAATTAGAATTCAAGAAGCTCGCTCGTTTGCTTGTGCGGAGTAATAGTTCAGCAGATAGACGATTAGTGCAAACCACTAAAAGTATTTTGGATCGTAACTACTCTGCTACCAACAGCAGGGACAATGACAATAGAAGCAACTTGAACTGTAACGTTGTGTCAACAAGAAAAGTGTTGACCATTCATTCAAAAGATTCAAGAAACGATGGCAATGTGCAAACCAATGTTTGTGGTCGTATTAATCGTTCAACATCGTGTTCGCAAAGCGAAAATATGATGAGAAATTTAAATACATTGTTTAACGCTTTCGAAACGATACTCGAGTTTCCAGCTATCACTACCATGGAAACACCGAAAGATCCATACGTACCCGCAATCGAAACGACATACTCGACTTTATTCAGTTTTAAGCGTTTACTCGGTTTAAAACAGAGTTTCAACAATGAAGAGAATATTTCACCAAAATGTCTCACAATGTCGAAGACTTGTCAACGATCGTTGAGTTTATTGGAAACGCGTTTAGAACAATTATTTAAATACCCGATCGGTTTGTCGAGGACCACGTTACCCGAAGTTTATGTTATAGATACTTTCTCGTACGACAACGTTAAATCGCAAAGGAAGGCTTCCAATTCACCGACAATACCAAAACCATGTAAAACAAGAAAACTTCAAAAATTCAACAAGACTAGTAAAGGTGATAACTAGACTGCGGATCTTTATTGCAGTAAACAGCAGCTAATCGTTTAAATAAGTTGAAACTATTATTGTGCTCTACGATATCCTTAATTTTTCTAATGTTTTCACTGTTTATACAGTCGAAGACAATATTAAGTGGACACTTAAAAATCGCTTGAATTTTTTCAAGATGTTAGACCGATTTGTTCGGTAGAGAATGAATAAACAAACATTTTTGTTTAGATTGCAATCGGTAGGAACCACACAAAATTTAAAAGTTTATGTTTTTTTTAACTTTTTCATCTAAGCCTATAACGATAGTTTAAAAATTTTGTTTTATAGATTTCGATAACTTATGTGCATACCGAAAGTTTTATCAAAATCAAGAGTTAAAATCGCAGACGTGATCATCTTTAAATGTTTGTAGCTCATTGCAACATTAACCGATTTCGATCAAATTTTCAGTATGCATATAAGTTCTCCACTTAATATTGTCCCCGACTGTAGATGCATAAAATCTGCAGTCTAATGATAACAATACAAGATAGGAATAATGTCGATTAAATAATTCTTATTGTACATTGTGGCCTATTGAGGTGCGACAGCCGAGGTTCTGTAATTCTGTATCTCTATTTTCAGCTAGATAAGAAAATACTACTCAAGAAAATAACTTGTACAGTTCCCAAAAACATTTGGACATTTTAAATGTGTCGTGGACGGCACGAGTAAAATCTCTTAAAGGGATTTTTGTTAATCGAGAGTCTGTATTGAATTTCAATACAGTTACCTTATATAATACTTAGAATCGTAAGAATAATCCTATTAGTAGTTTAGAATAAACGGATAATATTTCTTCTTACCCGACGATACGGTAAAGGATAATTTGAAAATTGCAAACGGTGTACTCACAAATTCTACCATTCGTATAAAAATCACGAAAATGTAAACAGCTTAAATTCTATAGGCAAAAGAGATCGCAGTCCCTTGATTTCGATTCAGGCATCCGTTTCATCGACAGTCGAGTAAAGTATAAATTAAAAAGAATAAAGTATATATATTATTGTATTGAATAATCTCACGAGCATTTCTTTTTTTATGCAAGTATCAATTGCCACAAATGCAAGAACAAAAGTACAAAATATTATGTATTCGTAAAAATAAAGACAGGGAAACTAAGTATACATAATTTCAAAAAATGTGGTGTACACGACAATGGCTGTACACCAGTTAGTTAGTTAGTTAGTTATGCGTTCTATTGGTTGTACAGAATTTGTTGTCGCTGATTGTTACCTTGCTGCGTTGCTTGGAACAGCTTTACGAGTTTTATTCGAACGTATTTTACTCTTGTTACTTTTTCTTCAGAGTCGAGGTACTGTAGCTAGTCATAGTGATTGCACAACCTGCGGTATAAACACCCCACAGAAGAAGACTAGCCTCGAATTTACAAATTATAGATCTGATACTGTCGAGAAGCAGTTTCAGCGGTTCATTGGTAGCCTTGAAAGCTGGCTTGTCTTGAATGATTTTCATGCGTGTTAAATACTCTATAAGAGGCGGGTGATCATGACTGAATATTGGAAAATACTCCTCTATCTTTTCTCTCGTCCACCAAGCTTGTTTGTTCCACCTAGCCGAAAATGTAAAACAAAAGTGTAATATTATGGTAAATAATAAATGATTTGATAGATCAGAATCTATCTCAAAGTGTTCTTCTTTTCTGGTTCCATGCATACGTACATAAAATACATGCATGTGTAGTGACTATAAATATACTCACGGTTGGCTCCACGACGTGTAATGATAACGATAAAGACTAGCTTTAATATATTTCGGCGGTTTATCGCGAAATGGATTCTCTACATTATTCATCAAGGCCAATACTTCTGGTTGACCACTCAAGAGACGATAGGCCAATGACATTAGCCATGGATTTTGATGATAAGTACCCAACGCAGCAAACCACATTTGCCAATCGAGGCGCGGTTGATGAGGAGCTGAATATTACATTTCAATTAACGCTAAATTATTGCTAGATTGTTTCGAATAAATATTTTACGTAAAGAGGAAAGTAAAGCACTAGAGCAGGTATAGTGACTCTCATTAATATTCGTACACTCTCAAAAAAGTTATCGTCTTTTTAATAGTGTATGAATATTAGTGGGAGTCTCTGTACATTTAGTAGAGGTGGGCGGGTACCCGTCTAGTAACAGTAGCGATAGACTCACCGACAAAAGGCAACGAATTATTCACGTTCCCTGGTTTGTATAAAAATTCGTACTCTTTCCACGGTCCTTCGACACTGTTACTTCCTTCGATGATCACTTCTGGTCTACCGTCTGCTCCGGTCATACGTCTGAATAGTCCGTAGCTGTTCACCAAACGAAGGTGTTCGACTTTTCCTTGAATTTGCCTTAGTCGAGTTGGTACCGTCGCGTTGTGAGATTGATGCAACGTAGCATATGGTACCTACATTAGAAATCACGGTTTTGTGTAGTACGAATTTAAGGATCCGTGAATATGTCATGTTCGATCGAAAAACAATAACGCATATTTATATACACATGAAATAGGGATCTCTAGTTTCAATACTCTTGATTGCACACTTACAATGCTTAAGGCAAAGATGGAACAAACTGCTACCGTGTATAGACCCGTAATCAGAGTCGTGGTTATTTTGTTTCGTACGCCTTTCACACTTATCAAAGAATTGATTATCGCATTTACTGCGGTGATATCAAGCGAGGCTTCACCTATGTATATAGACACTGGCATCGCGCGGAAGAGAATGTGATCGAACTGTTCTTGCGTGAACCCTGAAAAATAAAATATTATAATGATTATCCGTCACACGAAACAATTAATCGGTTACGTAATCAGTGTGTACGTACCGATGTTGCTCTGTATCGTCCAATTATCCGTAATCTCAAGATTATAGTATACGTACGTTCCATACAATATGACTGCATAAATTAGAATACACAATATCGTCGAGAGATACTTGACAAGACTGTATGAATCGTTTTTCGATTTTTTCTTGTAAAAGAACTGGTCATCCAGCAACGAAATACATAAACAGATAGTCAGGAAGTTGAAGAAGCTGTAGTTTCCTGTCGCTATAATATTTATTTGAAGGAACATCTAAAATGAAAAACTTATCGGATAAATCGGAGATCAATGTTATTATAGAGTACGGCGTACGATTCGTCAATTATATTTACCTGTGTATAAAAGGCTATTATCCTCACTTTTCTATTCGGGAAGAAGAATAAAAATGGAATAACAAGTTCGGAGACATTCACGAAAACGGTGGTGAAGCGTAAGAACCAAGTTGGCAAGTGATGCGCGTACCATGCCAATGGAGTAGGTATACACTGCGATTCAAAGTGTACGCTCAAAGCTGAAACATAAGTAAACATTTGATAAATTCTCTGTTTAATATTTTCATAAATTTAATACACAACCAATTAAACGTACCATCCAATTTCCACCATATTGGACAACCAGAAGTAAGTTTTACTACGCCGCTGGAAAACATTAGACGGAAAAGTAACCAGCGTATAATCCAGAAGGTCACAGCGTCGCTGGGTTTATTCACTTTCCCACGTTGGGAATGCCAAAATGGAGCTACTAGTATAGATAGAAATCCAGCTTCCAACAGTAGCACATCCCTAACAAGTACATAAAAATATGTATGACTAGACTGTGGATCTTTGCAAAATAAAAATTGATTTGATCCCTTAATGACTTTGGTGCATAACATTACTGAATTTTTTAAATCTTTTACTGTTTTATATTTTGTCCAACCAATTTCTTCATCAATGCATAAAGATCCGCAGTCTAATAATGACTTTATAATGTACGTATAATCTTTAAGTATAACTAGACTACGGAACTTTATGCAAAATAAAAATTGTCTGCATCGATTGCAAGAAATAGAAAGTAAATCATATATTGACACGATCAATTTTTTAAATTTTCCAACAATTTTGAATTTCATCTACTCAATTTTGCTATAAATGGATAATATATAGTAGTCTAATTATAATAAATGTTAATTACTTGCCATTGGAACCACATAAACGTTTGTCCAATTTGATATAAAGAGTAATAGAGCATCCAAAGTAAGGCAAACACCAATGTGATGCAAACTCTTTGCGAAATAAATCTGTAATAAATATAGAATTCTTATCATACTTTGCTCATCCATGTAACAAGTAAACTCCGAACATGCTTACCCTAAGAACGATAAAACAACTCCAGAAAGCGATATTACATCTAACATGTATTCTAGATTCAGCCCTAAATATGGGGCAAACCATAATAGCGTCGGTTTTTGTTTTAATTTATGTAGTAGAGGAGCCCGATTTTTCAGATCCATTTGTGTCCTAGCCGGTAGAATTCCATTGTCGCCATACAATCCTGTATTGGTAATAAACAAATATAAACATTAATAAACACGATCATGTTGATCAGTTAAGGTACTGCATTCAGCAAACGAAATTTTGGAAAATAAACTAAAGCTAAATCTTCGGGTTGTACAAGTACAGCAAAAAAATAAAAACAAACGAAAATTACCGTAAGAAAAATTTTAGAAATGCTTACCTGGAATTTGTATGTAAAAGCTGAGGAACGCGAACAGATATATACTGCATATTCCGCGTAAAAATAAATTACGTGTATACCGAACTTGCGTCATATCGCTTTATATTCTCTTAAAAGAGATCTTAATTTGCAATACAAGAAACAATGCAGCATCCATACATTTTTGCATACGCAGCTGCACAGCACTATGCACACCGTCTATTAAAGTTTTACAATTAACTATACTAGATATGTGCTCTTTCACTGATAATGTAATTGGCACCGAGCCAGAAAGATACATAAATAATGTGCGGTGCGACTGGTGCGAATAAACTTGCGGAAGAGCTATATATATGTATTATGTATTACTGTCCTATAATCACCGAACAAATGCATAGTAGATACACGATACACGTATGCGATGTGCGCGTAATACCAGAAGCGAAACTCTGCGATTTTTCGCGGTAACCAATTTGAGTAGACGCGATTCTGTGGTTGTGTCAATAACGTAGATTCCGATATTATCAAGAGTTTATTTTATTAAAATGTCGATAATGTGAGTTCCTATTTTATTAAGATGTCGATAACGTGAGCACCGACGAGATACATTGAAGCTGGAAGACTTCATTGTACGTTAAGTGTATTGTGTTTTAAAATAAATACGAAATCATGTCGAAAAATCAATAAATATATTGGATACTAGCTGTACCCGGCCACGCGTTGCTGCGGCTCAGTTTGGTTAAATGGAAAAGAAAGAAAAGAGAAAGCGCAGGTTTCTAATATGTTTAATTTCACAATGCTTGAGGGTGTACGATATTTTATTAGATATATTAAAACACGCGCGTATTCGAATGCAACGTTGTGTTAAAATTACAAAGCAATCGGTGAAGAAGAACTTTCGGCGATTTAAGATTTTGAACAAATGAACATTTACATTTTTATGTATACATATAGATTACAAGCAGATCTGTCAGACGATGTATTAGTATTGGGTTTTAAGGTTGACAATATTAAAAGAAAAACTCAACGACAAAAGATTCCTATTGTTCGGGCTAAACTGTCGGTTGCGACCGACAACAAACGGATCATCGACCCGCGAAACAAGCGAGCGCGCCCGCCAAAACTATCGCCCGCAAGGTGGTCAAAGAAATGCTCGTCAACATCATTAGCAAAAGGAATTTTTGTATCGAATAAATTAATGCGTGCGAATGTTCGTGGTTTAAAAGTTATTTCGTATCTCGAATACTATTAGCCTCTTTTACTAAAAAATTAGATGACCAGATAGTCAAAGGAGTGATTGTCGACATCGCTGTAAAATGAAATTTTCAAAAACATTAAACAGCCAGAAATAATAAATTTATCTGTGAATTGTATCGAATAAATTAATGCGTGCGAATGTTCGTGGTTTAAAAGTTATTCCGTATCTCGAATACTATTAGCCACTTTTACTAAAAAATTAGGTGGTCAGATAGCCAAAGGAGTGCTTGTCGACATCGCTGCAAAATGGAATTTTTATAAACATTAAACAGCCAGAAATAATAAATTTATCTGTGAATTGTGTCGAATAAATTAATACTAGCGAATGTTCATATAGTTTAAAAGTTATTCCATATCTCGAATACTATTAGCCACTTTTACTAAAAAATTAGGTGGTCAGATAGCCAAAGGAGTGCTTGTCGACATAGCAGTAAAATGAAATTTTTATAAACATTAAGCAGCCAGAAATAATAAATTTAGCTGTGAATTGTATCGAATAAATTAATACGTACGAATGTTCATGGTTTAAAAATTTAAGGTTTAGAATATTAAAAGCGAATCATAAGGACAAAAGATTCCTTTTGTTCGAGCTAAAAAAACGGAGCATCAACCGAGCGACCGAAAGGACCGCCACGGCCCCGAAAAAACCGAGCGCTCCCGCCAAAACGTTCGCCCGCAAGATTGTCAAAGGAATGCTCGTTGACATCATTAGCAATACGAATTTTTATAAACATTAAACAGCCAGAAATAATAAATTTGTCTGTGAATTGTATCAAATAAATTAACTCGTGCGAATGTTCGTGGTTTAAAAGTTATTTCGTATCTCGGATGCTATTAGCCACTTTTACTAAAAAATTAGGTGGTCAGATAGCCAAAGGAGTGCTTGTCGACATCGCAGTAAAATGGAATTTTTATAATCATTAAGCAGCCAGAAATAATAAATTTAGCTGTGAATTGTATCGAATAAATTAATACTTGCGGATGTTCATGGTTTAAAAGTTATTCCGTATCTCGTATACTATTAGCCACTTTTACTAAAAAATTAGGTGGTCAGATAGCCAATGGAGTGCATGTCGACATCGCTGCAGAATGGTATTTTTATAAACATTAAACAGCCAGAAATAATAAATTTATCTGGTAATTGTATCGAATAAATTAATACGTACGAATGTTCATGGTTTAAAAATTTAAGGTTTAGAATATTAAAAGCAAATCATAAGGACAAAAGATTCCTTTTGTTCGAGCTAAAAAAACGGAGCATCGACCGATCGACCGAAAGGACCGCCACGGCCCCGAAAAAAACGAGCGTTCCCGCCAAAACGTTCGCCCGCAAGATTGTCAAAGGAATGCTCGTTGACATCATTAGCAATACGAATTTTTATAAACATTAAACAGCCAGAAATAATAAATTTGTCTGTGAATTGTATCAAATAAATTAACGTGTGCGAATGTTCGTGGTTTAAAAGTTATTTCGTATCTCGAATGCTATTAGCCACTTTTACTAAAAAATTAGGTGGTCAGATAGCCAAAGAAGTGCTTATCGACATCGCAGTAAAATGGAATTTTTATAATCATTAAGCAGCCAGAAATAATAAATTTATCTGTGAATTGTATCGAATAAATTAATGCGTGCGAATGTTCATGGTTTAAAAGTTATTCCGTATCTCGAATACTATTAGCCACTTTTACTAAAAAATTAGTTGGTCAGATAGCCAAAGGAGTGCTTGTCGACATCGCTGTAAAATGGAATTGTTATAAACATTAATCAGCAAGAAATAATAAATTTATCAATAATTGCTGTCACAGCGATCGACATCGATCGACATCGATCGATATTCTTTGGGGTGGGGATGGTCGCGCAATCGCTGCACACGTTGCTCCCTTGATTGGTGGGAGCACTTCGTCTGTCAGTTACTCGTGGTTACTCGTATGTGTCGGATCTGTCGCGTGTGTCGGGTGTATCGCGTGTATCGCGTGTGTATCGCGTGTGTCGTGTGTGTCGTGTGTGTCGTGTGTGTCGTGTGTGTCGTGTGTGTCGTGTGTGTCGTGGCGGTGTCAGCAGGAGCGGTTGGGTTCCGAGACCAGGAGAACCAGAGACTTCCCAGGAGTGACCAGGGGCTTACCAGAGGTGGACCAGGGGTCATCTAGTCCCACGTCAGTCCTACTTTCAACAGCAGATCAACGAAAACCGGTAAGTAATATCCTATTATTCGTCAATGCTTCCTTTGTTCTATCGCGACCAACTGTCAAAATAAAATAAACTTTACTGTCCTTCAACTATTCCTTCAACGTACACCGCCAATTATTTTTTCCAATATTTTAATTGGAATTTTCATCGGAACTTTCAATCTTCGATGCTCTATTATAAAAATATATATTTCTGATTTCGATTTGATATTTATCGCGGATGAAGCTGTGAGACAGTACGGGTGCTGTTCCGTCCACATTTAACCAAGATTTAAGTTGAGCTTGAGATCTTTCTCCACGATCTATTGGTGAAATTGACACTCTTGCGCGAAGTTAGCTGGTTTAATTTGCACTTATATATATCTAATTTATATATATGGTTTACAATTCGTATTCATCCGATCGGAGAACCTTCTGCTCTGGTTCGTTTTAGTTTTTCTCTTTCAAAGAATCAGAGCCTTCTGTCTGATTCGCCTTTGAGCCTCCGTGGATCGGAGACTTCTTCTTCGATTCACATCTTTTGCTCCGCAATAATTACTCGACATAGCTGCGAAATTTAGTATAAGTTCTTCATTGTAAGAAAGGGAGTCAGAAGGAATATTGAATCCGTTCTGACTTCCTTTTGGGTCTCT